>JAQJVL010000552.1:0-569230 GCA_035578905.1 Stictocephala bisonia | reverse complement strand
GGGAAATGGAAATTTGAGGTTAGGAAAAGTGAGGTTAGGAAATTTGGCGGGAAATGGGCGCCGCCATCTTGGATCCGGTTCCGGCCGCCATCTTGGATCCGGTTCCGGCCGCCATCTTGGATCCGGTCACGTGACCGCCGCCATCTTGGGTCCAAAGGTAAAAGTGGGTCTAGAACTGCCAGTTATTCACTACTGTTGTTGATTACCCATTTAGATTCGTGTTTTACACAACTGTAAGAGACGTTCTTAAACCTTTTTGGGGTTGGGTGGCTTTTCCTTAGTATCATAATTGTGGTAAGAGATATAAATTTAACATTGACCTATCATAGTAATTTAAGAAGAGTTGTTGTTCTTTTTTCATAAGTCAAGAAGTAAACTGGTTCTTTAATAAGAAAATTATCGATTTTCCTACTATGAAACCTTTACACTAATAATAATCCATCATAACTTTCAAAGTTTAATTTAGTCACTAAGATGTTATGGTTTTAGTCTCATCACGAGTTGTAAAGAGTTTTCACATGTCTACAATATATCATCTTTATAAACATAGTACATGTTCACAATACATTCTGAAATTTAGGAAAGGGGATAAAACAAAAATTAGCTTTTATATCAAAAATAATGATTAAGCGTACTTTTCTAAAACAAAATGGATCAGTTCCTTTACTCTTTGAAAGTTACATTTTAGTATAGTTCATAAACTGATTACTCATTTCCAAGTCTTTAAAGCACAACATCACTTTGATAATGAGCAGAATCGGTAAAAATTAGTTTTAAAAGGGACTTTACATCTAAGTGGAGTTGTTTGAAAGGGTTGAATATTTCAAAAGCCAACTCCCGCCTCCATCCTTTACCCTGGAGCCCTCCTTTTTATCGCTAACATCAATACAATATTCTTACCATGGTCTTTTTATACAAACTAATTACGTTTTACACGGCAAAGCGTTATGACCAAGAGTTACACACTTGAGTATTCTGGCTTGTTTAATTAATTACCCCTTTAATCAATATGCTTAAATATATGGCTGATAGGAGGGAAACTAAATTTCACATGTTTAGGGATTTTTATTTTTTATAGGGTTTTAATTGGTTTTTAAAACCCTGAAAGGTATTTTTTGGATGGTAATATGAATATAAAACTTGCGATGATTCATAATTAAAAATTATAGGGTTTATTTAGAACTAGAACAAAACTCTACTCTCGTATCAAGTATTTAAATGTCAATGATAAAACTATTAATAAAACCGTAATCCATGTACCATGTAAAATTCTATGAGTTGCCAAAGACTCATGACGTTACAGTCCATTAACACACTGAGGATGAGTGGTTCAAGTGTTTTCGAAACGTCAACATCTTTTACAGTTTTTACATATGTACTTGACACAGTCCTACGTTGATTACAGCTCTGTAAATGGTCATCATTCTGTTTTGGTCAAAATGTTCTTTATACTCGTAGTAAAATATATTGAACAAGAGTTATACGTTCTTGTGGTTGAGGGTCTGTAGTATAGGATAGTCTAACACTAACATTCCATACGTCAGCCTCACCGTATTTTAATTCAGATATCTGGAAGCATTCACATGTTCATTAACTGTATTGAGAAACTTTGTGAAGACACAAGAACAACACGCTCTACTATAGTAACAAAACTCATTATATTGATACATTTGAAGAATAATGTTATCAAAATACGTGCCTGATACTTTATTTGACTTAGTGACTTCTACTTAGATATAGCAGTAAAAATAAATAAAAGTAACTGGTTGTCATTGATAAACATTTGAAATTGGAGTCAGAGCTCAAATATTCTATCAGTAATGTTATGACCACGTCGAAAACCGAAGGAAATCTATGCAGAGTACAGAACATAGATAACGACTGATTCCAATATGCTCAAGAACTAATAAATGAATGCAAGATACTTTTGTTTCTTTTTACTATTATATTTAAGTACAAGTCACAAAGTAAACAAATCAATTTAGGGCTCATACTTTGGTAATGCGTTAAATGTATCAAGAGAACAACATAGTTAGTGTTGTTATTGCAGTACAGCGTGTAGTTCCTCAGTACGGAAACGAAGAATTTCTACAGGCTCAAATAATTCCTTATTGGGAGAAACATTTTTTCTTCTCGTTTTAATGTATGTGGTGCGAATGATAGAAAATTCAGTCTTTATTTTTTGAGGGTATAGATAAATTTCACAGTTTTACAGTTTCACTCTCCTCCAAACTTTAAACCAATTATTGTTTATAATACTTCATTCACTTATTGATACACAATGAAGGGGTGGTACTGACCCCTCTATCCACCTAATTACTTACGATGGGATTGACCCATCACCCACAAATACAGCACTTGGTATTAAAGCGTTAATTCGTTAAGGTTCTAAATTGAATGTTTGTAGTCGATAAATAAGCTTGTGTAAGATTGATTCAGTGCAACAGATAGTAATGGGAAAATAATATATATATCAATAGTATTTGCGTAAATAAAGTGAGACGGGGGTGTTAGTACATGTGTTTAATGTTACTGAAAGAACCCAGTTAAAGGTGTAGTTAGTTATTCAAGGAACATTCAACTTCACTGAGACACGTTTTTGACTCCTTCCTACTTATACTTAACAAATGACGTAATTTTTACTCCTTCCACCCCAGTACTACTACCACACCCTTACTTAGTAAAAACTAAAATCATTTTAATCCATACAACCTTATAATTATTTAGTTACATATCTATTGAGGATGTATCTGCTTCTATTAACAACATGTATCAGCATATTGAACTGAGACTAAGTAAGACCTTCTAGATCTAGGATAGTGTCCCACCTGTCTAGATCTAAACCAGTTGAAACCACCTCTGGATTAAATCTATTGTGATAATAACACTTGTACTCGTATCGATGATTGATGAACACAAATCAATAACATTTCAGTCTTCTTCGTGTACATAAACAATACGAAAATTTTATCCATTCAAGAACCGAATTCATGAGTTCTTAGCCATAATTTTCTCCAACAATGAGTTTCTTCCTTAACGTAAATCCAGTCTTAACACGTAGTAGTAATAAAAAACCGTATACTCATTTTGGGTAGACTTTGTTTTCTTCGGTGGAAATGTAAAGAGACTAAAGTAGAAGGCTTGAGAAAATAAACATAAGTTACGATTTCAAAGGATTCTAGATACGATCGTTAAGGTACGTTGGGCGGGATGGATGGAGTCGATATCTCTATGTCACATTTATCTGAAATTACTTTTCCTGAACAGTCTGCATTGTGATACGAACAATAAAATCAATGGTTACGTTGTTTCCAAAATAAAAGCATTTCTTCTTAATGTATTTGTTAGTTAACTCGTGAAAAGATCAGTTTAAAGATTACTTAAATTTAATTACTGCATGGATAATCCATTAACATATAAATAATTTTAAATAATTAATAAGGTTATTAATATATTTTAAATACAAAACATACTTCTAATGTATAATATTCATACTATAATTACATTTTTTAATATACGTAATTTTTCTTCAAGTATTTCACAAAAGCTCTGATTCTTATCAATGTTTGTATACGATTAAATAAATATAATTTTTCCTTTTTTTTATTTTTGTCAAGGGAAACGATTGTGGAATATTTTTATTTCGTATAACACACTTTTGAGAACTAGTTCATGTTTGAAAGGAGGTTTAACATCTTTCAACTGTAATTTATTACATTTTTATACTTAAACTCAATTGCCATACAATTTAAGTATAACCTCTTTTAATAGTGTAATTTTTGCATTATTACATAATAATTACACTATTGAATTATTATGTAATTAATAGTGTAATTTATATTGAGTAACTATGGGTGCCGCCAGGAAATTGTCTCAGGATAGGTTATAAGTTCCGGGGGTACTTGGGGATATGGACTACCCCCAAAATGGTGGGGGGTCCGGGGGTACTCTCCCAGAAAATTTTTGAGGTTTTAAGGTAAATAATGAGGTTTTTTGATATCTAAGCATTCCCTTTATGTCACAAAACCATTTAATATATTTATGAGATAAGATTATAATTTGGTGAATGTAAAAGTTCAATATTGAAAATTCAAGCTTTTTAGCATAAAATTAGGTATTCTTACCTGCATCTTATAATCCAGAACTGTACATTTACCGTACTAGTTTTGGCTCCATAGAAACATCAGTGGCTTCATCCAATTGGAGTCATTATAAAAAAAATATACATGTACTCACACAAATACTAACATGCGACGAAAAACAATTAACGTAAATAATCAATAGGTTTATCATAACCATTATATCGTGGAACGTGTGTCGGTGAACTGGAATGGTCGTTGACCGAATCGCTTATCCCCCCCCCCCCACGCACCCATACACTTACAGAGGTAATGAACAACCCACCCACCCATACACGTACAGCCGTAATGGTACTTAACGTTTTTTTTTTGTTTTTTTTTTTTTAGACTTTCTTAGTATTTCTATGCAAAAAAATTGTATCAAAGTCAAAATGTAAATTAGCTCAAATATTAATTAAATGCTTTAAGTTGTGTATTCATAAACGAAAAATTAAAAATTAAAGATAAAAATCCGTATAGCAAATAAATAAAGTCTGTACGACAATTTCCAGTAGTTGCATCTTTCCACACCTGTGCGAAAGCGAAGTGACAGTATGTTCCATACGAGGCAGGTTCATTCCATTTACAAAATTCATAGGGTCATTATAATTAAAAACACGCTTTTAGTATAATTAAGGTAATTGTTTGTATTTAAATGACTCGGGGTTTCTTGTGAACAATGCATTTTATATTGGTTTCAATTCAATTTTCTTTTTTCAGTATTAACATAAATATACATTGTATTTTTATTTTAAACATTTTTCTATAAAATAATCTACTTTTCATCTACTATTTGGGTGACCTGATATTAAGTCGTAAATGCATGTTCCGATGCCATATATTTCATAAATTTGATAAAAATATTATATGAAAATCATTCTGGTTTTATTTCATCCAAACAAAAACTACACTGAAACAATGATTCCCTTTTCGACCATCATTTTAAGATACTTATATGTCAACTGGTAGAAAATTAACGGAAACCCGCAGCTCTTTACAAAGAAATAAAGTCATTGGTGGAAAGTCATTGCTGCAGGAAACAAGTAATGACTGCGTCTTCCATTGATGTGGACAGGAACAGACAGGAAAGCCAAATTGTTACTGCCCATCTCAGTTTTCTGTACACTAACCATTTTAAAATTAGTAATAAGGAAGCATCTTATAATATTTTAAAACTAGAACATATTGACAATAACTAGACTTCAATTATAATTAATTTCAAAATGTAGTTGAACTCTTTCTTCAATTACATTATATTGTTACATCCTCAGCAATTTCACTATTTTGGAAGTACTCTGTAAAACTAAAAACACGTCCAATCGGAATTTTGTCTAACTTCGATAATTTTACTGAAAAACTAGAATACTAACTTTTATTTAGTTTATTTGATTTAATTTCAGTTTGTCGTTCGATAGTTGTTTCTAACTTGTATATCACAGAAGTTCTTCATATTGAAAACCTATATAATTTTAATACTACATACTACAAAATACGTCACTGTTACATACTATACTACACACTATATACTCTACTGTACTAAAATATGATATACTAACTTTACAATAATACACTACCACTATACGATGCGATTTAATACCCAATCCGTTGAAATCACCAAGCTATTACTTTTATTGGTCTATATGTAAAAATAAAAACGAATAATGTTGGTTGTAAAACAGAGAGAACCCTTAAAGGGTTGAAGTGGAAACAATGAAATAGGGGTGTATTACGTGTTGGGAGATTTTCCCAGTCCGAGCGAGTTTCTCTGCAAAGCGCTTATTGCCCGGATATTGGCACTCACCCTCCATCCAACACTCTTTGCGAAACTTCCCCATTGCCACCCCTTCACCTACTGAACGTTTACAACACGTACGTAGCTTGATATGTTGAGCAATCTACCCTAATTGTAGCCAAAATGTTCTATTTGAACATATTTCGGTTAATATGTTTTTATGTCCTATACTAATTAATAAAACTGGGTTTAAGTTCAAAAACCAGAAAATAGTTTACATAGGTTGTGTGTGAATGTATGGAACCATGCTATACAACATAGGAAAACGATAGTTATCAATATTAAGTTTTTTTTCATTTTGCTATACTAATTTTTGTGTGGTTTTTTTTTACCACACCCACCAGTTCACATGGGCTTGCAAGCCTGTGCGTGAGCTTTATTCAACGAGTGAAGTACCGACCGTTGGCCCAGTGGGGTTTCGAACCTTGGACCTTGCCCTCCGCAGTCCGACGCCTTAACTACTGAGCCACCACGCCGGCAATGTTATTAGCTCTATTTTATTCAATCCACCTCACCCACCCCTCAATCGATGTACTTTCTAAAGGGTAATATATATATTAGTTAACTTCCATAATAATTAATTACGCAAGCATTTATAATATTTATTTATCAGTATTATTGATGTTTATCAGTGTTTAATTGATTTCTAGGTAATGTTTATGAGAATTTATATTTTAAATGTTAAGACGTTTAATGTCATTGGTATAGTATTTTCTTATTTTTTTTAGTTTGCAAAATTTAACTATAAAATTTTGTAACATAGTATTGATTTATAAATGCACATAACATCATAACAGTAAATCCTATTTACATTATATGGATTAAGGAGGTCAAATTGACCAAATAATATTTTTTTTCGCATAGCTACAACATTTGATAACTCCTTTGAATTTTAAATATTAAAATGACTAGTAATGTGCTAGAAAATTATTCTTTAGGAAGCTAAGCAGTCATTGAAATAGATTTGAAATACTTCTTGAAATTATAAAACTTTCATTAAATTTCCTTATCATTGAATAAAAATGTTTATTATATACATTATACCATGTGCTTTATACTTCCAAAAGTTATCGGTCAATACAAATATTATGTTTCTAAATTTCTACGTTTATACTTTTCCAATATTAATTGAATAAAATGGCCTTAATGCATATTTTAAATTAATTTTTAGTAAAGTTTAATACGTTTGAAATAACATTGACACTGTGATTACAGTTTTTCAAAAAAATTATAAGGGTGCAGTCCATGAAACTTATAAATAACTTAACAGTAGTACTTAACAGTGTCTATTAACGTATTAAGAAAGGATTTTGAAATATTTTCTCTAAAAGATCTAAAATGAGGTAGATAATAAATATCCCAATACCGGCAAATCAGAGCTTTTGTTACCATTCGACATATGAATGAGAGAGCTTCGGACGTTGCAACTTTACATAAGTGAATATCTTTTAACAATGTGAGTAAAACATAGAGAAAAATTAACAAATGTACACAAGTGAGTTGGCATGTGTGTAGTGAGTGTTGGGGTTGGCACACTAATCTTGCAGGGGTGTCTCCTAGTATATTTATATTTGATATTACATGAGATTATTTTTAACATTTGTAATGTTTAAAAAAGAACAAAACGATAGATTACAAAATAATGTATCAGAAATACATTTACTACACTGTAAACACCTCTTTTCTAAAATAAAGTGGTAATACTGTTATGTAAAATTCCAGGAAACCTTAACAAATAGATTTTTTTATATTCGTAGTCCTTAATATGGGAACACTATATTTATTTAACGATTATTTGTAGCTCTCAGTGATCACAAACCAAAGCATCCTTTTATTACTAACTTTTACCGGTAATATTATTTAACTTACAACACATTTTGTCTAAATAAAATTGTAAAAGCTTCTCATTCCTATTAAATATTTAATCAATTTATCCCTTTTTTATTTGTACTACAACAATACGATTAAATACTATTCAATAAATGATTTGATATTTGTAAAGAAGTATGATTTAACTGTTTGTCGTAGATAATATTTTTTTAAACTAACAACTTCTAGCTGTCATAAATATAATGTTTCAAGAAATTGTGGGATTGATTTCTATTTTTATTATTGATGTTTAAAAGGTGGACACTGATCTCAGTTAATTAATATATAAATATTTGATGGTATAAAATACTTAATTTTTCAAGTAATTATTTTTAGAGATTGAGATATATAAGATACTACACTTTTTAAAATATCTGACAGATAAATATGCCAAGTCGTTCTAAGTTAAAGTAATTTTCATAAAAGTTAATGGCACCAGAATAAATGTTCCCTGTCTCATTAATTATTTTCCCTCGGAGGCTCATTTGTAATTAAGATACTGCTTTAAGTAGCCAAGGTAAATAACATCAGTTTTAGCATAATTCAAATCAGTTTACTATGCGTTAATCTACTTGTAGTTCTAATACATTTTTTTACATTATAGTAATATATTAGAAAATCTAATTTAACCTTAAGTATAGATAAATAAATAATATGAACTTTTATTCATTCTTAATTCAAAATAATCAATGAAACAGATTTGTTTACGAACGATTAGTTATTAATCCAGATAAAGTGTTTGACTCTTTCACAATACACCCAGTAAGACAGAAATTGACAAGTTAGAGCCTACCAAATGTGTTTAATTCATTTGCATTTTCTTTTCAGTCCCCTGCATACATTTCTAAGAAAACTACTTGCAAAATTTGAGTATACCATATGTTTTTATGATACTTTCACATTTAAAATCATTATTAGTGCATATTCATTTATTCATTCATTTATTCATCTCTAAGACGCCGATCGTAGATATGGGCGAATATGAGGCATGAATGAGTGTGATGAGTGTAGATGAACGAGTGTAGTCATTGTTACTATCTGAGTTCGACTTAGCTCAGAAGGGAATATTTATTAATAGCCTAATAGCCAGGGCAACTATGGGACCTACAGCTTTACGTGGAATCCGAACCACGTAGTGTTGATCTGATTTTCAGCTACTGACAAGTTTGACACTTGTCAGTTATCTTCTCTACACAACACCCGAACCTTGACTATTATTCAACACTGACACTCCAGACTTCTCTAGTAGTGTCTACGTTGATGACAACCATTGAGCGGACGCCGTGTCGATATTAAGAGAACCGAGCATGGAACCTATCACCTACAATCTCCCAAACACTTTGTCCCCAAGTAGCTGAGTTACAGCACTGCGCCACCAGTGCCGACATATAAAGATATAATTATTAAGTTTATACTTCCAGTCGTTCATACCGGCTACCCATATTGTTAAAACTCCATAATGAACTCCATAATGATAAAAAGTACGTTTTTATTCTGTGAAAGTTTAGTAGAAACTACATATATAAAAATAAACGCCTGTTTGTTCTTCAACTAGATAATTTATTCAATCATAATACAACTTTATCAAGTTAGGTACTTTTCTCATGGAAAGTGTTAAGATGGTTGTGTAACACTCCAACCCCCCCTGTCCTTAGTATCAATTATAATGTAATTGTGTTATTTTGTTTATGAAATGTATCATATGCTATTAAATAAAAATAATTAAATGAAAACTTTATAAATGGGCTAAATAATACTTGGTGTTTACATTAATAAACAGATAGCAGTACAAGTGCAGTGAGTGAGCTACTTTAAGTAAATCTACAAACTATGAATTAACTTGATTCATTATGCTCAATAAAATATTGTTTGTCAAAAGCCTAAAACCGAGGTTGAAGGCCGAGATGTTACGAGCGCAACGAGTAAACCTTACTATCAATTAATACCGAGGTCGAAGGCTAAGGTTAAACGAGTGTAGCGAGTGACCGGGTTGGCAAGAGAAGCGTGCAGGGGTGTCCCCTGTCATTATTTTATTTTAATAAGATAACTTATGTAACACGAAAATATAACTTCCCAAAATTGTTTATGTTATATTTTTTTACAAAATTAATAAAATTATTTTTATTCCGTTAATTTTATTAATAAACCGCTCGTAATACCTCTCTATTGTGCTTAACTTTATTTAATTTTCTAGTTCACTATGTAAATGTAATAGACTAAGCATACCATATTTCAACTGAATGTTGGAAATAAGTGTTCTAAGTTGTTCTAAGTTAAATGGATTTAATTAAACTCAACAAGACCACAATAAATTTTCTCCGGCTCATTAATTCTTTTCTCCTCAGTGGCTCATCTGTAATTAAGATACGGCTGGAAGTAACTGGAATGAATGACACAATTTACTTTGGATATGAATATTATATCATATTTAGTGATTCCACCAAAATATACTCACACTAATGTGATTTTTTACATTAATGGATATTAAATACTATTAATACTATATTGTCAAACTTTAGTAAGTTGCATAGTACTGATAGTCTTCCATTTTCAATGGTGCAATTTATTCTCGCAATAGACAATTAATTCCGTAAATGTCCACATTTATCATTACGAATTGTGAGAGCTTTCAATTGGGTTCTTAACAATTCAATTTTTCTTATATAGTTTTTAGATGCTAGTAATATTAAAATAACATAACTCATTCTAATAACACTAAATCCTATTATTGAATTATTTTATCAACGATATTTTATTTTTACAGAGTTGACAGTAAATTCATTATAAGTATCATAATTTCTGTATCAGTTATTCTAATGTATTTTATGTTAATTTTATTACTTAAATTTAATGAAACATAAGTGTGAATAACGGTATATTTGCTATCAAGTTGGAAAATGTTAAACACTATGAATATGAAAAGTGTGCAATTTGTTCTTTGACTGCTGTTATTGTAACTGACTGACATCTAGCGTCACTTGCTGTAACTAGATTATAATACGACGTTTGACAGTGCTGACTTCACTTGACAGCAAAGAACACATATAACACAATCACGGATGACATCTAGCGTCACTTGATACATCTAGATTATTGTATGATGTTTGACAGCAAAGCACACAGATAACACAATCACGGATGACATCTAGCGTCACTTGATACATCTAGATTATAGTACGATATTTGACAGCAAAGCACACAGATAACACAATCACGAATGACATCTAGCGTCACTTGATACATATAGATTATAGTACGACATCTGACAGTGCTGACTTCACCTGACAGCAAAGAACACATATAGCGTCACTTTCTGTAACTAGATAATAGTACGACATTTGGCAGTGCTGGCTTCACTTGACAGCACAGCGCAAATATAACACAATCATGGATGACATGTATCGTCACTTGCTGTAACTAAACTAAAGCTGTAAAAAAAAAAAATAAATAAAATAAAAAAATCATAGTATGATATTTGTCAGTGCTGACTTCACTTGACAACAAAGCACACAGATAACACAATCACGGATGACATCTAGTGTCACTTGCTGTAATTAGATTATAGTACGACAATGTATTTTACTGCTTTTTATACAATGTCATGCTATATTGTATATACGTGCTTTTTCATATTGACCCAAAATTTGAATTTGTACAGTTCGCAGTACAGTTTATGATGAATAAATCTATGCATACTTACATCCAATTAGGTTTGTTTTTAAGACCCAATTCCTTTTATATCATATTGCTTCATTTAAGTAACATGTTTTGTTGCAGTTTTTAATCATAAACCAATATTGGTTTAAGACTGCATTTAAATATTCAAACCACTTTTAAATGTTCCTATAACCTATGATTAGTAGTAATATCTTAAATTATATTGCTTTTTAACAGATATCAAGGGCCAATAGCTGGTGGATATTGTTCATAATATTGCATGGTAAGTAATTTAGCACGGTCCCATAGGATGAGATTAAAATAACGACTATCTTGCTAGAGTCCTGTTGGGATTTCTAATGCTTCACGATTTTATTTTATTAGTATCTAGATTCCTGCATCTTGTAAATTATTACTAGCTATCTCAAAAACTTGTTATTTTGTAGTTTTTAGTATGTGATTTTACAGAATAATACACATATGAAAAGTTGCTGTATGGATTTTATCGTTTTTATTAATAAACCAATTAACTAGTTAAAAATCTTTTAGATTTAGACACTTAATCTTTAGGCTTTGTTTTGGAGACTTTTCCATTTAGTAGACTAGTAAGACACACACACACACACACACATATATGTGTAATATTCACTTGTGTATATATATGTATATAAAATATGTCTATATTGATAAAATTTACAAACCAAAAGTCAGAATGAATTGAGTAAAATGATTCTCATTTTACAAAAATCTTGGTAGGATATAGAAGAAAAAAGACACAGGAAGTTTACACTTTTCAACTGCTTTTAATTATTATTATATCAAGATAGTTTCATAATCCGCATATTACGTGTAGGTAGAAATATAATAAAAGTGAATATCACACAATACAAGTGAACATCACACAATACAAGTGAACATCACACATTACAAGGGAACAACACACAATACAAGTGAACATCACACAATACAAGTGAACATCACACATTACAAGGGAACAACACACAATACACGTGAACATCACACAATACAAGTGAACATCACACATTACAAGTGAACATCACACAATACAAGTGAACATCACACATTACAAGGGAACAACACACAATACACGTGAACATCACACAATACAAGTGAACATCACACAGTACAAGTGAACATCACACACTACAAGTGAACATCACACAGTACAAGTGAACATCACACATTACACGTGAACATTACACAATAAAAGTGAACGTCACACAGTACAAGTGAACATCACACAGTACAAGTGAACATCACACAGTACAAGTGAACATCACACAGTACAAGTGAACATCACACAGTACAAGTGAACATCACACAATACAAATGAACATCACACGTTACAAGGGAACAACACACAATACACGTGAACATCACACAATACAAGTGAACATCACACAGTACAAATGAACATCACACAATACAAGTGAACATCACACAGTACAAGGGAACAACACACAATACACGTGAACATCACACAATACAAGTGAACATCACACAGTACAAGTGAACATCACACACTACAAGTGAACATCACACAGTACAAGTGAACATCACACATTACACGTGAACATCACACAATACAAGTGAACGTCACACAGTACAAGTGAACATCACACAGTACAAGTGAACATCACACAGTACAAGTGAACATCACTCAATACAAGTGAACATCACACAGTACAAGTGAACATCACACAATACAACTGAACATCACACATTACAAGGGAACAATACACAATACACGTGAACATCACACAATACAAGTGAACATCACACAGTACAAGTGAACATCACACAATACAAGTGAACATCACACAGTACAAGGGAACAACACACAATACACGTGAACATCACACAATACAAGTGAACGTCACACAGTACAAGTGAACATTACACAGTACAAGTGAACATCACACAGTACAAGTGAACATCACACATTACAAGGGAACAACACACAATACACGTGAACATCACACAATACAAGTGAACATCACACAGTACAAGTGAACATCACACAATACAAGTGAACGTCACACAGTACAAGTGAACATCACACAGTACAAGTGAACATCACACAGTACAAGTGAACATCACACAATAGAAGTGAACGTCACACAGTACAAGTGAACATCACACAGTACAAGTGAACATCACACAGTACAAGTGAACATCACACAATACAAGTGAACATCACACAATACAAGTGAACATCACACAATACAAGTGAACGTCACACAGTACAAGTGAACATCACACAGTACAAGTGAACATCACACAATACAAATGAACATCACACATTACAAGGGAACAACACACAATACACGAGAACATCACACAATACAAGTGAACATCACACAGTACAAGTGAACATCACACAATACAAGTGAACATCACACAGTACAAGGGAACAACACACAATACACGTGAACATCACACAGTACAAGTGAACGTCACACAGTACAAGTGAACATCACACAGTACAAGTGAACATCACACAGTACAAGTGAACATCACACAGTACAAGTGAACATCACACAATACAAGTGAACATCACACAGTACAAGTGAACATCACACAGTACAAGTGAACATCACACAGTACAAGTGAACATCACACAATACAAGTGAACATCACACAATACAAGTGAACATCACACAATACAAGTGAACATCACACAGTACAAGTGAACATCACACAATACAAGTGAACGTCACACAGTACAAGTGAACATCACACAGTACAAGTGAACATCACACAGTACAAGTGAACATCACACATTACACGTGAACATCACACAATACAAGTGAACATCACACATTACAAGGGAACAACACACAATACACGTGAACATTACACAATACAAGTGAACATCACACAGTACAAGTGAACATCACACAATACAAGTGAACATCACACAGTACAAGTGAACATCACACAGTACAAGTGAACATCACACAATACAAGTGAACGTCACACAGTACAAGTGAACATCACACATTACAAGGGAACAACACACAATACACGTGAACATCACACAATACAAGTGAACATCACACAGTACAAGTGAACATCACACACTACAAGTGAACATCACACAGTACAAGTGAACATCACACAGTACAAGTGAACATCACACAATACAAGTGAACATCACACATTACAAGGGAACAACACACAATACACGTGAACATCACACAATACAAGTGAACATCACACAGTACAAGTGAACATCACACACTACAAGTGAACATCACACAGTACAAGTGAACATCACACATTACATGTGAACATCACACAATACAAGTGAACGTCACACAATACAAGTGAACATCACACAGTACAAGTGAACATCACACAGTACAAGTGAACATCACACAGTACAAGTGAACATCACACAGTACAAGTGAACATCACACAATACAAGTGAACATCACACAGTACAAGTGAACATCACACATTACAAGGGAACAACACACAATACACGTGAACATCACACAATACAAGTGAACATCACACAGTACAAGTGAACATCACACAATACAAGTGAACATCACACAGTACAAGGGAACAACACACAATACAAGTGAACATCACACAATACAAGTGAACATCACACAGTACAAGTGAACATCACACAGTACAAGTGAACATCACACAATACACGTGAACATCACACAGTACAAGTGAACGTCACACAGTACAAGTGAACATCACACAGTACAAGTGAACATCACACAGTACAAGTGAACATCACACAGTACAAGTGAACATCACACAGTACAAGTGAACATCACACAATACAAGTGAACGTCACACAGTACAAGTGAACATCACACAGTACAAGTGAACATCACACAGTACAAGTGAACATCACACAATACAAGTGAACATCACACAATACAAGTGAACATCACACAATACAAGTGAACATCACACAGTACAAGTGAACATCACACAATACAAGTGAACGTCACACAGTACAAGTGAACATCACACAGTACAAGTGAACATCACACAGTACAAGTGAACATCACACAATACAAGTGAACATCACACAATACAAGTGAACATCACACATTACAAGGGAACAACACACAATACACGTGAACATCACACAATACAAGTAAACATCACACAGTACAAGTGAACATCACACATTACACGTGAACATCACACAATACAAGTGAACATCACACATTACAAGGGAACAACACACAATACACGTGAACATTACACAATACAAGTGAACATCACACAGTACAAGTGAACATCACACAATACAAGTGAACATCACACAGTACAAGTGAACATCACACAGTACAAGTGAACATCACACAATACAAGTGAACGTCACACAGTACAAGTGAACATCACACATTACAAGGGAACAACACACAATACACGTGAACATCACACAATACAAGTGAACATCACACAGTACAAGTGAACATCACACACTGCAAGTGAACATCACACAGTACAAGTGAACATCACACAGTACAAGTGAACATCACACAATACAAGTGAACATCACACATTACAAGGGAACAACACACAATACACGTGAACATCACACAATACAAGTGAACATCACACAGTACAAGTGAACATCACACACTACAAGTGAACATCACACAGTACAAGTGAACATCACACATTACATGTGAACATCACACAATACAAGTGAACGTCACACAGTACAAGTGAACATCACACAGTACAAGTGAACATCACACAGTACAAGTGAACATCACACAGTACAAGTGAACATCACACAGTACAAGTGAACATCACACAATACAAGTGAACATCACACAGTACAAGTAAACATCACACATTACAAGGGAACAACACACAATACACGTGAACATCACACAATACAAGTGAACATCACACAGTACAAGTGAACATCACACAATACAAGTGAACATCACACAGTACAAGGGAACAACACACAATACACGTGAACATCACACAATACAAATGAACGTCACACAGTACAAGTGAACATCACACAGTACAAGTGAACATCACACAGTACAAGTGAACATCACACAGTACAAGTGAACATCACACATTACAAGGGAACAACACACAATACACGTGAACATCACACAATACAAGTGAACATCACACAATACAAGTGAACGTCACACAGTACAAGTGAACATCACACAATACAAGTGAACATCACACAGTACAAGTGAACATCACACAGTACAAGTGAACATCACACAGTACAAGGGAACAACACACAATACAAGTGAACATCACACAGTACAAGTGAACATCACACAATACAAGTGAACATCACACAGTACAAGTGAACATCACACAATACAAGTGAAAATCACACAGTACAAGTGACCATCACACAGTACAAGTGAACATCACACAATACAAGCGAACATCACACAGTTTAAGTGAACATCACACAATACAAGTGAACGTCACACAGTACAAGTGAACATCACACAATACAAGTGAACATCACACAATACAAGTGAACTTCACACAATACAAGTGAACGTCACACAGTACAAGTGAACATCACACAGTATAAGTGAACATGACACAAAACAAGTGAACATCACACAATACAAGTGAACATCACACAGTACAAGTGAACATCACACAATACAAGTGAACATCACAAAATACAAGTGAACATCACACAGTACAAGTGAACATCACACAGTACAAGTGAACATCACACAGTACAAGTGAACATCACACAGTACAAGTGAACATCACACAGTACAAGTGAACATCGCACAATACAAGTGAACGTCACACAATACAAGTGAACGTCACACAGTACACGTGAACATCACACAATACAAGTGAACGTCACACAATACAAGTGAACATCACATAGTACAAGTGAACATCATACAGTACAAGTGAACATCACACAGTACAAGGGAACAACACACAATACAAGTGAACGTCACACAGTACAAGTGAACATCACACAGTACAAGTGAACATCACACAGTACAAGTGAACATCACACAGTACAAGTGAACATCACACAATACAAGTGAACGTCACACAGTAAACGTGAACATCACACAATACAAGTGAACGTCACACAGTACAAGTGAACATCACACAATACAAGTGAACTTCACACAATACAAGTGAACGTCACACAGTACAAGTGAACATCACACAGTATAAGTGAACATGACACAAAACAAGTGAACATCACACAATACAAGTGAACATCACACAGTACAAGTGAACATCACACAATACAAGTGAACGTCACACAGTACAAGTGAACATCACACAATACAAGTGAACATCAGACAGTACAAGTGAACATCATACAATACAAGTGAACATCACACAATACAAGTGAACGTCACACAATACAAGTGAACGTCACACAGTAAACGTGAACATCACACAATACAAGTGAACGTCACACAGTACAAGTGAACATCACACATTACAAGGCAACAACACACAATACACGTGAACATCACACAATACAAGTGAACGTCACACAATACAAGTGAACATCACACAATACAAGTGAACGTCACACAATACAAGGGAAAAACACACAGTACAAGTGAACATCACACAATACAAGTGAACATTACACAGTACAAGTGAACATCACACATTACAAGGGAACAACACACAATACACGTGAACATCACACAATACAAATATATTAAGATATAAATACAAAATGACGTGATTTTATATAAATGCAATATGTGGTTTGTAGGAAGCGTATATTTTAATAAATTTGTATTTTAATACGTTTACTTTTATTGTATTTTAAAGAATCATTAGTCCCTTATGAGCATATTTTTCTTATTAAAGTTAAAATAATATTTATTTTATGCAAAATGTGTTCGACGTTGTCCACGAAAATATTTACCACCACGTAGAGAATCCACAGTTTAGAAAACCACATAACCGATTACCTTCCCAGATAATACCAAACAATTTCCTGCCAACACCCATCTGGCCAACAACTTTAGCTGTTTATAACAATCGTTAGACGAACAGTTTGTGGCATCACACCCTATGACTATCATATACTTATTAAAAATTTGTTTCTTTAATGTATAATGACCAGTCAATATACCCTGAAGTAAGTGTGATTGGTAATCATTAACTAAGTGATCCATAGTTTGAATTTCAGCTCCGTAAGCACATTACTGATAATTTACAGTTCCTCATTCCTTTTGAGAGGGAAGTTCTTTTGTTAGTTAATAGTTAAAAGTTAATCTTAGTTGTTAGTTAACCCCAATCACGCTTATTTCAGAGTAGGCTATATTGACTAGTCTTTATGCATTAAAGAAACAAATGTTTGATGGTTGTGAAACTTAGGCTTTAGTTTTGTGGTGGGAGGTTAACTTTTCTTATATATTTATTTTTTATTTAAGACCTAATTGGTTTGTAGGTCCAATATAAGTTTTATATACAAATTTTATTATTTTATTTAGTTGTCCATTTTTTTTATTTATTTCATGCCTGGCCAAAAATGGTATTATTTTGAACAAGCGTTCTTGCAAAAACATGTGTGTCAACATGCGACGTACCAAAGTAAAATATAAGAACTCTTCGTACAAATAGAACGTGAATGTGTGAATAAGTTAAGTAAACAGATGGGAGACTAATGTTTGGATAGTGTTTGTGAATATTGTAGTGTGGCAACACTGAGTAGTCTGGTGGCAACATTGATGTTAGCGTTAGCATATATGGAGGATACTAGGTCAATTTTTAAATTTTATGTAAAAGATTTTACTTGGTTAGTCTGTAGAAAAAAAGTATTTTTTTTCGATATAAATTCATTATTCCTTTTACTAATTAGAAGTAACCTCAATTATTCTTAAAATTGTATATTTTAGAATTGTTTTTATAATTTTACTTCTTTATTGAGATTATTTGATTTGTGACTGCGTTTTGATTAAGTTTTTTCTTCAGTGTTTAATTGATTTTTTTTTTATTTTCTAATTGAATTTTATTTGTTAGTTTAACTATGCCATTAACGTGTGTGTATTCAAAATAAAATATTAAATTCATGTGGCAACTTTTTATTAACATTTAATAAAACCTACTTGCCTTTAAAGCGCTGTTTCTTTCGATGGATACGATATTATGCCTGGCTTCAATAACATGTACAAGAAAATATTTTTCGTTCACAATGTCGATGCGTTAAAATACGCTGCCCGATTTTCTTTTTTTTTTTTTTTATCATTATATAATTGAATTATTTATCTACCACAAAATAAATTACATCAATTTAAATGTACTATGGGGTTCTACTGTAATGAAAAACTACTTGATTTTTCTACTTCAAAATTGTCCAAGTCATAACTTAAGCTCGAGGGATGTAGAAAATTTAAGAGTCATTTTCTTAAATTCGTTTTGTGAGAAACTGGCCTACTAAAAACCTACGTGTGCAAAACGTTTGATTTTAAGAGAAATTAATAAAAATATAATAAATATACTGAATAAAAACTAACTACCAGAACTTGATCTTTTTACTAGTATGTAACTGAAGTTTAGATAAAATTGTAATATTATACTTATTTCTTCAAATAGTTGTAAGGTAACCATGGATAATGATTTTTGAACAACAGTTTAAATTTTTTTTAACAAAGTATTCAACAAAACACAAATTACATAATATGCAATCAAAAATAACATTTGTTCATAAAATTACAATTAGTATATTCTATTTTATTCTAGTAATTCAAAACTTATTAAAATTTGTATTATTTAATTTACTGTATGATATACAACTAAAAATATTATTTTCATATTCTGATGAAATTAATGACAAATCCACCGCCAAGAGCTTTCAGCTTACAAAATGAATGTTTCGTGACATTTTTTTAAATGTTGCCCTGAAGCGACGACAAATCCGACGTTATTTCAGGAGAAAGATTTAGCTTACAAACCTGTCACAACATATCTGAGCAATTTAGTATTTAAGAGCACTTTAAATAAATTATCTTTAAACGACATACTAATTTTCTTTGAATATTTAAAAGGTGATACCCATGCACGCTTCGCGTGCCAACGCCATCAGTCGCAACACTAAAGTCAACCCGGCCTTCAGCTATGGTAGTACTGGTTTTGTATAAATTTCACTCGCTACGCTCATGATATATTGTCATTCAACCTCTCTCTGTAAGTAAGGTAACAGAAGCTTAACCTCAAGTACAAGATTATTAAAATCAACGGAATTTAGTATCGTTTTTTTTAGAGCTGAAGTGGAAAAATCAGACGGTTTTAAATCCACTCTAAAAGTTGGTAGTTTATATACAAACATAAATATTAAAACATAAACAGTG
The DNA here is from genome assembly GCA_035578905.1 of Stictocephala bisonia. Classification (NCBI taxonomy): domain Eukaryota; kingdom Metazoa; phylum Arthropoda; class Insecta; order Hemiptera; family Membracidae; genus Stictocephala; species Stictocephala bisonia. Next base: position 548,438 of record JAQJVL010000552.1, on the reverse strand, counting down.
AATATCAAAATCTAATTTAAAAGAAGTATAAATATATCAAAAATACTGTTTAATCTCAGCAAAATTATTTACAGTATATATATTATAGTTTTATAAATTACTCTTTAAAAATAAAGATATGTTAGTTTATTGATTATTAAATCATACGTATTTATTTATTTATTAAATCATACTTCTTTGTTTTGTGTTTTTTTTTTTTTTATTATTATTTTCGATAGTAAATCGAGCACATCGGAAAAAGTGTTTAACAGTGATAAGGAGACTGCTTATTATAACTGTTCATTTATAAAAATAATAAATATGATATACCATTATAATGAGTTTTGGGGGTAGTTTTGTCTGGGGATGGATGGGTAAATATGAAGGAGCTTACGTCGTTCCAAACTACAATCTAGGCTAAAAGCCAGACAAATCCCTTGAGTGGATTAAAGTAAGATATCGCAAATTGATCATGAAATATTTAATGTGGAAGTACATGGCAGAAGGAAATACATCAAACAGGGTATTTTTTGTGTCTGTATTACCTGGCTTAATACGGCATTACCGTCAACTTTATTATAATCTTGAGTATAAAAGAACGACCACTTTAGAAAACAATTCTAGAAAAAGGAGGCTGACTCTAATTGGTTCTCGCAATTTGACAAGAGCGCGTCAAGTAGCATTTGAGTGAAGTTCTAACACGTGGTGTTAAAAAGAGCACATTATGACTGGCTCAAGTCAGTAAATAAGCTAAAAGAAACAATGAATAGTTTTATAATTGTTGTTCGGAACTTATTTGTTAGCATTGCATTGTTTATTATTGGTCGAAAATATTCGGAGATTTCCAATGCTTCGAGTGTTTTTAAAGAATGAACATTGTGAAACAAGAGTTTGTTCCTTAAAAACACTCGAAGCATTGGAAATCTCCAGATATTTTCTACCACTCATATCAGCATTATTTCTTTTGGTTCTTTCTTATTTTAAATTTTTATTAATTTGTACATTTTTATGTACAAACAGCTTTGCTCCAACCTATGAACGTGTTTCGTACCCCATAGAGGCTAATTTTAGTACTAAATATTCTTATTTGCTAAAACATCGATTTGATATAGAAAATTTACCTTTCCGATGTAAAAAATTGTCAAATTAATTTTCAATTAAATTATAAAATTTTGTTTATTGAAATATTTGAAGTAATAACAATCAAAACAACCCATAGTTACAGTTTAGTTGTATCTAGTAATATGAAAGAATTGTTTTGACTTAATTAAATATTTGTAGAGAGTTTTAAAAAAAATATTTTGACCAATAAACCGGGAAAAGAGCATAGAAATGATTCAATTTCCATCTAATTGCTAATCTGACATGAACATTTTGTAAAATAGCACTAACCAGATTAATTCACTATAAATATCAAGTTTGGAACACCAACTATGAGCTTACTAATAGTTCCTTCCTTACGCCACGTTACACGAAGGGAAATGTGTAATATTTAAAGCCGTTTTAAGTGAATTATTCCCTCAGATTGTACATCTCTTTGAGCCTCTTACTGTTGAATAAATATGTTTTTTAAAGTATCAATTCATGAAGGTGTTTTATTATCATTAACATAATTATAAGCCTTTCTGTGGGTGATTTAAGTCACTTTCAACCAACTGTCAAAATTAACTTCTGAAAGATGCATAATAAGAGGACTGACTATTGAAACAGACAGACTGCAATTTCTGTAACCGCCCGACTATACTGATATCTAAAAGGAATATAGTTTCTTTACCTCGAGTTTGTTGTACACCCAGCACCTAGACAACTGTTCCGTGCTGTCAGTTACTTTAGAGTGAGCTGAAGAAACTCAATTAGAGGGATTAAGCACATTCTAAAATACACAGTCATGACACTCCATTAGATATTGGCCACAAGCACGACGCTAGCGATCCTAGCGGCCAGCCAACAGTAGCGCGTATATATCTGCACTGTTTACATCAACTTCTGTGATTAGTAAATGTCAAATAATTGATGATTTATATTAGCACTTATTTTATTGTTATTATTCCACTTCTTTGAAGGTACCATGCATTACGACAGTAATGCGGTTTAGTTGTGCTGGCTGGCTACTTGGAGCGCTAGCGTTACACTAACTCCACGGCACTGTAATATAAGTGGTGTTACTGTATATTGTTAGATTTTGATTGAAGAGAGGGCAGGGGGGAATACCACTGGCGCTGCTTATAATGGTAGTGAAAGAAGTTCATATGACAGGCAAACCGGCTTCTTGGATATGTGGGTGGGTGAGTTCAAAATACGCTTAAACCCGTAAGAGTTCATGGTCTTCAAACCATACAAGTAATGCTGCTAAACTAGGTCACTATTACACGCTACGACCTTATGCCGTTTTATTAATACCATGGGAGTGGACATGATATTTTACTGTCAATGATAAGAGAAACTGAGTGTAAGTATAGTACATGTTTAGTCGACAGGCACAAACTTCTTAGTAGAATAAAACAGTTTTCTAAAGTTTGTAAAGTGAAATAACTTTATTAATATTTAGATCGTTCGATTGTCAATCAGTTGTATTGTAAGTACAATAAAAGATGAAAAACTACCAAATTGCTTAGTAACAAAAACTACATTCACTCTTCCAAATTCACTCCTTTCGTGACGATTACGATGAAAAATAAATTATATATCTGTACCGTATATGATTTAAACAACCTTTTTTTGCAAAAAATAATACTTGTAGAATTTTGTTCTAACAAATAATGTTTATTCTTAAATCTATATAAACACTATACATATTTTCTTACATAAGAATATTTACTCTTATACATTATACAGTAAAAATTGTATTTATACTCTTTTTTTAATCGATTCAAACTATTGATTTAAGAACACTATATTAAGTCTCTAAATTAACTTTGATGTATAAAGAGTTTGTAAATAGGCCTGATTTATTTTATTTAATTAATTGTATGTAGGAGTAAAATGTACATATAAAATATGCAGAGCTTATAATCACAATAACTGCGAAACAATAATTTAATCTGTCCCTGTGTTTGGCTTGGTCATATTTATGTACACAATTTACATACAAACGAGTTTGGCAGAGAACCTCATTTTTTATATTTTTGAAAACAAAGTGGAATAATATTCCTCGAGCCAAAAGAGTCGTTATAGTTGAATGATCCACTTGATTTGAAAAGAAAACAAAGAGGAAAAAGTTGTGGAGATAAAGTGGTTACAAAGAGACAGCGACTTTAGTAACAAAGGCAACAAAAACACGACCAGCGGAGGAATATTAATGGCACTGCTTATTTAATGTAAACGAAAATGTTTAGTACACTTTTGAGAGAAAAATAGAAAATGTTTTACGTTGTTTTGTTTTCATGAATTATTCATCATTAATATGTTAATAATAATTGAGATATGGTGAATATTATTAGTGAATAGTTGAAACAAGTGTAGTCATTGTTACTAACTAAGGTTGCATGTTCTTCAGAAAGACATATTTATTAATAGCTCAATAATCAGGGTAACTAAGCGACCTTCAGCTTTACATGGAATTTGAACCAATTAATCTGATTTTCAGCTAACAGACAAGCCTAAAACTCAAATTGTCTTCCCTATATAAAATTCAGGCTCTGGCTACCACCCACCATGGACACCTCAGACATCTCTAGTAGTGTCCACGTCAATGGAAGTGATTGAGAGGAAGCCGATTTGGTATTAAGAAGACCTATCACCTATAATCTCCAAAGAAAAACGATGTCCCCAAGTATCTGGATTACAACACTGCACCACTAGTGCTAACACGGAGTTATTTAATAATTATTAGATATTTAATAATTTTTTTTAGTATTACACAAGTTTGTTTCTTTATTTTATTATTTTAAATAAATACGCAATTCATTTTCTATTACTTTTTGTTCTACCTTTTTTTTATTTACATATGACATATACGTAATGAGGGACTATAAAAACCATTTATATAAAAATCACAATAACTTGGTTAACTTTCATGACTTTTTTTAAATAATACATAAACAATGTTATGGTCAGTTTCAATACTGTAGTATGTGATTAAAGAAAAAAACATGTTGCATCTATGTGTGTATTTTTGGTAAATATTATAGTAAATAAATTAATTGTTTTAATTTAAAAAAGTGTCTTCGATAAGAACTTGAACAATAAAATAGATCCAACACCTTTATAAGTAAATGTTAACATCAAATATATAGTTAAATACAGTTTTGTTTGTTTTACTTTATTTATCTGTAGGGATTAAAAATAATAAATATTATCGATGAATGGAAACTTTGTTAATTGTGTTAGGAGAGAAACGTTGTTCCAACATCTCTGTTAACAAGGAGCATATCAAACGGGGCAAAAGAGTTGCTTTAAAAGAGCGGCTCTTTTGATTATAAAGCACTCCAAACAGGCCCTTTAGGGGAAGCTGGATGTTTGTATATAATTAGTGAAATAAGGGTAAAACTCTACCTTCCGGTGAAAACATGACCAACTTGGGGGCTGTGATTTTTAACGGCCACTTCCTTAACTCACTCTTGTTTCTTTAGTAACTAAATACATTTTTTATCTTCCCTTAAGCTATTAAAAACGCTTATATTTAAGTAGGATTTCCATTACTGACATGTGTTTAGCTACAGCTAATATATATGAGTAAAAAAAGTGCAATAGGATATTAATCTTATGTATAAAACAAAAAACGCAAATATATGTTTACAAGTTCACATGCTCCTAGATTCGAGACGCCGACACAACTTTGTGTATAGTTTAAGATGAATATAAATGGTTATATTAGTGTAGGATAAGTTCCACTTTTCTTCAGAAATTCCTTATTTATTAATTGCCCAATAGCAAGGGCAACTAAATGACTAAAAATGTTACGTGGAATCCGAAACACTTAGTATTGTTGACAAGAATGGTTCTCAATTCTCTCCCCTACACATCACCCAACTTGGATACCCCAACTTCCCTGGTAGTGTCTATGCCAATAATAATAATCTTTATTGCATAATTATAATATATAAAATTGCATCGCAATCGATATTATTTAATATCATTTAGTGAGTCTAGCAACTCAGCCACTCCACAATCCATTCCATACAAACTTACACTGGTTGACACTCACTCACGCATTTACTCGTGTTCTGTCCAGCATCTGCATTAAGTTTGTTAAATATATTTCTTAATTATTCATCCCAGCACCCATACACGTACAGTGGTATTGACCCACCCGCCCACCCATACACGTACAGTGGTATTGACCCACCCGCCCAACCATACACGTACAGTAGTATTGACCCACCCGCCCACCCATACACGTAACGTGGTATTGACCCACCCGCCCACCCATACACGTAACGTGGTATTGACGAAAGGTGTTTCAGACGAATTTTAAACAGATTTAAATTATTGGCCAGTTTAATGCTATTTGGCAACTTATTAATCAACTTGACACCAACTTGGAATGGGAGTTTCTTTGACAGGTTTGTTCTAAAATTCAGTGCACGCAGGTTGTCTCTGCCTCTCGTCTCATACTGATGGACGTTACGGCCTTGAACCAACGTACACTTTGATTTGCAGAACAAAACCACCTCAAAAATATAATAACCATAATTCATATCGGTATTAAGAGGACCGAGCAAAGAACCTATCACCTAAAATCTCCACAGCATTTCGTTTTCAAGTAGATGGGCTACTGCCACATATCTCAAAAATATGATCAGCAGTTTTCAAGTTTTGCAAAATTCATAAATTAAAAATTGTTGTATAGAACAAGTGGTTTGGTTTAAATTTTCTGATCGTAAAATAATTACAAATTATTTATTTTTGGCGCCATCAATTAAACCAACAAAACATTTTGTACATTTGCAATTCTTTGACATTTATAAATATTTCTTTTAACAAATTATGATGGATAAACCATTTACTTAAAGAAAGAAATTTCGGAAACAAACAGTAAACTCCATACATACACATCACTTTGAAGTGTTTCATAGCAGAACATGAAACATTTGTTTAGTGTGACAAAACCATGTATATCCACAACCACTTCATGAACGCTGTGAGTATTCCCTATAGCAAAGCAGTGTGGCTTTCCCTTGATATGGCTGTCATTATTAAACTAATGTAAATTTATAAAACTATACAAAGTGGAAGAAATCCCGAGAACAGCTTAGTAATTTTTGAATTGTTAAAGATAAAGCAAACTTGGTACATCATTACTGAACCTATTACTCTACTTTTTGAAGTAACTACCATTTTTATGTCATAACAGGGGGATGGCCCGAAAGGAGTCAGAAGAAAATCTTAAGTAAGAGCATAGATTGAATACTACATCAAATTAAAGGTGTTTAGTAGTAGGACATAAACCCACAAATCCAAACTCTAATAGTTCGCTATTTAAACAATTATGCTGGTTAAAAATTTTGTAAAATTACAATAAAGATACTATTATTGGAGGTTTAGTATTCTTTTCATGTTTCAAGTTGGGAAACTTAAACTTTCAAATAGTTTGGTTTCGAAATCAGCTACATCCATTTTTTTTCGAAAATGAAAGTCCACATAATTAGAGTTTAAATTGGTAGCTAACATGTCATTGTTAAACATCAAAAACGTCTACATCTCATAAGAATTTAATGCCAAAGTAGGTGGTTATAGTTGAAAAACCAGCTACACAACAAAATGTATTTCAAAAGCAGCGCATGCGCAGGAGAAGTATATCCACCTATTCGCGCATGCGCAGGACTGTGCTGTCATCAAATCAGCTGTAGGCGGCTTTGTTGTTCTCGCGTACTGTCTACTGTGTGTGTAGTATTGAGGTTATGTTTATGTGATTAGCCGTTGTTGTGAAAACTGTTTCTAAAAGATTAGTTGTATTTTAAGTTTGTGATAGTAATGGAGTGTTTTCCAACTATAAATCGTGAGCATGCAAGGAAAAGGCAACGAGATGAACCTAACTGGTGGTGAGCTAGAATGAAGAAACAAAGGTAGATTTATACTTTGCAATTTAGTATTAGCTCACGTAATTATTAATTCAGAATTAAAGTTTAATACTATGGGTACCATAATTATACTACGGGCACAAATAGGGTGGAGTAATAAGCCTATGAGTCGTTTGGTTTTAAAAGCTATACTAGGGTAGGCTACTAAGTTACCTAGGTTTTATTGTCATAGGCCTAACCTAAGTTTTGGGTTTTTTCATAAATGGCTCTCCTGGACCACCTACCAAACTGACATGTAAGCATGAAAAAAGGGAAAAGTGTATCGTTGCTCTGAAATCACTTTCGCTGATCAGCAACAGTTTCATGAGATATTTTATGATTGTCTGTGAAAGCCCATGATTTATAGCAGAGGTAGGATTGCTTCATATTAAAATACACTGAATCAAGCGTTCCAAAAATGAGTCAGATTTGTAATGATGAAAGGGGTGAAAAATAAATGAATGTAAAATATTTTATATTAAAAAAAAACCAAAAAGCCAAAGTTCAGGTTGTCAAAAGACGTACATTGCGTATTACAAAAAGTCGTGTAAAGGGGTGGTTAAAAGGCATTTTATCAGTGACCTTATGCCAAAGGAAACTCGGGGAGGAAACAGGACGGCTAAATCCTATGAAGCCAAAAAAACTTCCGTGATTAAATTTATAAAAAAGTTCAAAATCATAGAAAATCATTACTGTAGAAGTAAATCAGCCAATCGACAGTCCAACCTCAACATTAAAAAAATGTGGCGTATTTACAATGACGAAACGGACGATGAATGCCTTAAGGTTAAACAGTCTTATTTTAGGCACATCGTTAGAACATTTTTTAACATGGGATTTGGGAGCCCAAGAACGGATGAGTGTTCAACTTGCATAGCATTCAATGAAAAATTAAAAATATGCAGTGATCCGAGCGTAAAGAATGATTTCATGGTTAAACAGAGAAGCCACAAGTTAAAAGCAAAAGCGTTTTACTCTCTCCTAAAAGAAAAAAAGGTATGATTTATTAACAATATCCTTTGACTGCAAAAACATCAGGTTTTACCCAGGGTGCCAGGCCAGAGTGCGTACTACTCTAGACAGTTGTACAAGTACAACTTGACTACAGTAGTTGGTGATTCAAGAGTCAAACAGACGAAGGAAAATTGTTTTTTTTTATGAATACGATGAAACTGAACAGAAAAAAGGTTCAAATGAGATTAGCTCAGCTGTTTACCATTTTTTTAAACAATAACAGCATTCCCAACAATGTAAAAATTTTCGAATGGTTTCTGATGGGTGCGGGAGACAAAACAAAAATTCAACGATGACGGGAATGATAAGCTACTGGTTTTGTAATAATGCACCAATAAGTGTTCAGAAGGTTGATTTCATCTTGCCCCCAGATCGCGTGTTTGCACTTATTGAAAAGGCAATTAGAAAAAAAAGTCATCACTCAGCCTGAAGAATATAGGAAACTGTTTTCAGAATTTGGCACGGTTCGTGTCCTGGCAACAGATGTTTTTGGATGGAAACAAAGGCACTCTAAATTTAACATAAGCAAAAGATTCGTTTTTAAGTTGATAAAATTATTAACGAAACATTTTGGTGAGGGCTGGCAGGAACAAAATAACTTAGACTAACGAAGAACAGCCTCAAAAACTCGAAGAGGAGAAAAGAGATTGCTGTGAAAATTATGAAGAAATTGCTGATTTGATTGTGCAGGACAAGAAATAAGACCAAAAGATATATTCTTCATGATTTTGTATCAAACTTACTAATTAGTATAATAAATATCTTGCTAAAACTACTGTCTAAGTAAAAACTAAACTAAAACTACTATACTAAAACTCACTACTATTGTAAAACTATACTAAAACATATAGTTTTTTTTATATACCTACGACCCAATTAGGTTTATAATCAAAATCAGCTACGTCCATTTGTTAGATTCAAAAGTAGTACATCCAGACTGTTTTTTTTTTTTTTTTTTTTTTTTTTTAAGGTAACCTTTAAACATCAAGTGTTGTTATTAAGCAGACCCAAATGTCTGCTACATAACAAAAAAGTTATTGAAAATATTAAATGGCAGCGAAATGGGAGATTTTTCCGAAAAAAACTTTTTGTGGTGTACCTGATTTTGTAACAAAACGACTCAAATGCTCCTGGAATTAAGAAATTGTTTTTTTAGGACAGTTGATCTGGTGACTCTTCACTTCCCATGAAGAAGGTCCACTATTACTACAGATGTATAAAGATACTCTATTAAAAACCTGCCTCTGAGACGATCGCTGCGACCATTCAAAAGCGAGCTGTTTCATTTTTCTCTGTGATTATGATTTCATTATTGACAAAATATTAAATCTCCAGTTAACATAGGCCTGCAGGCTTTACGTGAACTTTATTTAATGAGTGAGGTACCGACTGTAAGCTCAGTGGGGACTCGAGTCTTGAACCTCTCACTTCCCAGTTCGAAGTCTTAGCCACTGAGCCATTACTTCTGTCAAACTAGGAAGTGTTTTTCTATTTGAGGTAGCACAGATTAATACTCTGAATCAAGATCTACTTTTTACAAAAACTAGTTCACACAACACTAAAGATAGTTCCTTTCCACTTTGTCTTCATACACAAACAACGCTCTGCATTGTGGGCTGACGTAATCCTCTTTCCCAATCTTCCCATCCTCATCCCCTTTACACAACACACACTCGCAGTAATCTGATTTCAAACTGTTTACTCGACGTGCAAATAAATGTTACTGAGTATATGAGTATGTAACGGGCAACCCAACATATCACATTAAATATGTTACTGAGTATATGAGTATGTAACGGGCAACCCAACATATCACATTAAATATCGGTTAGTTATTTTAAGTAACATAAAGTAATAAAATCAGCTATATTATGTATTCAAGGAGATTGTTTCGTGGTTAACTTTCTCAGTATCGTTCACAACTTCACAATTTTAATTTTCCCATATAAATTATTTTACATTTGTTTGCTGATATTATTATATTTTACTTATTTTTAAGTAGCTCAGTGAAATTCTAATAGGTGTGAAATGATTTTTAAAAGTAGATAAAAGACTAAAAACTTAAAAATAAGATATGTCTAGTTACTAAAAAATAAATTATATAAACAACATGTCATGCCTATTTATTAATTTTTTATTAGTGTCAAGCATATATTATTTTTTCTTTTTTTTTTCTTTTTTTTCTTTTAATGGTTTGTCTCAGAGCGTCTAGAACAGGACCTTTATTGTAACACTTTAAAACAGCGTCATATTTTAAAGAGCAAACCTTTCGAGGTCGGATTTGCGGATTTATGTTCTACTACCTTTCATTTGATGTACTACTCGACCTATGATTACATTTAAGATTTTCTTCTAACTTCTTGCGGGCCATGTCCTTGAACATGAAAAAAAAATTGTGTAGTTATTTGATGAACTAAGTTTTATTTTTATTACCTGTTACCTTTCGGAATTATTAAGTCCGTGCGAGACTTTATTACCATCCTGTGTATATTTTGACAGTCACAATAAAGGCTGGATCTATATCGCTATTAAATATCTAATGAGCCAATAATGCCGAAATTACCGAAAGTTACGGCCAGTGAATTCCTACTGCAATAAGCTAGATATTGTATTTAATTTTTAACACTTCTGTTTTTTATAAATGATTATCAAATTGCAGATATTAAACTGTTTTATTTACCAAATTAGGAACTCAGACCAAAGTTATTTATAAATAGAAAAAATATTTTTCAAACTATAGTTAATGGAATTTTTTTCGATCTTAAAAATACTTAATAATAATCTTAATACTAAACTTGTTTCTAGCACACAAAGTTATGGTAACTAACACATTTTATATAAAGAGTTATAGATTAAAGCATATACAGTTATTTAATTGCAGTAATAATTTTGCACTATCAGCTAAATAAAATGCTACATTTAAAATTGTAGTTTTGTTTGAATAATATTAAAATGACTTGGTGTAGTGGATTTTTCAAATTATCAAAAGGCTAGTCTGTTATTGATATTTATATAGATTTTCAGTTTGGCATAGCGTGAAAAATATATATTTTTTTTACCAAGACTTTACATTATTTTTACATAACGATCAAAACGTTAGAAAATATCGTAGGAAACACTACTTAATTTTGGCTTTTACTTGTTTCCGTAGGGCTACTTTATGGTAGTCGGGTAATAATATGAACCAATATTAACCATAAAAGACGTATTTCATCGTATTTTTTCATCCTGAAGGCCAAGGGCGGAAGTTTCAAAATAGAGATTAAAAAATTATTAAAGCATCATATGAAAAAAGAAAAATAATAATATGATGAGAAAAAACTCCATAGGTCAAATGTATCACCCCTGATAATGTAACTCATTTTTAACACCTTTACATCAGTAAAGTTTTGAATTTGTTCTGGATGAGTACAAAGTGTATAATTAATGGTAAATGTATTTCAGTTTATGTCATACTTGTATTTTAAAAGGAAAATAAAAAATTGTCCAAAAATATCTTAAAGAAATACTTTCCTCCCAAAATGTTCTGAATGCTTGACCAAAATTAGTTTTGAGGATTTGGATAAAAAACACTTAAAGGGATGTGCTTTACTAATAGTTACTAAGATATTTTGAAAATTGAATGTTCCTAATCAGCGTATTACGTATTGGTAGAAGTACAGCACAAGTGAACTTCACACAACATAAATACAAAATATAAAAATATTATGGTGACAGAAATGGGTAACCTACGGTTACCTTCCTCATACAAGTAATTTTGTACTTACTTTGTAATAAATGTGTTTTGTGACGTTTACTTGTATTATATTGAATTTCAAGGGTACTTTGGAGAGGTGGTCAGAGTAGTGGCAGCCAAGTCACCTGACAGACGTTTCTCATCCCTGCTCCACATTTAATAGTCTGTAACAATCATCCCCGGGCGTACTAGATGGGGATGTGTGGTTGGCTACACGCTGTTAGTTACAGGGCTCGTTGCCAACATTCACATCTGAATATACAGCTTCTTTATTGCCTCAAGTGCTGGTAGAGATAGCAAATATTTTCAACTAATCGATTTGTCGAATTATCGATGTATCACAAACCAAATAACTATCTAACGATAATATCGGAAGAGAAATATCGATAAATCGGGTAATCGATGTTTCGAATAGCAAATTGTTTATCTGTTTAAAATTACGCACTAACTCTTATGTCATAACAAAAAATACACTGGTGTTTTGCTTTCACTATTTAGAATAGCGTACTAAATGCTAAAATTCAAAACATTTATCTACACGAAACAAGTTGTGGTCTGTGGGGTTGAATGAAAAAATCCAAAATAAGAATAATTATACCTTTAATTATTATGTTAATTATAGAATAATAATGTTCTTACATTGTTAATTTTGTTTTTCACTTTAAAACAATGCCATTAGACGTCTTATGCACGCTAACAATTAAACAATTTAATTCACTAAACCTTTTTCGGTAAACCATTAAAAACAGAAGTTTTGAAGTCAATTTTCCACTTACCCTCACTTAAAAAATTAAATAAAGTTACTTTATTATTTCAATGCATATTTTGTACGCATAAGAAGCGTTTCAAATGTTTTTTTTTTTTTCTTTCAAATCGAGATAATTTTGAGGTGAGAGAATAACGTCGATATTTAGTGATATGATATATCGGACCAAAATACCGATATGGCCGATGTTATTGAAAGAAAATATCGATAGTGATATATCAATATACCGAAACGTATTTATCGATATCTCCGATATATCGTTGGGGCAACAACGGGGGACATGAGGTGCAAGTTTTACAAACCACCCCATTGGCAATAAAACCCGTGAACTTGAGCTCCCGTACCACTCAGCTGCCAGTTTCACACTAATACCATTATCCGTTTAATACAATACCAATCAATGGTTGCCATCGGTATGGACACTACTTGAGAAGTTTGGGTTGTCCATGTTGGGTGGTAGTCAGTGTCCGAATGAGTAAGGGAGGGAAAATGAGTATCAGGCTTATAAGAAGTACGTTAGCTATAATTAAATATTCATAATTAAAGTCAAACGTTTGTTATTAACTTATAAATATAAGTTGTTATTTAAAATTATCTACCTAGATACAATATTCACACAGTACTTATCATATTATCATCAATCGTAAGCTTAAGGTTTCCAACAATCCCATTCACATACTAAAATAGGTAAACTCACAATTTAATGATGGAACTGTTAAATGGAAAGTTATTAGTATAAGTTTATATGTAAATAACTATACTATAATATAGTTTTATATATATATATATATATATATATATATATATATATATATATATATAATCTACTCATCCATCCAATTGCTAAGTCCATACTTGTGCGACTCTACATGCGCTTGGCGTATGAACTGTCCATGCTAGATAAGCGTAAACGCTTAAAATCGAGTTGACGGTTTGTTTCTTAGTATTATCAGTGTTAAATGTAACTGTAAAAAATTTGAGTAAAACTATTTTTGTTGGTAACTATGGTTTTATTGAAATTAATTATTAATACACCATTTTAAATTAAATGTGTACTGTGTATTATCATTGAGTATAGAAGCAAGAAGACTGTCCGCTTATATATGAGTACCCTGTAACAGTTTTCTTGTTCTTTGAAATTAGTTCTTGTTCTGTCTTCACATGTAGCGCCAGCGGTCTCTCTCTCTCTTTCTCTCTCTTTTTTACATCCCTCTTTCCGTCGTTCTCCAACACACGCTGAAGTAACTGATAGTTGAGCTAACAGTACGCAAAAAGTCACCTGAGTACTTATTTGAATCCATTTAACGAGATAACAGCAGTGACATGCGTTTAAAACATTGGGCTTGGATAGTCTTTTTGTGTTGTCAATTTTATTGTTGTTCCATTGTTAAAATATATTCCTAAAGTGCATGTAGTGCTTTCAATGCAAATACGATTATGACTAAACGAGAAAAACAATTTAATGTCAGTAGATAAATGTTTAGCTACCTTCTTTAACATTGATATCGAGAAACATTATTTCTGCTTGAGATCTCTAATTTTAGCAACCAATTTCCAAGCACCTTTTACGCGTACATCACATTAAAAACCATTGACATAAAAAAACACATGCTTACTACTGATATTTTTTTTAAATTATGTATGTGATTGCAAGCCTAATGTTATAAAATACATCCGTATACATTATAATCGACCTCAGTACTTTTTCTTTGTAATTTGTATAAACATTTTCTGTAATATTTCTTTTGAAGATACAGGAAAGTGTTTCGCTGGATGTTACGTTCCTCTCCAGTTGGTCTGCCATCACAGACAGCACTCTGTATATTACACGACGTAAGCCTCTTACCCCTATCTCCGCCCGCCCTTACACAACCCCGCAAACACTTATATTAATGGGATGCCAGATTTTAAACCCTAGCTTACAAAAAATGATAAATGAAACATTATATTGCACAAGTCTCTCAACATAAGATATCGTGAATGTAATAATATAAACTGGTTTAATTTGTAATACATCATATATAGTGCTAGTTTAAATATTATTATGACAATGGCCCACTTGTATTATTACTCTTATGACAGTAAATTTTAGATCAAATATCATAAAAATAAACTTATTTTCCCAAATGATTGAACTATTTATTTATTTATTTTTAAGACGCTGATCGTCATGGGCGAATATTGATTTCGAATGGAGTATTTAATTGTTACGAGGTATAATGACTATTCCTTATAAACTGCTATTCACTAATAGCCCTTTGGCAAATGATTTAAAGGCTTGCATATATCCAAAGTATAATTAATTAGTTAAAAGTTATTTTCGACTGTTAAAAAACTCACAGTCATGATCAATCATTTTAGGTTCGTTTGTAATTTTGACTTTCTAAGCATTCTCTATGAAACTCTTGTTATTTTTAGCCTCCACAATCATCCACACTTTCTACTTATTTAAAATATACCAATATTTTCTGAGCCAACTCCTGAACGTATATCAATGATCTTTTTTGAACTGAAGTCTGGTTTCCTTCTTCAGATTTAAGTTTCCAACTAAACTGATTATAATTATTTTAAAAGCAATTGAGAGGACATTAGGAAGGTTCTTTATCTGAAAGTTTTGCAAAACAGCTGTTTTGGTGTTTTTTTTTTTTTTTTTTTTTTTTTTTTTTTTTTTTTTTTTACTGACTTATTTCAAAGTTTACAAAATCAGCAATTTCTTATAAATGATACCATCGTACATTTAAACATGAATAAGGACAGTTATAATTAAAAATACTTATTTATATGTTTTTAAATGTTATTCTTTAAAATCCGAAGATGATATTTTGAAATTTGGGTGAAAATAGAGTTACAGTTATTCCTAAAGTTATTTTTTGTTAAAACAAACTAAAAGAGATTTGAAAAATAATTTGAAAGTCGATCGATTTACGAAATATTTTTCGGGATAAAAGGGTTGCTTAAATTAATGTTAGATAGAGTGGAAGAATTAAATTTATTGCAGTCCTTATTGTTGTGGTAAGGACATTTGTTTTTCCTTCAAGTAGTATAATTAATGAAAAAGGATAAAGGAATGGAAAATAAAAGCATGCGTATTATTATTCCATTTTTCTGTCATTATATTTAGCATTTGTTTTAAAAATAACTACTTAAATTAATTGTTAATCCAGTCATAATAAACAGTCAGCACATTACAAGTGTTTATTACGCACTTGTGGTTAGTTATATTTCAAATTTCGGAGATAAAATAAACGTATATTAAAGCAGTTTGACACAGTAACGTGTGATTCGATTTAGCAGTCGAGATACGATTGCTAAAATACATTGCACGCGACAGATGGAGTCGATATCTTACAATCGAATCCAACTCGATTTATTGTATTGCTTTGTGTGCGGAAAAATAAATATCATTCCTGCATTTTTATTTTTTATACTTTATCACAATGTAGAGTTGCCAACTTGTAGTTCAACTCAAAATGTACCTTTAGTATAAAGCCTTTTGCTACTATCAAAGGAACGAGATTTTTTCAAATAAGAATGTATAAGTTATTTTATTTAAGAATTTTGTTTTTGGTTGGGGCATATTATTTAAGAGAGAGCCCAGGCACCCGAATTTAATAAAAATTTTGATTTCTAGTAAAGAATATGTTTAGATATACCAGTATAAGGTAAATGAGGTCCCCTAGGTAAAAACTGTGTTTGCAGAGAAAATAACTTTATTTTAAACCCAATTATATATTCATGCTCAGCGTGAAAAAACTAAACAAAAATTGTGTAAAAAGATTACGATTCTTTTAAATTGCTTTTACACTATTGTAAATCGATTTTTGTGAAATTACTTTAGCTTCCCCCCACACTTAGACTATTTTATATATAAACTCATTACAATATTTGAAAATAATCAAATACTAGACAATCGAATATTAGAAACATTACATGACTAATTATGACAATGTCAAACAAATGCAACAAGCTGTATATTACACATAGGTATCTAATAGGTTTTGGTTTGGATATGTATTTAGACAAGTATTTTGAAAATAAAGACTTGGTTCTATCCACTGCTTATTAAAATGTCAAGATATACGAACAGTCTAAAAATAAGTTTAGACTTAAACTTGCATAACACAAGCTGTGCAAGTAATTAAGAGGCTTGTCCATGCTAATGGCATCTATTATTTGGAATTTATAAGTTGATTGGATTATTGATAAGCTCTTATTCATAGTCCAAGCTACACATAATCGCGTTTCTTTATCCCATAATCTTGTCCCTATATTTAATTATATTTATAGAATCTAATTTTAATAAGTTCAATTCGTTTAAAATTGTTTTCAATTGAATTTCAGTTGGCGCGAAGATTTTCTGATATTAGTATAAGAAAATGTATCTGGTTCATTTATAGATGTTTATAACCTATCTATTCAAAAACACCGTTGTAGAAAATTATCTACCAGTATTATTATGTTAACCTAACATAGTTAAATATTTCCATTGTTATAAGGTTTGTAACGATATTAATTTCTGGATTTTAAGGCTTGTACCTATGATTTGTTTAGTTTTGTTTTAACCTTCTAGTTTCTGTACTGCAGTTATTAGTAGCCTATTTTTTCTTTATTTTTTTTTTTTTTTTTTTTTTAATCAGTTACAGAATATACAAATTACAGTGCCTTGATAAGAAATTTTGATAAGACATGTTACAGCACACAAACACACAAACGTGTGACAGCCACTATCAATGACAATGAAACAAGACCTGCGCGTTACGGAGCAGCATTAGTGAACTGAGGCGCAGGTGATGCACGCCAGCTATCAGCTGTTTTAGTCACGTGACCGTCCGACCATTGTTGACCAGTTATGGTGCTTATACAAGCAACGTTGCTTGTGAACTCACGAACGACAATAAACTCTATGATTATTACACACAGAATCATGCCTGTTCTAGAAACTGCCTCATTTTAATGGGACAGTTTATTTTAAAATATACGTTTATATATCCTACACCCAACTAAGTATTAAATATATTAATTAAGCTTATCGTATACAATATCTGGTAATTAATTGTTTACATATTATATGTATACTCAAATTACAATATAGATGTAATGTGAATAATGGATTTAAAAATGCAATAACCAATGTGAGTAGTATAATAAGGAAGTAATAAATCAATTAATAACAACCCGTCTCTGATTACAGACGTGTTGTAATGTTATCCGTTATATAAATTATTGATATGTGAATATCATATTTTACTCAACTATACATCTACTTTTAAATAAAACTATTTTCTCACAGCAAAATGGTATTCAAGTAGGCACGGGAACAAAAATTGAGGTTGTGGTGTTAGTTAATTTTAGTTAAATGAGAAAAACTGTTTTATTTTCAATTTTTAGGGTCACCAAAAAGTATTCCTATATCACTATTATAAATCGCATAGCCCATTCTCTTGTATTATTTAGGAAAATATAAAAAGTTAAAGTTAAAAGTTAAAATTATACATATACGTACTAAGAAATTATTCATAATAATAATAATAAGATTTAATGTAAAAACAGCTACGTTTGTGTACATGGTATCTCAAACGTCATATAATAATGTAATAAAACATTAAAATGGTTTTATTCATTCAATCATCATGTATCCCAACATACAAATGTGACATTCATATGGTCGTTCATTCATTCATTTTGACATCAGGCCCCCCTTGATGTGAATGATTTTCAATAATCTAATCCCAGTAGCTCATCATGAACTCGTCAACTGAGTAGAACGCGTTTGTCACCAAGAGGTGTTTTAGTTGGCTTTTAAATTGATTTTGATATTGTATTTGTTTGACAACTTCCGGGAGCCGATTGATTAATTTGACCCCAACCTGTGATGGCAGGAGCCCAAAAGCCGATGTTCTGTGTCGCTAAGCCCACAGGTTTTCCCTGCCTCTAGTTTCATAGTGGTAAGTGTCCCTACCCCGTACCATGGTGCACTTGGAGCGGCAGTACAGGACCACATCAGGGCAGAGTCAGAAACCCAAACTCCGAGAAAGTGCTCCGACACGACTCTCTGAATTTCATTTTAATTAATAAATATTTTGCCACAAATTAGTTTTTTGTTAATAATTTTAAAAAAAACCAAGATCCGTGAAAGTTATTTATTTGTTTAAGGTTGACACTTTTTCTTTCGTTAATCAGATAAATAGCATTGTTAAGATGGGATCAAATCAAAAATCTGTATTATTGATATTAGTTGTTTTACTGAAGTGTTTGTATTCCGGTGATGTTTAAACAGCTGTTTAAACATTCCGTTTGGCAGTCCGTGTGGGAGGGAATCTGAGCAGGGAATACCCACACCTGAACCACCGAGAATTAAATCAACGTTGTAAAATTTTGTTTGAACAGTTTTACTATATTTCATTAACAGGATCATTTCGCTTCATAAAAAACACCAAAAACATGCGTTTATATTTCAAGTGTTCAGTCTTTAATAATAATCGTATAGTAACTTTTAACTGTCTTTTGATAAGTGAAAGCGTTTTCTTTTGGATAATAAGTTGATTTGTTGATTTTTATAAAAAACTGAGTACCGTATGTTTATATGTTTTACAGTGAAGTATTTGAAACACTAAATTTTATTCTTGACGAGTTTTTATTAAAAATATGGACAATGCCAATTGTTCACCATAACCGTACAGTTGAAATAGAACTTCATGTTTAAGCTTGGTATCGGTATGATTGTATGTTTGCTGCAGAGTTATTGACTTACCATCGGTGACTTGGCTGTTTGGGAACGACCTGTTTAAGGCAATCAGTTCTAGTTACATATTTATACTTCATAATTATTAATTTATTACAAAATAAAACCTAATTTACTTGTAGGAAATCCCTGTTTCATTCTTCAAGCTCGTCTCTTACTGGATATATAATTTAATGTTATAAGATGTATCAAACACTCCAGTAAATATTTTTTTTATTTTGTTAGGCCTTTCGGTGACAAAGTTGCCATCTTCAGTTTTGTTGTCTGAAGAAGGTAACTTTGTTACCGAAAGGCCTAACAAGATTAAAAGTATATTTTCAATGCTAGTCCTACATAGACAATGTTCATAATGTGTTAACCAATAAGTAAGAACTTTGAGTCAGTTTATTATTTTGTGGAAAATATGACAAATACGTCGATTCACACAGTAACAGTTAAAATTATTTTTTACAAGTAATTATAAAACAACTTCGCTCAATGTTTTGGGTCCTATTATCGGTATTAAGCCGTATACATATACTATCCGACAGCCCTTACTTCGATACGGAATGATTCTCTATGCTTGCTTACCCTACCCTCCGTGGTCCTCTCTCAGCTCTAACTGTTGCCAATATCATGCTTCTTATAGAAAAAAGTAAAATTTAAGAGGATTTTTCTACCTTTAGGAAGGGAATTTCTATTCATCCTTTCTTAGTTGTTTCTACAATTCCACAGGTAAGTTCCCTCCAATTTTCATCAAAATCTGTTGAGTGGTTCCGGAGATTTCGTAATGTTTGAGAAACTGTTGTAATTATCTATTGGAAAATGATGAACATATCCAAATTGTAAACATAGTTTAATATAAAAGGATACATATATTATGTAATAGCCAACAGTAGGAACTATTGGTAAAGTTTTTTACACATTAATTTAGTTTAGTTCAAATTGTGTCCTTTTTTTACGCCTTACTTTCAACGACACTTTACAAATATTTCTCCAAGCCATGGACAAAGTAATTAACAATATACCTTTGAGGAATAAAACAAGTGATTTTAATCGCTACTAAACACATCTTTAAAAAAAAAAAAAGAAGAAGCAATCGCAAGTTAATGGCAAACTTGAACTATGTTTCTGGAGTTTCGTTCCACAACAGAGAGCCAACTTTTCACAGGTGTTTGAAAGCTAGTCTCCCTCAAGATGTGATAGACGGATTTATGGTCGTATCTATGTAACATTAATTTAATACATTTAATATCAATTATCGATTTATATTTATGTTACAGGGCGATACAAATATGAGCAAACCCTATACTGTTGCGTCTGTTGTATTTGCTGTATATAATGTGCAAACATCTACATTATAATACATCAAATTTTTTCGAACAATTGTAAAATTTTATTAAGTAATCTGGAAAATTGTCTATTACTGTAGTATTCAAGAAAGGTTTCATGTTGTGTGATTGTTTTGAATATTCAACAAATAGATTAAAAACTTACAAAAAATACATGCTTATAAAAAATTGGTGAAAACATTGGTTGTAGAAATTTATAAGATTAAAGAAAGCCTTTCATAGAAATTATAAAAAAAATTGTGTTGTAGTAATAGTAATGTTTTTTGTTTATAATTTCTATGAAAGGCTTTCTTTAATCTTATAAATTTCTACAACCAATGTTTTCACCAATTTTTTATAAGCATGTATTTTTTGTAAGTTTTTATCTATTTGTTGAGTATTCGAAACAATTAGCTGAATTGTTAACTCTAACTGTTAAATTGTTAATAGCATTAACGTGCTAACTTTGCTTTGAATGTAAGCACGGTAATACTGTGATAACGAGTAAAATTAGTCAAAAGTAGTTTTAAAGGAGACTTTGTGGCTAAGTGGACTTCTCAAAGAGGGTTGAATATTTTAAAAGGCTCCCCCTCCTCCTTGGCCAGTAGCTCCCTTCTCTTCTGTCACCGGAGTTGGTGTTTTATGTTTCCTTTAAACATAAATCTTATACTATGGACAACAGTTTAATGTTTATATAAAAACTAATAACTGGTTTAATAAAGCATTCAAAATTATGTACTACCCTTTCTATAATGCAAACAGAGTTTAAATTTAAAGTCGTAAATATTTTTACAGATTATGTTTAACTTCAAGCTGTAAACTTAAAGTAAATATTTCAATTGTGACACGTAAGCCATTTTGTTGTTATAAATAACGAATCCAATCGGTCTATAAAATGCAAACAGTTAAAATGTCCCAATTTTTATATACATCCCAAATTAATTACTTATATTAACACACTGCTAGTAGTGTGGTTGTTCATGTTTTAAGCATATAATCATTATTTTCATTAAATTTGTATTTGATGTGGGAAAGATGTCCAAAGTCTTTTAAAAATGTTATTATAAGGGGTAGTACGATGTTGCTGAATACGTTGTATGTGACAGGTGGATTATGTGAATGGCTACGTATGTTGCATGTTATTGGTACGATAATAGGTAGGCCTGTAAATACTTTACTCGTATGTGGGTAGAAAGATGGGTTTTAAGAAATGTGTGTGTATGTAGTTGAGGGATCCATCGGAAGTCTAAACATGTTGGGGGAACAGATTGAAGGGGATGGTATGTTTGACAACGGCCAAGCTCTTTATGTAGATGGAAGGTACTGCCTATAGTGTTGTGTTTATATTATGTTACCGATCGTATTTTTGGTGGAGATTCGTAGGATTGCTCCATCCGTTAATGATTGTAACGCTGTTAAAAGTGGTTTCTTTGCAGGGATGTTTTAGTAAACTACTGTAGCTATTTCTCTCTTTCTACAAATAAATTTTTCTTTGTTTGTGATATGTTAAACCCATTAAGTTTAAAATACGCCATCTAACTTTGTACGTACGAAATTACCATTTAATATGTTGTCTTTAACGCAGTCTAACATGTTTCGAGAACGAATAAATGAAATTCTAGGAATAAAGTAAGTAAACACGTTCTAGTGATTGTTTTTAAATGGTTTCGCGTACGGTTTTATCCAGGTATGCCGTCTGGAGAGCTGTTTAAACATTCAGACTGGCTGAGTGGGACGGATTCACTGCTTGGAATTCCAGAACTGGAATCAAACGAGGATTTATGTTAATGGACGGAAAATGTTTTATTAAACGCGTTAAAGTAGTTTATATCCGTCCGAATCCCATCTTAAAATTCTACGTATAAGTAAATCTTATGAAAGTATTTATATGTCACGTATTGGTAATAATTATAACTCCTCACTCTTTCAGAAACGACAAATTAATTTAGCTTTTACTATGATTATATTTTATACTTATATTATTGGTCATTCTACGTATTAAAACAAACTAATGGTTTTATTTTTTTTTATGAAACTTTCTTTAGACCTTTATGAAACTCTCTTGTAGTGACTCAGTATTCACTACAATCTATTTCTGGTATTACATTAAAATAATACCCATTTATGATTCTGTTTTATTTTAACATTACAGTTAAAGTGTTATCAATTTGTATGTCTGGTGACAACATTTTTCTTAATATTGTTTATGGCAAAACACCATAAAATAAACAAACACCATAGTTTTTATTTTGCAAAATAAAAACAAAGTCAAAACACAAAATACCCATATCAGAGAAATGTGTTGTATAGAAGATGGATAGAAAGATAGTAAATTGAATTTGTTTCTAAACACGTATAAGAACATATTCATAGAGCGTATACTGTATAATTTATGTGCAGTAAAACAAATAATTTGTTTCAATAATGTTTGCACGTTTAAAAAAACTTGCAGTTCAGCTAATATTAATGAATGTCAGACGTTCATTCACTAAAAATCCAAATATAAGCTACTGAATAAATAGTACTTATAAACACAAAGCAAAAATAATGTAAACTGTCTTTTTATTTACCATTTCCTTAAATGAAATTCCATTGCATTGTTTAAGGTGGATTTAAATTTTATTTGCTTTAATGTTTGTAACAACTATTGGTAACAAATGGTTTGAGCGTTTCTTAAACTAATCATAGCTATGTTTGTCAAATGATTACCAGTTTCTCTAGCTGTGCATTAATACATAACACTTGATGATTCTGGGAGAATGATAGTGATAGATATGCCGGTATATTGTCTGTTGTAAAACTTTATTTGGTTTCCATGAGTAGAGATAATTCACTTAAAGAACGTTTCGATTGTCTGTTTTCCCAAAACTATCTAAAGCGATAACATATCCTAGAAAGTTCTTCTTTGATTGGAAACCAACATATCTTGTTTTTTATTGTCTTTAGATGGCAAGCTGTCTAAATCACAAACCCGAAGAGTTCTGCTCAGGCCTATCTTGTTGTTTGAAACTAATAATATTTTTCCTCCCTCTCCTTTTTTCCGTATAATGATATCATACCATAATGTATAACTTACAGCTATTATACCAAAAGATCTCCGAATATTTTTCTGCTTGAGATAGGTCTGAGTGTGAGGGTAGAGTCTGTTTTGGTTTATTTCCTCCTCTAAGATAGGTCTGAGTGTGAGGATAGAGTCTGTTTTGGTTTATTTCCTCCTCTAAGATAGGTCTGAGTGTGAGGGTAGAGTCTGTTTTGGTTTATTTCCTCCTCTAAGATAGGTCTGAGTGTGAGGGTAGAGTCTGTTTTGGTTTATTTCTCTACTTAAGGTAGGTCTGAGTGTGAGGGTAGAGTCTGTTTTGGTTTATTTCTCTACTTAAGGTAGGTCTGAGTGTGAGGCTAGAGTCTGTTTTGGTTTATTTCTCTACTTAAGGTAGGTCTGAGTGTGAGGGTAGAGTCTGTTTTGGTTTATTTCTCTACTTAAGATAGGTCTGAGTGTGAGGGTAGAGTCTGTTTTGATTTATTTCTCTACTTAAGATAGGTCTGAGTGTGAGGGTAGAGTCTGTTTTGATTTATTTCCTCCTCTAAGGTAGGTCTGAGTGTGAGGGTAGAGTCTGTTTTGGTTTATTTCCTCCTCTAAGATAGGTCTGAGTGTGAGGGTAGAGTCTGTTTTGGTTTATTTCCTCCTCTAAGATAGGTCTGAGTGTGAGGGTAGAGTCTGTTTTGGTTTATTTCCTCCTCTAAGATAGGTCTGAGTGTGAGGGTAGAGTCTGTTTTGGTTTATTTCCTCCTCTAAGATAGGTCTGAGTGTGAGGGTAGAGTCTGTTTTGGTTTATTTCCTCCTCTAAAAGACGTTCTTCAATAGAATTTCTCTTTTGGTGGCGAATATAAACGTGCATAGATAAATGTGTGAATGCCACAAAAAGCGTAAATTGAACTTAGTTTAAGGATTTCTAGATGATGTTTTGAACGTGATACTTTAAGGAAAAAAACACTGGGGAGACCCCGAAAGCGACGAGTGGAAGGACTGCAAGAATATTTACTTATGGGTGGATACAACTAGCACAAGACAGAGAGGTTTGGAGAGTCTCAGTGGGGTCCTCTAGGCATAATCTTACATTCTTAGATATAAGACAGCAACTCAATGTTGTACGTAATTTAAGATGAATATGAATGATTAAATTAGTGCAGGGAATGAGTGTAGTCTGGTTACTAATTGAGTTTAACTGTTCTTTAGAAAGAGTATTTTATCAATATCCCAAAATTAACATTAATTTTATTCCAAGTGGGTCATTCGTCTCTAAAATCCTGCTTGGAGTAACCAAGATAAAAAAAAACACGAGTTTTGTTAAGAAAATTAAATAAACTTGTGTTATTTACACAGTTTATTTCAAATTAAGCCAAAGCTTAAGTCAAAGTATGACTGTAAAATATTAGTCAATCAAATTATTTAATTTTACCATGCATTCATTGCTGTTTCATTCGTTTTTCTTGTCTTCATAATGAAATAGAATAAATATACTGTCCATTTATCGTAATTTATAGTACACCATAGCAAAATTATTGTGAATTAGTCATCGATTTAAGTATGATTTTTGGTAGACAAACTTTATCATCATACTTAAAATAATTTAATCCTAGTAAGATAAAATGACTAACTATGTAAGAAATGTGTTTACCTTTCAAAACATTACAGTTAACTTGACGATTCTACCATTCCCGTCCAAAAGCAAAGGTCGGCAATTCGATTGATTACCTCTAGCCAGGTTATGTCGTTATTAGATCACTCCCTGTCTAGCAACAGACAGTCGGCAAACTTTGACCTTACACCTGGTCGATTTTGTGCATTTTTGTCAAACAGACATATCATGTTAAAGTTCAGTTTAAACACATCGGATCAGACACTCGATACATGTTCAACAACCGATCGAGTTCTGGCAAACATGTCCTCTACAGAAAAATTAAAGGCATGTTATTTTTAAATATCTTTAAAAAACTAAATATTCATTTGATGTAACACCTAACGTGCACTATAAAATACTAAATCCCACATTTTAGTTTCAAAGGTATTAATTTGTCAGTCCTCTCAGTTTTTTTTTTTTTTTTTTTTTACTCTAATGAAACACGAAATTCAGAATAGTAGTCAGGTATCTTACTCAGATGCTGATCAATTTCAGAGACAACTGAGTTGAAGTTTTCTTTGGGGCTCTTCTAGTTTGAAAATGGTAAATATTATTTACCAAAATTGGCCACAATAATGTTTGTTTTTATTGTACTTATATTTTAATAAGTTTGTGTTGTTTAACGCTCCTGCTTCTTTTAGTATAATTTATCAGCGTTCGGTTAGTATCTCGTACATTTCCCGTAAAACTTAAAAAAATGAGCTTTAATTTTGATAAAAACTATATCGGTAAAGTGTACGTTATTTGACATAGGTGTCTATAAAGATTGGCAACTTTGTCGTAAATCTTTTATGTGTGATAAGTCTAGGTCCATCCTTTAAAAGGGTCAGGGAGACTAACATAATGCCATGTCCTGACTGCTGAGTAGGGCTCTGAGATAAAAAAGGTAACCATGAATCTCGGTATTTTAGAGGTTAATTAAAAAAACGAAAATAAGTTTTGAACGTTATAGTTTAAAATAGTACTTAAAACCACACAGACTATCAAATAGGTAATTATGGGCATCCCACCCACCACACACATCCAATGAAGATGGTCATACCAGCCCACCCAAACACGTATGGTCCTGATGGTATTGACCCACTCTCCCAAATGTACGCGTGCAGTGGTATTGACCGCCCACTCACCCAAACGCGTGCAATGTTATTGATACTTTATTTTATATCCCAATTTTTATATCAATAAACATTACTCATCTTAATTCTTTTTTACAACTACATAAAAGTTAATTATTGCACTACTCTTTTACTTTCATAGTTTAACAAATAATAAAAAATATATATACATAGATATATCTTTGTTTGATTATTCGTAATTAATAATAGCTTGTATCATTACATTAGCATGTAATTATAGAACATTTAACACACATAACTTTATTGATGTAGGCCAGTGCGTAAAATCTATCCAACGAGTTAAGATTTGAGAATCAAATAGTTGGAGATTAGAATCTCTTGGACTAATCAAAAACCTTAGTACCTCGCCAGCTATTTTAGATTCATATTTAAAAGTTCCCCTAAGAACGTGCTTTGCGCTAAATTATCCAGGGTAAAATAATAATTGTTTAAGTAAAAACTTATTAGAGGAATAATATTATTACAGGAAATAAGATACATGTACATAAGAGGGTGGGTGAGCGTCTAGGAATTGATCGGAATAATGAAACTTCAACGCTAAAAGGGTAAAAACTTTTTAAATTTGAAACTTTTTGGGTAGATATCCTTAATATCAATACAAAAAAACTGTCTGAATTCAATTGAAAATCCCTCTAACACTGGTAAAATTGTAATAATACATGGCTCACTTGAAGATTTCGCCCGTTCCCTGAAGCACTTAAATTGTATTGTGGATGTAGAGACGTAAACTAAATTAGGTAAAATGTACGTATCAATGGTAAAATGTACAAGCCCCTAACGACTGCTAGATACTACTGCAAGAACTCAATAGAACTTTATTATAGGTGTTTTAATAAATTAAGCTCTCTCGACAATACCGTGAGAGCATTGATTATTAAACATGTTATATCATTGGTGGTCGATAATCAGTAGATATCAGAATAATCAAAGATTACAGTAAGTTTATTTTATGTTTAGTGTATGGTATAATCAATGGTGTAATTATATTTGCTCTGCCCATGAAGACTGGTAGATACTACCATTGATGTATATAATCAATGATTGATACTACTACCAAAGATTGCTACTACCATTGTATAATCATCAATGCCCCCAAGTACAGTTAGAGGTCCGATAGTATCACGGACATTACAGGCGCTGTAATAAATCAAGCTGTCTCGACAATTCCGTGAAAAAGTATAAAACAAGTCCCTGAGACTGGTAGATACTGTTGCAATACAGTAAAGAACTCCGATAGTATCAGAGTCATTACAGGCGCTGTAATAAATCAAGCTGTCTCTGTCTCGCCAATTCCGTGAAAACGTATAAAACGAACCCCTGAGACTGGTAGATACTGCTGCAATACAGTAAAGAACTCTGATAGTATCAGAGTCATTACAGGCGCTGTAATAAATCAAGCTGTCTCTCCAATCACGAGTACCGACCGTTTGTAGATGAAAATAAAATATAAATGTTCAAATATACAGTGAGTGTACTGTGGAATAATTAAAATCAATACTGTTAACTATTTACTTAAATAATCATGCACTAGATGTATATATTGTCATGTTTAAATTTATTTCGTTTCTGTAAGATCTAATCTATAAATTAACAATAATGTAATTAATTGTTATTTTTCTATTATTCCTTTGATAATCTTCTAATTTAGGTAACAGATTAGTTGGATATTCATTTTCACAGCCCGCACAATTCTGTACATATCTGCCTATGAACCTTTCAGTTTGAACACTGGAACGTAGTATACTGAGGTAAGATAATAAGGCAGTATTTAGTTTTTATAAGTAATGTGTTTACATTTAAATTATATATGTACAACATATAATAGATTGAATTAGAGAAATTTATGTAACAAAAATTACTAGTCCAAAATTTTAGAATGTAATTAAAGCTGCTAATTTTAGAAAAAGAAATATTTCATAATAATTACAAAAAAGGTTTTAGAAGCATTTTTATGTGAAAGAACTATTACACGCAAAATGACAGTATACATCTTGACAGGACCTTCCAACCACCAGCATACGTCTTGACAAAACGATCCAGCCACCCACATATCTTGACAAGACTTTCCAACCACCAGCATACGTCTTGACAAAACGATCCAGCCACCCACATATCTTGACAAGACTTTCCAACCAAAAACATGCATATTAACAAGACCATCCAGGCATCAATATAAATCTTGACAAGACCTTTTGGCCACCAACATACATATTATTGACAAGACCTTCCAGCTAACAACATAGATATTGACAAGACCATCCAGCCACCAATATAAGTACATCTTTAAAAGACCTTCCAACCACCAATATATATATATATATATATTAACAAAATCTGTCAGCCACCAACGTACATATTGACAAGGCCTATATATTGAACATATATATTGCAAAGACCTTCCAGCCAACAGCATACATATTGATAAGACCGTCCAGCCACCAATATATATCTTGACAAGACCTACTAACCACCAACATACATATTGGCAAGACATTCCAACCACCAACATAAATATTTCAAAAAATCTTTCAGCCACCAAAATACTAAAAAAAAAACCTTCCAGCCACCAATATACATATTCACAAGACCTTTCAAAGACCAGAATACATATTGACAAAACCTTCCAGTAAGCAGTACAAATATTGACAAGACCTTCAAGGCGTTAAACTTATTTTGACAAAACCTTCCATCCACTAGCATGCAGTAGCCAACAGGCTGGTCACCAAACCATTAGCCAGGCCACTGTGCCACCACGCAAGCAAGGAGCCACCACTCCTACACTGAGTCACCACGTTGCCCTGCAAACCACCACGTCGGCCACTGAGCCACCTCGCATGCCACTGAGGCACTAAGACTGATCACTGAGCCACTTCGCCAGGCCACTGAGCCACCACGCCTACACTAAGACACCGCGCCAAGCCACTGAGTCGCCACGTTGCCCTGCAAAACCACCACGTCGGCCACTGAGCCACCTCGCATGCCACTGAGGCACTAAGACTGGTCACTGAGCCACCTCGCCAGGCCACTTAGCCATCACTCCACTATTCAAACGTACATGGCTATCCCTAAAGCGTGTAAAATTAATTCCCCTTAAATCGTGTATTTGTGTCTGTTTAAACCCTATATGTTTATTATACATCTAGTAAGACATAACTGGTCTTATGTAATAATACTTGGTAATAATTCATTGAACTCGTTGAGTCATCTGAGAGATCACGTTGAGCTGTCCTAACCGCATGTTGGGAGGAGGAGGTAATCAAGTGGGGTCTTGTTTTTGCTGCCATCTGCATGTGTCTCTGTGGGTTGTGTTTTTGTTTTGGCTTGACTCCGACACACATCTGGCATTCAAAAAGAATTTCCGAACTCATCAGTTACAAGTTTGCCATCGCTGTTTCCGATCTGGCCATGTTTTCCGGATGTGTCATGGTTTGAAATCAAAACAACTTTGATTAATGTGATATCTGTTTTCGAAAAGAATAGTCGGCTTGGATCGAAAGTTTATCGCTGGTCTTTACTAAACTCACAGTATGATGTATATAAAAGTGGTTATAATGGATGAAAATCAATAATGTGCCATGTAGTTTTGCTTCTTGACTTGTCTAGAGGATAACAGCTATTGCAATAACAAAAACATGTGCACTAAATGAAGGAGAATTAACACTATTTAAAGTGTTTGTGTTATTCAGAGTTAGTAATTAGTGTTTTGACATTTTATTATACATGATGAGTCTTACAGCCATAGTCCATTTAAATATCTGGACCGTTAGTAATCTCACATTCCATTCATGTAGTATGAATAATAATTTTCTAAACGAATTTACCTACTAATATGTTTACTGTTTAAGATTGTTTTTGTTATCAACAATTTAAATAGTTGTCAAGATATAGTTAAACGTGGAGTCCCGGTAATCCGAAATAAGTGGGAGCGAACCCATTTCGGATTACAGACTTTTTTGGATTAAACAGATTTTCTTAAAACGCTCTTTTTATAAAACATAACATAGATAATATTCCTAACATTAAGTACAGTACTTAAGTTTAGAAAGCAATAATAGCCTATGATTATAAAAAAGAGAATGAATCCTTTAATAGAAGAATATTTCAACTGAGACGTAAGATCAAACACAGTATTTCATGACAAAAAGTTGGAATCACAAGCGGAAATCGATCCCGGCCTCAGCGCTACTTGATTCCATTGCATTTGCCACTAGGACACATAATCAGCTGACGGTGGGGGGCGAAAGGGGACAAAATGATCTTATTTCGTTAGGTGAGTATAGAATTTGTAATTACTGAACTCTACAACTATGAGCTTAAAAATATAAAGGAACTTAAATCACTGCTAAAAAATATTCTGTAGAACAATGCTAATATTGATCTTTTCGTTTGAAAGAAGAGATAAGGAAAGCTGGTAATGACAAGTGGGGTCAAGAGTCAATCGATTCATTGTTTACATCCCTTCGAATACTCAATCGTTAATACATTGTAAAATAATGAAAATATATACTTTCATAATTAAAAATACACTTTAACTCAAATTAACTTTATAATATCGTTTGTTAAACTACCCTCAATATTGCAAATAAAAATGTGAATTTACCCATCAGCAATATTAATTTTGTTTAGTCAAAAAATGTAAAAAATAGACATGTTATGTAAATTCTACCCAAATAATGATACAAGAGAAACTTATCTGAAACATGTCAAGAATTTGATATATTTCGATGAAAGACATAAATCACTTTTTTATAGAAAAAATTATAAAACCCAATTTTGAAACATTTAGTACTTATAAAAATGTTTTTTCCCATTTTTATGATTAACGTAACGTTTTTTTTAGACTGATTGAAAACTGATTTGGTCAAGAAAAATCATTTCTCGAGACATTATTGAAAAGCTATTTTCGCAGTGAACCGGTTTGTCAGCCATATTTACAATTTTAATACAAGCAAATTACTACCACAAAACACGAACTGTTGTATATTTTCGCTAGAGGGGTGGGCTAAGAGCCATGCTAGAGGCTAGGCACCGGAAATTACGAATTTTTAATTAAGTATATAAGTGATTAAGATATTTTAATTTAGGTTTGTTAAGTGAAACATAAAGGGAATTTGAAAATGCCGATGACTTATTAAACCTTAGGTTTATTATTTGTTAAAAAATCAGTTAGTAATTATGTACTTTCTAGGCACTTTTGAAATATGATTTCTTGTTGAAAAGGTGGTGAAATATTAGTTTATATTTATTGAGTAGATTGGTTTTAACCACAGAAAACTTGTTTTCACCGAAGAATCGAAAATATTGTTCTTTATATGATAGTAAAAAAACCACCTTCCTTTAAATCTTTATTTTTTACATTTTTTCGATTTACATTTCTCTATGCTGAACACGACTATATAATTTTTTGAAAGTTAAATTATATCAAACATGAGTTTTTAGGAGTTCGAAATGTTCCAATTTGTAATTTAAAGATATAAACTCATTTTGCACCACAAAGTACAACGAATACTGAGTTTTTATTGCATAATAATAAAACAACATTAAGACACATCATCATTTAATAGGAGTTAGACGATGACCATACATTGGGTTTATGTTTAAAATAATAATCATAAACTAAGATAATTAAACTTACCTTTGGAGTTAGTAAATCTACGACACAGTTTATACTAGTTACACTGATCAAAAGATACATGTTGAATAACAAGCTAGCTATAACAATAGCTAATCATTAAGTAACCCTAACATAAAAATATTCGTTAATCACTGCTCAAGGATTAATAGAATACAACACTAATTTATGGCTTGAGGGTAATAAAAACAGTAGAGTAGAGATAAGAGGTATGAAGACAAATATACGTAATTGTCAAATAAATGTAAGTTAAAAAAAGTTAAAGTTAAAGATTATCTTGTTTTACCAGGCGAAGTTAGGGCTAAGGAGCCCACTCTAACACTTAACCTGGGGACCAACGGCTTTACGTGACTTCCGAACCACGGGAGTGGCAGGGCAAAATCTATTAGAGTTCACATCGGGGATCGAACCCGGACCGGCAGCGTAGTAAGCCAGCACCTTAGCCCTTTATCTACGCCGTTAATGTGAATGTAACAGTGCAATGTAACTGAAAGTTTTTATATTTTGTTTGGTTACTTGCTAGTGAGAGTACAAGAACGATATAGTAGTTAAGATCGATAGTACCCTCTTAAAAATATCGACTCATCTATATGAATTAATCTATTCTGTTTTATGTGTATTGTATTTTATTTAGTGGTAAAAGCCCAACAAGTTCGATACAGTAGTCCAGATGATCATTCGCCTATTTAAAAAAACTCGATTCATCTAAATGAATTAATCTATTCCGGTTTTGTTGATTATGTTTGGCATGTTGTAATTTATTTTAAACGATGTTCAAAGCCCAACAAGTGCGATACATTGTCAAATCGATTGGGTCAAAATCGATCATTCACCCGTTTAAAAACTCTATTCATCTGTATAATTCAATCGATTATATTTTTCTTATATATGTTTGATGTGTTGTAATGTATTTTATACATTATTACGTCAACTTGTTGTTGTTCTATTTATTTGATTATATTGATTATGTGTAACATGTATTTTCTGTGTTTATGATGAAATGGAGTCGATATTAATAAATCACAATGTATTATTCACTGTTTTAATTGTAAAATACTACCAAATTTTTTTTTTTTAATTCGTTGTAAATAAAATATGACCTAATAATCAAATCAAGGTGATAATTAGGAGTAGAAATAAAGCTAATATATTAACGTTTGGAATTTATGTCCACTCTTTTGATTTTTTTTCGCCAAATTTATTTTCCACCTTTATTGATGAAATTTTTAGAAGTAATAAAGTCTTAAATAACTGTCTTGATTAGAGGACCATGTCATTTTTTTAATTTCCTTTCCGATTCAATCTGTTGAATATAACTGCATTCAATGGAAGGTATATTGGGCGTGTAACTGCAGTGAACAGTTATCTTAATCATTGGAGATATTAGTATAGGTATTTTAACCCTACCTCTGCAAGTCTTGCATCCAATGTGCATGTTTAATCATAAATTTAATGTAAATAAACATGCAGTAAATACACATGTAAATACAGACTGCTATGTATTATAAATGTTACCGGACAAACCCGATTTTAGGACAAACTAGTTTGGACTAGGTTAGGTTAGGTTAGGTTAGGTTAGGTTAGGTTAGGTTAGGTTAGGTTAGGTTAGGTTAGGTTAGGTTAGGTTAGGAAACTAGTTTGTCCTAAAATCGAGGGCGGTCAGGAAAAACTAGATCATCCTAGTCCAAACTAGTTTTTCCTAAAATCGGGTTTGTCCGGTAACATAAACATTTCGAAATAACTGTATAGTAACGTTTTCCAATGTTTATATATTGGCTATATTGGACGTGGTATAAATAAATCATGCTAGGGTTTTCAGTTAAAGATTATGTTCTTCCAACATACTTCTCTATGTCACACACTTTTGCTTTTCTTTATTCAGCTTTGCAGAAAATTATCACGATCGCTTTTCGTCTAAAATTTTGAATATGTGAATTAATCTAAACATTTGGTTAATCGAATGTAACACTGACAATATTTTGAAGTTTTAATTTTCACTGTTGAACAATCATTATTACCTGGTACAACATATAATAGTCAGATCAGAAGGCCTATCCGCTGTACCTATAAAAGAAGACTGAAGGTACACGCGCCTCTCCCATGACGTCACATGCATGAAGTGACAGCTAGGTTAAACAACAAATCAACATACAAGTTCTTTTTTTAATTCCTATTGCTAAATATTTACCTGACAGCGTCCATGCGATTGGTAGATTTAGTTCCCAGTATTTAATACATCATTCAAACCAACAGATTTCGCCCATGTGACGTCACAGTCTACTGTGCAGCCTCATCGTGATGCCTAACGTCTCTTACCGTGGGCCTAAGTACAAAACTGAAGTTACTGTAGTTGGGTTGATGCTTGTTAAGCTGCATGTAAAATACACAACAATAATATTACTAACATAAATGTCATCATACGCTTGTATGATTAAGGGTTTCTCCCAATAAACAATACACATGGATTTCAATTAGCTGATTCGGTAAAACTAGGGGAGACCCCTGTACACTTCGTGTGTCGACCTCACCCATAGCTAGGGTCGTGTGATCTCAGCATTAGGCCCCAGTAATGGTGTGGTTGGTAGTAAGTCTCACTCGCTGCACTTGTGACACCTCGACCTTCAACCTAAGTCTGTGATTCCGCTAAAGTGTGTAGGTAGCCTGTGCTGTACAATTGTTACAAGCAACAGGACATACAGTAACAGTTGCTTGTATTGTTCTCTTTTTACAACAGTTTTATATCATATAAATAAAATAAATGGTCTGAAGACCACACTAAAAATATTACTGTGATAGTTATATGTATTGATAAAAACACTGAAGTGATAGAAATTCATTAGATCTTTAAGTGTCACAATTCCAGGTCATGTTTTACATTTCTAATATATTTTCCACTGTTACCTTACAAAGGGTTGTAAAGCAATAGAAAAATCAAGCTTTAAAATTAATCTAATCAAGCTACATCATCTCCTTCCTAGCTTGAAAAATGTCACCAGGAAAAAAATTTCATTCGCTTAAGGAATTAAATAATTGGGACACTTTTTTCTTAATAAGCTTATAACACGTTAGTCGACACGCCACACAAGTGAACGTCACACAATACAACGTTATTATAGTGCAAGTACGAAATGAGAATCATTCTAGTCTGAAAAGGTAATCGATCACCATAGTATGTTGTTCAATACATACATGTACAGTATAATACATTTTTTTTATGACTTTCATTAGTTTTGTATGGATACATTTTTGTAAATAAATAATTCCTTTAAATGGTTTTTTATCTGATTCATTCTGTTATTATAACGATTGAATTATGTATAAAATAAGTGATTTAAACAGTACAGATTTAAAAACAACTAAACCATAAACTGAATAAAGTTTTAAAAATGATGTTTAATAAAGACAAAAGAAGCTAAATACTCGTGGCAAATCGATCGCCTCGGTTTTCAAAGTTACAAAGCCAGTAAAACACAAATCCATTACTGAACTCTAAAGGCGATTTGCTGACCAAGTTTTAATGCTGTTATTTTTAAGTCCACCACAGCAACTTTATTAATAAGCTCGGATAGAAGTTAAACATTCTTTGGAACTTTTAATGGTTTAATAAAGGTCGTATTTTACAAGTTGAGGTTGTTTTATTATGTTGTTATTCATTAATTAAC
This sequence comes from Stictocephala bisonia, assembly GCA_035578905.1. NCBI lineage: Eukaryota > Metazoa > Arthropoda > Insecta > Hemiptera > Membracidae > Stictocephala > Stictocephala bisonia. The sequence goes on along the minus strand of JAQJVL010000552.1, from coordinate 512,781 downwards.
AACAACTGAATACTTGAGGTACTATAATATGTTTCAACTACTGTAGTTATAAGAACCAAACTATTTCGGTTATCTAGTGATTATTGTAACATTGTAAGTAACGTATTAATATAGGGCATAATTGTACAACGGGAGGCTAGGAATATTTTAACGTCGTAAATAGTAACTTAGTATAGTATATTACAGTATAATATTAACACAAGTGTATAAGTAAACCGTATTTAGCTAATATATGTCTCTGATAACATTGTATCGACAAGATACGAACTTTCACACTATATATAGCCTCCATGACTTAATTAACAACATGGATTTCGGTGTAGAAATAGAAGCATAGAAGGAAATGCTAGTAAATTTAAATAAATAATATTGATCTAAAGTAGTTCTTTTGTGTAATGTACTTTTAATTCTTCCTAAAAGAATTACGTCCCTTATTATCACTTTCCTTTATTTACTATTTATGAGTTATACATATCTAAATATATTTATTTATTTACCAAAAACTATCATTGGGTATTATTATGAATTACGTTAACATAAATCAATAAAATACAATGTAACAATTAGTGTAGATGTTATGGGTTTGGAGGTTTTTATTTATAAGAGGTGGTTTAAGTTAACTTGATATTTTTAATGGCTAAATATTTTCTTTTATTTATTTGCTTTTATTTGTCCAGCTACTCCTATCCTGAATGTAATAGCATTCAAGTGCATAGTTTTTCAGAAGTGGTTATCAAGGTACAAATTGTTTTTAGTAGTAAAATAGTACCCCTATTAAATACAGGTACATTTTCATCAACCCCCGTTGGATGTTTATAAAATAAGCTTAACCATATACATATATATGTTTAAAGCATCTGATTTCCTCTTTTGATTATAGCAGTAATGAGACTTATCAATTTTCATTTCTGTAATGGCTAAAGAATTGGTTAATGTCATTTTTCGTTCTAGATTTCAGGTAAGTTCAAGGATTACTCGATTTCTTCACGTTTTCATTTTATTATTTTTTTTTTTTTTATATATATATAAAACAGCATTATGGATTGTGAAAAATTATTATTTCAAAACAATTCAAAAATTCTACTTGAAAACAATACAAAAACTAGATGAAGTTAAAACTCGAAACTAAATATAGAAACCCGATAAATACTTGAATTACCTTAAAGTTTAAGATGATAAGGTAAATTATCTTACTTTATAGTAACCAAAACCTCTGGGAGCATAAGGAACAATGTTTAATTCACATTCATTTTAAGTATCTGAGGGACAGATACTTATTTATCAAGTCCAAAAAATATTTGTAGTTAATAGTTCCTTAGTCTGATTTGAACTATTAGGGATTAGATTTATTACTTTACTTGTTATAAAAACAAAGGTTTGACTGATTACTTGATTTTATCTGAAACTAGAAGACATATACTTCGGGGTGGATATCTACGCTTGCTTACTCTTCCCTCTGTGGTCATTGGCCAAGCTTTTGTGACATGTTTATGATATTAAAGTCAACTGTTTGACATAAATGATTAAATTAAATAATTTTCAATTCTGGAGATTTCATGTTGAGAGTGAGTACATCGTTTTATTTTATCTATTAATATAAAGTAACTTACAGCTGATTTCATAAATAAACAATTAGTCACATAATAAGGTTACAGGATAAGATTTGACTATGCACATTAATTAGATGGTCGAAGTAGAATTGTTTGGCACTGGCATTAATTTTCATTTGTGAAATTTAGGTAGGTTCGGAAATGCTTCAAATGCCCTGTTCCCGTAAATTTTAGGAACTAAATACACAAAAACACTCTTGTTTATCAATTAAATGTTTTGTACCGATTTCAATTGAATCTATGCACCTCTTTTCGAGTTTTGTTCACACAAAATACGGAAGTCTGATTTATACATATACAGATACTACGAATTACTTTGGTTTATGAGTAATAAGGAATTAGTAATATAGTAACACTTACCGGAAAAGTCAGTATATTTATCAATATGTCAAACATAAACTAATTTATAAAAATAATTAATAAATACGTAAACTTAACAACAAATGTTTGTATAAATGTTTGTTACGAAATTACACAAATACATCATAATTTTACTGTGTGTAAACATTACTGAAGCCAAAGAACAATAACCAAAATATTAATACCATTTATTTATACCAGAATGTAAATTCAATATGTTTGTTTTTAATTTGTTGGATTGCATTTTTATTACATGAAACACAATAAGCATAGAAAGAATCACATATATAATAATAAGGTTACATAATACATAAATTATATGAAAATAGAATAAGTATAAACTCTTTTATTTTATGTCCAGTGTAAAAATGAATCTGATAACAAGTTTTTATTTATATTACATTTGTTTTTTCTAAGATTCTACGTTTTCTATTTCAAATATATACTATTTATGAATCTTACCAAAGATTTTAGAACTAATACAATAATAATAGTTCTGAAATATGTTTTGAAAGACTAAATACATTATTTTTATGGTCCATAAAAACCACACGTTAGATTAAAAACGAATTAAATTGTACAAACAACAAATATACAGCACTGTAAAATAGACCATTAAATATTGAAATAAACCTCTTTTACTTATTTTTGTTACAATATATGCAAATATTGTAAATGTATTTTACAACAAATTTTTTTAATATTCAAAAATATATTACTTAAATATTAGTAACACTTACAAGTTTTTTCTATTGTTATTTATTTATTCTTAATAAAATCATGTACAACACTTAAGTAAAGAATTGTTTACATAGTTTTGTTCAAGTCACTGAGGTTATCTTAAATAAACAACATAACCATCAACATCACCTTTTGTAAAATACGAGTAGTTTCTTAATTCCTATAGTATATTTATAAAAATATAAAAAACTTGTGAAACGTCACTTATCATAAACTTGATACAGTATAATTATAATATAAGTTGTGGTAATAGATTTCTGTGTACCCAATAATACATACGTAGAAACGACAAAGGAATTGTTTGTGATTGATGGTGGTAAATATGATAGTAAAAAGATATCAAAGTAATACAGTTTTTTATGTGTATTCGTATGGCGATAAGGAGTTATTTGTCAAAAATTTACATTGATAAATTAAAACGATAGCACGTCCAGTTTTTCTTTTGTTTTAATTTACCTAATTTGTTGAGTGATGATCACTTAATGTTAATTTTACAAAAATAGTAAAAGTCCAAACTATTTATATGTTATTGAAAATGAGATATTGGGCGTAAAAGTAATATATAACAGCTATCTGATAAATATAGTGCAGAATTTTGTTTTTAACTCCAGTTGCCATGTTAAAAAAAATAACAACTTTTTCAAGTTAATAAATATTTCTTTCAATAAACCATTTCAGCACTCATTTTAATTAGATTAGTTGTGAAATTATCATTTAATCAAATATACTTCTGTTACTTAACTTTCAAGTATGACTCTTGGCATCGTTGAAAAAGAATATTAAAAAATAACTACTTCAACAGGTAATAATTATAATTAATTAATAAGTAGCCTCACAGCCTTAGTACTAATTTAACTTAAATATTAACTATTTTACAACAATAATATGTTTGATAAAAATATAGATACACTACTATATAATCATATTTTAACTTTTTAAACCGTTGGTAACACGTACAAATTTTACGTACAATACAATATCGAATAATAATTAATACTATATTATATTTTATATAATTATATCTATGGATAATAACATATGAAAATAGAGGATTAAAAATAAATACTTTAATATATACTTAGAAGTTATACATTCTTTTTGTTATCTCTAGCGAAAGCATTTAGCTAAACAAAGTAGATATTTTAAATATTTATATAGTAAATTTAGTTTAACAAAAACTCAGCTAATATTTTAAACTGCCATAATAGTTAGACTTTATACAAGTTTATCTATGTAATACAATGATCAGGTTAAAATGTATGTTTTATATTTGGGTTGTATATTTATTTATTCCCAAAACTGTAAAAAGATTCATAGGCACGACTTTAATACATGGTTATAAAATAAAACTCCCATTAAATTCCTGTTCGATCAATATGAAGTCGAGTAGGGAGATTTTGAATTACGATGTGACTTTATTGACATAGAGAACATTAGTAGAGAATTTATTATCTTGTATATTGGCAGCATTGTATTTCATAACTCAGACAGGTTTATTAAAGCTATCAGCTATTTTTATTCGTCATTCTTTTCATTTTAATGAAATGATTAATTTTTAAAATATTTGCTTTGTTTTAATTAAAGACGTTTAAAAATTAAGTTTGTAATTTTTGATTATATAAAACATGTTTGATCAGAGAATATAAAACACCACAACATAGTTTAACAGTTATACAAACTTTTAACCCCAAGTATAAGGAAATGTTTCAGATCCAACAGAAAAAATGTTGAACATCCAAGGCATTAGAGGTTAAGATAACATAAATATGGCAGTCGTTGCTATCCGGGTAGTGGACATGATTTCAACTTACAATATTGAGATAGTAAATAAAATTAATTTAGTTGATGAATTTCATTTCTAATTTTTTTTAACATTTGTGGTATAGTTCATAAAACTCCCACCATAAAAATTTGGTCACATTTAAATGAAATAAATTACAAAAAAGTACTTATCTTATAGCATATTAAAGGATGAGGTATTCATCAAGTTTCTTCTGATACAAACACAATATTCTTACATTCTAAACAATTTAAGGTTTTTTAAAGTAATAAATTAAAAATATAAACTCCCTACGTGAGTACACTTATTTTTCAGATCATCTACCAAATATCTACATTTTTTTAATCCAAATACATCACTCAACTCAACTTAGAAATATTATAAAGTGATGTCAAACTACTTATTCAATTGCATTATATTAAAATTATGCACAAGGAGTGTTATTTTCCTTTATTCTACTTTTAAAAAATAAGCTATATATTATTAAGAAACAAAACTAATAAAAGACTTCCTAATTAATACTCTAAAAAACTAAAAGCATCAAATTTATTTTATTGTTTAGTAATTTGAGGTTATTATGTATTAAGGAGTGTACTGTCGGCCAGAGAGAGAAGATCTTTTAAAAGCCACGTGGTGAGTTTATGGCAATTACTAACTAACCACTGTGGTAGTATACCATTGAATTGAACTCTAAAATCCATACTACTTCAGATTCAGCTGTTACATATACTATAATTTAAGTACCCAATACGATCGACCCAAGTCGAGTTCCTTCAATTTCTTATTTTATCCCTTAGCACTATATATACTCGTTCCAAATACATGAGACATCAATTAATATTTGCACGTATAGAGTATATTCAGTGGTCTTCCCTTCCATTGCCGACTGTATTAAGAAATTACTTTTTAACCAAAATCGAACAAGCTCTTCAACAAGTATTATGCGTTTATTTAATTATATCACCAATAAACATGACTTTCGAATGTTTTTAATTTTAATTAATTCATCTTTTTGCATTAGATCTCAGGCTTTTATAATAATTAATGTATAAACTTTAATGACATTTATCGATATGTGCTTATGCCTAAGTTTGGATTTTAAACTTGATTTCGTTAGTAATTTTATCTATAGATTGTTATTATATTATAATTATTCACTAATATTTTTATTGGTAAGTATATGGTAACTATTAACTTGATTTATAACTCATACATTCTAAACTTTCCTATATGATGTATCTCATGTAATATATATCTTATGGATGGTGTGTCTTACATAATATGATGTATCTTATGTAATATATATCTTATGGATGGTGTGTCTTACATAATATGATGTATCTTATGTATTGCGTATATTATATATGATGATTCTTATGTATATTGTATATCATGTAAGACGTATCATACATTATGAATCGTAGCCTATATATTATATGTGTTATGTACAGTATGTTTTATTTGTGATGTGTCTTACACATGACGAATCATTTACCAACTAAGGGTTGAATTATCTAAAATATTTCAAGACATAACCAATGTTTAAGTGCTAACTAAACCAGAGCTGATCGGCCTTATCACAAAACTGGACTAGCTAACATAAACAACAAGAGATAACATTCCATTTACTGAAAAATCTCTAATGAATTGCCTACTTAAAATGATAAAACGAATGATAACAGACTTATAGTGCACTACTTAGTGTCTGTATGTGAACAATTTTATATTTTAATTACTTTCCAATCTTCCAGGATTTTATGAAGTTCAAAATCAATTTTATTTTGTCACACAATAAACTTCATATTAAATTTAATCTCAATACAAATGAAGGTCACACACAACATAACGAATTACAATTAAAGAACAAAATGCACAGAAATCATGGTGTTCGATATTGAAAAATGACGCTTAGCATCCTCAGACCAGAGGAACTCACAAAGTTAACGAAGTGCCTTATCGTAAACTTGAATTGTACATGTGAATTAATTGAAACTTTGATTTATGGAGGTGTCCATAGCTTGAACTTCAATTTATGAGGGTTCATTTTTCTGTTTCCTTTGTAAGTCCATCTGGTCTGAGGATGGTAAGCGTGTTTTACCGAAGTCAATCACCATAACATTTATAATTGCCAAACTTACACTTTCATTTGAGTGGTCTTAATTTTCTATCATTTTTCTGCCAACACAATTCACAATGATATGATAATGAAGAACTAAAATTTAATTGAAATATATTTAAGAGTAATATTTTTGATCTCGTAACTCCTTAAGTCGATTATGCAATATAATTTAATTTTGAAAAAAAAATAACTGTTTTGCAACAGATTCTGTAAAGTATGTTAAATTAGGTTAGGTTAGTTGAGGCTAAGTCAGATTAGGTTAGATTGGTTTAGGTTAGAGTACGTTTATGTAGCCTAATCTAGTGTGGGCTTACTCTAAATATATTTCACTGCCTGTTTTATTATGTTTACATTTAAAAGTAAACAAAGTAATCTTCCAGTGCCATATTTGTACAGAACAATTTAAAAGTCGTAGTCCTTTTTTTAGAAAAATGCCAGACATTTTATATTCGAAATATAATTTCTGATCTTCCTCTGTTTTTAAAGACTTATAAAGAATGCCTATGTTTAAACCCTAACTTTAAAAATTATTAACCTACTCATGTTATTGCTCCTGCAACCAAACAATCTATTCTTGATTCATTACAAAATGTAACCTAGAATACATTACAACCATGCAGTATACAAAATAATTAATTTGTATTCAAGGTATTACAAAAAGGTTGTACTGACTAAGCATGTTCAGTTTCTATGAGTTAATTTTTTCAATTTCTGCTTTGATTAGCATCTAGACGCCATTTTGTTTTTTAAATAAAACAATTTATATATATATATATATATATATATATATATATATATATATATATATATATATATATATATATATTTTGTTATCTTAACGAGTATTACGAAACTTGGAAAACAGGTTCATGTTAAAAGGTAGGCTATAATATTTAATCAAAGCTATTTTTAATCATCTTATTATTTTCAAAATAGTGGCTGTTTTTATTTTCATTTTATCAAATATCTAAAACACCACTGGTTTTATGAAAATTGTGTAAGGCACAAAAAAGGTTATCAAACAACCTTCCTTTTACAACGATATATCATTTGTAAAAATCGCTTAAGAAATAACTATTTTATGAATTAACTTTTATTTATATGCAAACTAAATGGCTACTAATTTAACAGTATTTGAACAGTAAGTGAATTAACTGAAATGATTTTTACAAACGAGGTATCATTGGAGAGGAAAAGTTGTTTAAAAACTGTTTTGTGCCTTACATAGTTTTTATAAATCAGTGTTTTTTTTAATATTTGTTAAAATAAAAATAAAATGGCCACCATTTTGAAAATAATAAACATAATTTTAAAATACTTTTTATTTAATATTACCTTCACCAAGAACCTGTTTATAGAGTGTTGTAATAATCGTAAAGATAACAACAAAGATATAAATTGTTTTACTAAAAAACAAAATAGCATCTACCTGCTGAACAAAGCGGAAATTTAAAAATGTTATTCTACATTTTTAGCTTAGAATGCATAGAAACTTAAAATGCATAGCCAGCTCAACCTTTTTGTAGCACCCTGTATACAGTCTCCTATACGTGCGTTTATTATTCAAACGAATCACAAGCAAGCTCTGTGTTTGTAAGAGAAATTTGAGATGGAAGTGTACATTTCTATGGACACAAGTTTTACTAAAATATAAACAACAAAGTTGAAAAAAACATTTTGAACAATTTGTCCTTATCAACATTTCGCATTTCAAAAGGATTGGACTAGTTGATAAAGTTTACTGCTATTTGCTTTTATAATCATTTTTAGGATCAGAAAGCGTTGATATTAATCTATTTTAATTTAAAAAGGCATGAGTTTAATTTTGGGGGTTCAATAAAATAAATCTAAAACTGAAATTTATAAATTTTGAATTTGTCCTCTTTAACTGTTTTAGGTCAGATAAAATATTAATTTACTTTGTTATATAAGACAAATAGGGAGTACAATTTACAAAGTCAATTAAACTTAGCAACATTATTCTCATGTTACACGCAAATTATGCTAAAAGGTGTATTATTTTGTTTTCATAAAACATTTTAAACTGCCTGAATAAACAGTTTAGTAACTATACATGTTTTGTTAATTATACATTTTATATCTAAATATATGCTAGTTATCATTTATGAACAACTAAACCGATTTTCCTATAAACTATATTGACACCAATAAAGCAAAGATCATGGATATGAGAGAGTTTTAAAATGCTCATTTTAATTAATTACCATTTTACGAAAATAAAATTGGATCTTTTTTTAATCTGTTTACACTTATTACTAAAGAACAGGTTATTAATATTAGGTTATATCATAATTCTTTTATCCCAGCTTTGAGTTTTTAAATTAAATCCATTATTAAATAGTTATTTCGTCACCAGTTCATTTAACTGCAACTTTTAAAAAATATATTACAACCATTTATATTTTGTACTAGCCCTATTTGGAAAATTCTTAAAAAAACGATAAATTTTGAATTCCTAGGTAATGTTACAATTCACAAAAATATTTACTGTGCCTAAATATTTATGTACTTAAATTGATTTCCTCGCTAAACGGGCAAATAATGTTGCAGCTTAAGGTTACTAATCAAACAAAATATTTGTCACTTTATCTCTGAAGTATAAAACTATTAAGGTCTTACATTTCCCGAATAAATTCAATTTAAAGCCAGTAAAAATTATTTTTAAATGTTACGATCAATAACAAAATAAAATATGCATTAAAATACACAATTGATTGGTACAATATCAATTGAAAATTAATTTGGATATTATATGTATTGTAAGGTAATAGTGTAATTTAATTTTAAAATGTTCAAACAAAAAGTTGTCCCACAGACGTCAGATGAGCAGGGTAAGGTAAGCGAACCTCGGTGGCTGTGCACCAAGCGCCGCCATCTGGTCTACATGTGTTTTTCCTCTGCTGCGGCTGACATCCCTTAAATATTCACCCCGATCCACTAACAGGATTACACCCCCGCCCCACATCCAACAGCAGCATCGCTGTAAAGTGTTGCGTTCAAAATGTAATTTGAGCGCGGGTGTTCCACATCAAGAACGCTTCTCTCTACAAATTGCATTAGCTAAGCCTGCGATTTGTTCGTTACCAACGGCTCTAATTTAACCCGTTTTATTGCACCAAGAGTAAACTTCAGTACTTTAGAATAATTCAATTAAGTTCGACATTAAAATTACTTAATTGTTAATCAAACAAATTTAATCATCATCATACAAGTTTTAAAATATTTACTTTATAATGATTTTCTTGAATTAAACTAATTTCAAATAAGTTTTTAGACCCATTCATTTTTATATTTATTTGGATTAGATACAAAATTTTTGAGTTGGCGATGAAAGAAATTTCAAAAGTTAAACTGTAAATATTGTCTCTAGAAAATGTTCAACTTTAACGATGTAGAAAATAAATTGCTACATCTATTTTACAACAAAATACAAAAGCACCTGTGCAATTTTGCAATTTCAGTCCGACCAGGCCATAAGTCTATAATTAGTCTCTTACCCACGATCGTAAAAACCTGGAATGGACAACGAAAAACAATTAATAAACAGCTTGAAGATAATAAAGCCTATTTGCTGACTAATTGGAAAGGAAAGAACGGTCATTAGTTTACCTCAAACATTGAATGTGTCAATTTTACTAGGAAAAAAGATTTTTTAGTATATGGCCCTTGGAAAATACTTCACGCACAACTGTACACCCCTCTCATATCCATATCACAAACTAATTTCTATAAATATATATCTGGAGACAACCTTAAAACAATGTAACGCTAGTTCCAATTACATAATAGTTCCATCAGCACATCCGTTATCCAAGGCACTGTAACCGAGTCACTGGAGAGTCACTGGAACTGGCGGCAGGCTGGAGATTGAAGGCGAACCTGCGAACGCTCCATACTTCTTTACATTCCATATGTCAGAACTCTATGGGAAGTAAGGAAGCACGGGGTGGCGCAAGTAGAACACCGTACGGGTAGGACATCGGAGAGCGACTGTCGGCTGAGAGCCTGGGGGCCCCGCGGCTCCGTTGCTAAAAATGGCCCCGCTCGTCCATTGGCTGCAGCATCCCCCGGCCGAATTGGTCACATCTAGAAATAGTGCAACTGAACACCTCCAGGTTGGCAACGCGCGGTAAGACGATCCCACCCCGTGGGCAGTCATTGAACCCAGGCCTCCACGGCCGTGCAAGGCTCAGCAGTTGGTTATCGAGTCTTTCCTGGGGGGAACATTTGACAATTATGTGAAAATACGTGTTAAAAAAACTATATACTAAAACAAGAACACGGCTAACAAGATAAAGTTAAGGTGAAATTCCAAAATTGTCAACCTACCGCATAAAAATCAAGAGTAGATATAAAATAGTACACCATCAGCAGGCTAAAACATGCTGTTCTGTTTCAACTGCACGGTTCGTGTTTTATTTATTTATTTATTCTTAAGAAGACGCCAATCGTCAAGATATGTGCGAATATGTATTTCGAATAAGTGCCATGAGTGTATATGAGCGAATGTAGGCATTGTTACAAACTAAGGCCGACTATTTCTTAGAAAGTGTCATTAATTATCCAATGACAAATGAACAGCCGGTGGTTATCAGCTGATCCCTTTCACTGATATGTTAGGAGTCTGATTGGGATCGAACTGAGAACCTTTAGCTTGTGAAGCTGGGATTGAACAAACTAAGCTACCAACCAAGATTATTATACTGAGCTATATTTAACTTATATTATATTGTGTGATTATATATAAAAGGTTCAATTTCGTGGACCAAGTAAAGAATAATACTTAAAGTTTCACATAAAATGTGAAACTGCAAAAAATTTTAATTTTCTAATTTTAACAAAAATTCAACGTATGGTTTGCTAGAATAGTTCTGATAGGTGAAGACCTATCAAATGGCACTTTAAGTGTTGCAATACGATCACTATTACGGACCGAATCTTTTAAATATACACTCATGTTTTTTTGGCGTTTTTCGTGGTGTGAAACGGCCCCCTTAAGCCTTAAAGTTAAGGATTTAATCCTTGATCTGTGGTTCGATGCATGTGCATATTTTTACAATTGAACATGAATTCAGTGTATGAGTTACATTATTCTCATGTTACACGCAAATTATTCACATGTTTTTAACTACAGTTAATGTAATATCTCAGTAACATGCTTTCGTTAAATGATTAAAAACAACGTAAAAGACATACAAAACAATTTTAATCTGTCAATGTAACAGCCAAATAACATCACCGTTTCTCAAAAACTATAAAGTTTTAGAGCTTTAAACGTGACACTAATGTTAGGTCCTAGATGTGACTAAATATCCCAGACAATCAAACTGTTTGTTACCATTGACCGTACGAATGAAAGTGCTTAGGACGGTGATCAACTTGGGAGGGTAGCACCTGTCGTCCACTTGAATGGATATCATTTGAGGGGCTACACCCCCAACTAGATAGCTAGTACAATATAAGTGAAATTAAGTATAATGGTTATCAGTATTGGTACCTTGCTGAGATCAAAGAGATCACAAAGACGTAGTTTCGTTTATCATCCCTCTCATCTCAGAATGGAGACGCGCTTACTGAAATCGATCACTTTTTTTGTACTTACTTGTATGACTCTTAGGTTCTCAAGGTAGTATGAGACGTTGGAGGGGGGAGTACCATTTTGTGTACTTAAAGTGTGTGAGAAGAGCAGTTTAGTTTCGAAGTTATTTAATGTGGATGTAAGAGTTTATTCAAGGTAATAACCAGGATAGAATTTCATTTATACATATTTGTTATGTACATAATGATATCCACTTAGTTGTAAAGTTATGTCTAAAAGTAATGTGTTAGTTATATTTATGACATCTCGTTAATGTGTTCTTTTAGTTGTATTTATTTTTAGTAGTTCAAAGCAAGTTTCATTTCTTGAAAAAGTTCTGAAACATGTTTTTTCACTATTGATTAATTATTCTGCGTTAACTTATAAAATGTGTAAATAATATTACTACATGACAATATATATTTTTGTATGCTCCTTATGGACAGCTAAGATCCTAGTTATTGTTTTGTATAATCAAATAATTAAAATCACATCTAATGACTAAAAATGCCACTTTATCTAATTGCATAATATTTGTTTATTAAATCATACAAACCAAACCTAAATAGAATCATTATATTTCAAAAATAAAATCTGACATACTAACACAAATTTGTTTGAATCGCCTTAAACACTACTATAATCACTATGCTATATATTTTTAAAGAAAATACTATCAATCTTTGAATTTTAAGTTTAATTTTACGATGTAAAGCGAATTGGGAGAGCCAGTGGCCAAGCGGTCTGGGGGGCTAGGACTTTCAGCTAGAGTTAGAGGCAGTGCAGGTTCAAATTTTTGTTTTGAGTGGAATTTGTTATTACTATTATGCTTGATTATATAGACCTACAATAGATATTCCATCTAATAGGAATATTGTGCCAGTAGTTTGGTTAGTGAGTGAGGCCCGCGACCACAGCTGGTTTAAACTGCATTATATAATTATATGTGACTACATCTGAATCTGTATCTGACTACAATAAGTGACTACAACTGAATCTGAATCTACATTAGCACTCCCTAATGAACCAACAGCTGATATTTTGAGACTCAAAATGTAACATTCTATGGGAAATCTATTTGTGTGTATAAAATAAATGGTATTATTCACCTAAAAACTTTATGAATTCTCCCTCTTGCTCTGTATGTATAAGTTCCTCACACAGATCAATAGTCTACGGGGAATTGTCAGAATAAGGTTAGAAATGAGATCAGCCTCTTCTAAAAAAAAAATAAATAAATAATGGAATTCCACTTATTTAGGAGTATTGTCCCCTAACCCTCATTTGTTACGAGCCTTATCACTACACTGTCTGGTGACTGCAATGACTGGGGGAGGGGGGGGGCTGTAGGCTGATTCCAACCGTCCAAATGCCTATGTATTTGGGCCTTTTTTTATTTCCTTCTTTCCTGCTGTTGTGAATTTATTTTATATTCTTAGGGTCTTCGCAAGTAAATATTTAATTTATATTTTCTTAATTAGCGTATTACGTGTTGCTATTCCTTCGTGAATTCCTCTGGTCTGAGAACGGTAAACGTGGATTTACAGAAACCCATTACCATTTTAAATTTCGTACTTGTATTGTAATAAAATTGTGTTGTATGAAGTTCAGTTTATTGAAACATCAGGTATTCCCAAAAAACTCAGCTTTTTTTAAGGTTGAAGCCTACATATTTTGACTTTTTCAAAATCGGAAGAGTTCATTCAGATGTTAGGATTCAACAGGGTTCTAAATAAAGAGATGATTCCACTCTGTATCTAACAAATATTACTTTTACACTCACTAACTATCTAAATAACACAACTCAATATATTTACAAATATAATTTGCAAGACACTTTAAATTAAACCACCCTTATTTACCGTAATTAATGTCACTCCTCACAGACGAGTTGATGTCCTGTCAATAATTTACGTAGTCAGTAACCCATATATAGGCTACAGATTCAGTAGGAGCCTTAATTATGAATTTATTTCATAATTTAAATTTGTAAGTGCACTAAGTCAAAGTAATATTCGTTAAGCTTTTGGGCCCACATATGCTGTTTAAACACTCGATTTTAGGATGGAATATCACTTTTTTTAATACTTCACCAAGTTTGAAAAGTGGTTATTATAGTGCTTTCCTCCAGTAAGTTTGATTTGGTTTTTTTTTCAAAACCGAATGTAAAATACGAATACATGACTATATCACCTGCATGCTACATGCAACATCTTAAATGCTGATTTCTGGTTGGTTTTCTTATTTAGTTTTAGGGGTGTGTCTAATGGTAATTTCTTAAAAAGTTCCAACAACAAAAATAAAAAGAATAAATGTTCTATTCTTCTGAATATTTCAGCCCAAGGATCAATATACAAAGTAAATTTCAAGTTCCTTGATTGTTCAGAAGAACCTGAATTTGTTCAGTAAGGGAGTATTTATTGCCTAGCTGTATGTATATGGGTGGGACATATCCACTGTACGTGTATGGATGGCCGGGTATGTCATGACGACTGTACGTGTATGGGTGGAAAGGGGTAATTTCTACCGTATGTGTATGAATGGTGGGGGTAGGTCACGACCACCATACGTGTATGGATGAGCGGGGGTAGGTCATGATCACTGTATGTGTTTGAATGGGCGGGGTAGGTCATGACCACTGAATGTGTATGAATGGGCGGGGTAGGTGATAACTACTGTATGTGTAAGAATGGGCGGGGTAGGTCATGACTACTGTATGTGTATGAATGGGTGGGGTAGGTCATGACTACTGAATGTGTATGAATGGGCGGGGTAGGTCATGACTACTGTATATGTATGAATGGGTGGGGTAGGTCATGACTACTGTATGTGTATGAATGGGTGGGGTAGGTCATGACTACTGTATGTGTATGAATGGGTGGGGTAGGTCATGACTACTGTATGTGTATGAATGGGTGCGGATATGTCATGACCACTGTATGTGTATAGAAGGGTGGGTGTTCAACATTTGTCTATAACATATAATTGTTATTTAATACAAACTTCCTCAAAACCTAAACCATGAGAACGACAAGAGTCCAGTAACGCATTTTCAAAACATTGCTAAAGTTTACGGTTCCAATATTTTTTAAACTTGGTAAATTTCAACATTACTGTAGTAAAATTATCTTTCTGTATATTATAAAAATGATGGATACAACCTGAAAAGTATATTTTAAGAATTAATTATTTTCATTGATAAGGGTGATTTTCCCTTTCAGCGGCCCCTATGATCCATAGACTATTTACCGATAAGTTGATATTGAGCAATTCAAATTCTTTGTTAATAAAAACCACTTTTCATTAAAATATGTTATAAATGTGTGTTAAACTAAATAAACCGTTGATGTACAAACATATGGTTAAAATGAAAGATTTTCTTGGAGGAACATACATAAATAGTTGTTATTTAGTAGTCAAAAACAACTTAAAAATAACTGTCATTACTCTGAAACGTGCACTTGTAAGTGATGTTCCCTGCAAATTCCACAGAGTACGAAACAATGTTAAAAGGCTGAAGTCCCAATTTTGGCAAAACACCCAACGGAAAAGCGTCATCAAAAGCGCGGCGCGTTGCCAAAATCGTTGCGGTGGGCGGCTCTGACAGGCTGAAAATATCTCGAAAACAGCGCGTGATCGTCAACAAGGCTGAAACATAATTAAGTGACCAGAGAGGGTCAGGGATTGAGTGTCAATAACGGCGTTCTGTATACTGTCAGTAACGCTGTTACGTATACTACACGCCCACTTTACTGAGAGAAAACACATAAATATCCTGTATAATGTACTCACGTAAAGAGTTTTAAATAATATTTAAGTTAGTTGAAACAAACATGGTTTAATCAAACAAATGTATCAATATGAAGCAGTTTCCAAACAAAAATGGTTCATAATTCAATAACCCTAATATTATTTAGTTTACAATTAGGACGAAGTGTAAAATTAATTTTTACAGTTTGTTAACAGTTATTTACATGTTGTATATAAATATATATGTATTGTACATAGAGTTCTATTGTATCCAAATCCGTCACACAGTACATAATTTGAATATGAACAAATGTCATTCAATATTGCTACTTTTTAATAGGTGGTTGAAAAGACTGTTCTCTAAGTTTTGTAAAGATTTTAATTATTTTACCTTTTTAAGAGTCAATTTTCTAAATGAGCATTTTATTGGCTTCCAAAGGTCGTAAATTTAATTACATTGTCACGAAGTAACACTTATATACCGTATAGCTACGATACATTACTTTTATACACGCAAGTAAATGCAGTGAATATTAATTGATACATTTATAGTTATTTTAATCTAATTTAAATCAATTAAAACCATTGCATTTACTTACGCATAAAAATATATCGTAACTCTATATTTCTTAAGGATTACAATATGATTAAGTAATTAATTTTACCACTTTTGGAGCCAAGAAAACGTTGTTTAATTAAATTGATTGGAACTTTTTTCTTGCAAAGTTAAAATTCAGATATTCATAAAACTTATAGAATTAGTAGTAGTTAAAATTTCGATACTTTTTTTGTCAAACTAGGACAACAACTAACAAAGCTTATAATAAAAATTGGAAAATGCATATTTTATAACGTACAATTATACGGAGAAGACAGAGGGGTGATATGATTTTTCAAAGGTGACAGTAATGGATCTCTATAACAGAGCTAATTTCACTCTAATTCTTTTCGAAATCTGTTCAGTGGTTCCGAATATTTAGTTGAGTACCTCGTTTTTTTGTTTTTGGATTTTAGTATATTAATATATAATCAATATACTGGAACCATGAAAATAAACTTTTCAATAACTTATTCCCGTAATGAATAATTAGGTACAAAATAATCTTGACATTTATATGTAATCATGTTTTAAATTATCATTTATTATCATATCCTAACTTTTTGGAACTTATTAAATATTAAAATGGCAATTAATTCGACTAGATATCATGTTGCAATACAGCAGGCGCCAAATCGTCATGAGGTCAGCCAGACTCTTCAAATAAGACCACAAACACATAGATAATATTTTATTTACCCCTACTAAAGTATCTCGGAGCGCCATTCTAAAAGGCGCTTGCCGGGTCGCTCTTCACCCCTCCATCTCTGGATTATCATGAATTCCTCGTTTATCAGCTGCGTGATTTATTAGTATTACATGTCATTTTTGTCTTCAATATAGAAGCTCGCGTATATTGCCTTATACAGCGAATTTCCGCCACGTCACTCGCGAAGAGGTTATCGTCAAAATATTGGTTTTCAGGAAATACATGACAGATAATTTATTACCATTTCCTGTTCCATTTTAAAGAAATCCCCTAATGTATTGTTTAATATTTGATAATAAACCCATGTAACAGCATATAATTTTGTAAATACAAATTTAGAATGCCGTTTTGCTTCACGAAATATGCCAAAGATCACACATTAGTTCAAAGAATCGTTTTGTAATTAATGTTCGTACCTTACTTAACGTTTGAAGTGGCAGTTTATAACTATTCTAGTGGATAATAAGTTGACATTTGAAAAAGTTGAGTATTTTTTTCATTCTTTTACGGTGAAATAAGTTAAACTTTAAATGCCATTCTTAATTATTTTTTAAGCAAAATTTCAACTCATTATTTACTAGAATGGACCTTTAATAATAATACAGTGTTTTTTATAATTTAATAATAATAAACACGAGCCGTACAGTTGAAATAGAACAGCATGTTTTAGCCCACTGGCGGTAATATTGCATATTGTAGGGCTGTTCCAGGATTGTTAAACATCCCAGATGTAAGGGATCGTCCTTTTTTGACATGACTTCTCCCGAGTCCCGGCTTACTTGATCCTGGGACGTTACTAGTCCCGTATTATACGAAATAACATATTTATATGTATCAGACACTCTGTAATATAAACAAAAAATATACCAAATATGACAAAATCGTAACAACCCTTTATTTACAAATTTAGTAAGTTTGTGATGTTAAACATCATGTAAGAGTTTCAGTACAGAGAGGGATCTTAAGGCAATTAAAATAGTTTTCATTTTCAAGTCTAATATAGCTCAAAAATTACTTCTTTACCAGAAAAATCAACAATTTATAACCCCCTCCCCCGATATACTTAATCCTGTATTTTCAGATTATATATTTTCCAAGCTTGTTCCCAATGGCAGTATTACGTTGGTGCAAACAGTTCCCATTCTTAGTATATATAAGAAAATGAGTTCATAACGTTTTGTACTCCATGATCCGTTGACATCTTCAGGTGGAATGAAAACATAACACAGAACTCGTAATACAATATTAATACAGTTTAAATAAATTACTTCTACGATTTGTTTTCACCTTTTAAAATTAGTGAAACTATGATACTTTGATTCGGATCTTTTGCGTGATTAAAATACCCAATTGTGTTTTCACAGTACGTACTATAAATAGTTCTACAATGATTCAATAATGTTTCCATTCTAGATCTACGTTATTCAAAACACCTCCCCGCTAAATGTTCGTTGTATCGCTCCAACTTGTGATAACACTATTGTATGTTTGCAAAATACAGTAATTATAGACCTGCTTATTTCAATTATTTCCGTTTCATATTAGCTTATTTCTATGGAAATCACCCCTTTCAAGATCACAGCTCACTTTAAAATAAAATAAAAGCTGAATACATTTTATCTTCACGCACATAATGATGAAATACTTCAATGTATCGGCCATTTTTCAGCTCAAAATCCCCTATAGTGTCTGGAATTCGACTCTTATCGTCGAAAAGCCAAAGTCGAGATATTATAGGGTCCGTGAAGTCGAATAATGCTACATTAACATATACCCATAATATATCACGTCTGCATCCCCAGCGGCCTGCCAGTGTCTTAATAGTCTCCCACCAGAGCCAGGAGATGAATGGTAAGTTTATGGAAAAGGGATGAAAGAAAATGAACATGAAAACTGTAAATATTTATTTAAAACCTAATGAAAATTTTTACTAGTAGTTGTTCAATTTATCAACAAATTAAAATTGATTTAATTTTTTAAAACATTTTATCTTAGTTTGTAAACAGTATTTACTCATCGAGCTCGCCACTTTTTTATTTTATTTTTTTTTTTTTAT
The DNA here is from genome assembly GCA_035578905.1 of Stictocephala bisonia. NCBI lineage: Eukaryota > Metazoa > Arthropoda > Insecta > Hemiptera > Membracidae > Stictocephala > Stictocephala bisonia. The sequence continues at coordinate 493,459 of JAQJVL010000552.1, read as the reverse complement.
TTCATACATTTTTTATCGGTATTTTCTTGAACGGAAAAAGCATATAGACTCTGCTAACAAATTTAAAATTGTTCAAGTTTTTCTGTAAACCGTTTAACTACACAGTATGCTAAATAAGCACTATTTAATCCATCTACTTGGAAAATAATTCTTGCGGATATTGTTGGCGATAGGCTCTGTTCTCAGTCTTGGCGTCCGTTCAATGGTTGCCATTAGCGTGGACACTGATAGAGAAGTTTGGGATGTCCATGTGAGACGGATGTCAAGATTTGGTTAGTATGCAGGGAAGAATTGTGTATCAGAAAGAGGTTTTGCAAGAAGTTTGCCAAAAATCAGGCCAATACTAGATGGTTTGGATTCCAAGCTAGATCATAAATCCCTCGGTGGTAATTGGGCAATTAATAAATATAAATTCCTAAGTTAGTCAGTGACAATGACTACACTAGTTCATCTACACTAATCTCACTCTTTCGCCTCTCATATTCGCCCGTATCTTGACAAATAGTGAATTATCACAAATAAATAAAACATTCAGATTAGAATACTTGTACAAGAAGCAAAAAAATATGGATTTTTTAACATTTTTCCAACTAAATGCTTAAGACCCAACAACCGAGAGATCAAACGATTGATCGATAGGTCGATGTTTTTACTTTCGATGCTGGAACGATAAGTAACAGAACTTCTACGTTTAAACGGTGTTTCTTTTGATCTTGCAGACTACACATTTCCTTGAGTGATTAGATACGCAGTGCCTAAACTAATATTGCTGACGTTTGAATGTATGGCTTCTACAAACGTTTTTTACACACATAAACTTAGTAGACCTTTTGATAGAACAATTTAAAACCCACCAATCTACGTTTAGTTTCCATATAATTAACACGGTTTTTAACAATTCATCAGTCGATAAATAGACTAGTGGTTTAAAAAGTAAAATTCCGATTTTCTTAAAAATTAAGACTTAATGAATTTAGAGGTTTACAAACACTAGAAATACAATATTGTAACATTTATTGCTTTAATTTAAATCATAAACTTTACGATCTAAAAAACCAGCACGTACATTCAACGAGCTAATGCTAAATAAAAGAAACATTTTCCATATAAAAAGAAAACTGTGAGTTTATTGTGAAAATGTAATAATTAGTTGAATAAAATAACGATATGAACTAGATGTAGTAAAATGAAATGTATTAATTGCCAGCTTACTACATCTGTATACTTACTACATTAACAACTAATGTATACTTCTAGTAAATGGCTTGGCCGGGACGTTAAGATTTAGTCGTTGTATAATTACTTTCAAAAATGTTCAAATAGTAAACAAATCACCTAATATATTTAAAAAAAAACAACATTCAAAAAATGTTGCTTACAAATGTTTATTGTACTCATGCTATAAGTCCTGTTGAAAAAAACGTCGTTAAATCAGAAATTCGCAGATTTTAACAGTTTACTTAAAACTGTTACCTTGAAGGTTTATTCAATATTTTCCGGTCAGTGTTTGATAGCATTTATAATGATTACAAATAAATCATAATTCCAAGTCAAATAAATTTCACAATATTCACATTACAAGAAACCGCTGCTTGCTTGAAATTTTATCTTATAATTCTTAGCTTGGACAGAAAGTATTAAGCTGTAATGGAGTAAAAATATACAATAAAATTTCTAAATGTAGCCTATATAAAAAATAAAAGAGTATTTAATTTATTAGAGAAAAGGAACCATACAAATTATAAGACTTAAAATAAGTTTTACTGTACTTTACATACTATATGTATATCTTAATCACATTAATGTATCTTCAAAACAAAAAAAAATATTTTTTTTATTTTAAAACAATTTTATAATTTACGCAGATAGTCAATAGAGATGAAAAACTTTATTGGTAAATTATGCTTAATGAGTGTTAAGTTGGGTTAACATTTCTAACAAAACTACTAGTTTAAACAAATTCAAATGTATTTTATGTTTACTCCTTTACAAACGTAAAAACTGAAGTGAAATATTGCACTATTTAACAACACTGTTTATTTAATTTTATAATATTCTAGCCGACAGGACTTGCTTCGCTACGAGATGAATCTCTACGCTTGTTTATCCTTCCCACCGTGTTTCTCTCTAAACCATCACATCACGTAAAAGCTCTTGACGTTCTTATAGATAACAAATTGTTATAATCTAGAAAACTCTATAAGTCTGCTTTATAAAATACAAAGTATTGATATAATGTCAGATTTAGTATAAATTACCGACCAATTCACAATTTAAAAAAATTTACAAAATATGTTTCATTTTTATGATTTTTAAATCAGATGTTTGAAATAAATACATTGAATTAATGCCAATGTTACTCTTATGGAAAAAAGGAAAAATCTAGGGGCTGCTTCTCACCCTTTAGGGATGGAATTTTAAGAAATTCTTTCTTAATGTATCTCTATGATACAAAAATGTCCCTCCGAATTTCGTCAAAAGCTCAAAAAGAGTGGCTCCTTTATTTCAGTACTGTATTATTAGTAAATGAGTTAAAATCAACATATATTATATTTCTTATTCGAGCACAGTTAAATAAATTAGGTAATCAAGTTTATATTTATAACCGTGCATTGTATGAATCTTGCATCGTGCGATATCCGACATGGCCTATCAGCATTGTGATATATTTTTTTTAATTCAAATAGAAAATTAACTGTTCAAGATTCGTTGAATTTGGATGTAAAACGGAATTTGAACTGTTGTAAAACAGGTTTTAAAAATTGCCACAGTTATGAAAATTAACAAAATAAACATTTTGTCACTTATTTTTCGCTTAAGGTACAACAAATTAAGTCTATACAAGAGATCCAAAGCATTAATTTTGCTTACAAGTAGGCTAGTTGGCAAAAATCTGTTAAAAACTCTAAATATGTTGAAAAGAACCACTTAAAATTCAAATATGAAATTTATATCGATTCTTTTATTGTAAACCATGTTTAATTTCTTGTTCTCTCAACAAAACCGACATTGGTCGCAATAAAATGATACAACGAAATCTTGAGTAATACCATAGAATATATGATAAATCTCATTAATGAGTTAATCTGTACTCTGTGCTAGAACCCTCCAAAAAGTATTTCGCATTCTAAATCATTACGTTAGCTGCGGATGAGTAACCGACATATTGGACTTGACTCACCACCTTTTGTTCCTACTGTATCTAGACGTAAACAGCTGAGAGACCGAGCGGAGTGAGGTGGGCAAGAGAGGGTACCACAAGACAGCGGATGTGACGGCGGGAGTCCCGCACGTGTTCATCGCCCTTCTATACATGATGCACTGGAGGATGAACTTTAATTTCACACATCTGAAAGTCAGAAGATAAGTAATAGGGTAGTCTGTTCAGAGAAAAGTGTAGTCTGTTCAAAAGAAATGGATGTCTATAAAACAAACATGGTAGTCTAATCAAAATAAATTATAGTACATTCAAAAGAAGGGTTCGTGTATTAAAAATAAGTGGCCTATTCAAAATAAATTGTATTCTATTCAAAAGAAATGGTTGTATGTTAAAATGAATTTGTAGGGTATTCAAAATAAATGGTAGTCTATTCAAAGTATATTGTAGTTTATTCTAAGGAAATTGTAGTATGTATTTTTTTAATGGTAGTCTATTGAAAAAAATTATGGTATATTCAAAATAATAAGAATAATTTATTTTCTCTTTCTACTAAAAATTACACAAAAGAATAAAAAAAAAAAAAAACTAAGCTTTTCTAACAAATTAAAAGATACAACATATAAAAAACCACACTTTTTAACAAAATTAAATGTTGTTTATTATAAAAATTACTTTTAAAGCCAGATCTGAGCATTTCAACTAAAAACTTAAAAGCCATAACAGAAATAAAACACGTAAATGCGTACGAATAGCAACTAAACTAAAATAAAAACCCCTATATATAAAATAAAGAGAACATTTAGGGACTCAAAAAATGCCTGATTTGAGAATCAGTAAAATGGAATGGTAGTATATAACTTAATGCTAGTCTATTCAAAAATAATGGTATTTTATTATTGTGGACAGTTGAGGCACGTGGCGCTATCAAAGACTCTGGTTGTGCACACATCTAAAAGGAGTAGTACAGTACTCATAAGAATGTTTAAATAATATGTCAAATGAAGATAATTCCAAAAATAAATATACCATTTCTATAATGTTTTAATATGCCTATTGCTTATTTTATTAATATCAAATAAATTGAACTGGTAACCGGGCAAATTCTGTAATTTAGGTTTTAAAACAGTATCGCCATCTTGGTTTTGTTTGAAATATCTAAGGAGTTGTTAATAATTAACCGCTCCAAATCAGTCTTGAACTTCAATTTTCAATTTTAAAATCATTTAAAAGCTTAGCACTGAGCTGGTATGTGCCACATAGAAGGAAAATGTCCTTTTTCCATGTGTAACTCAAAGTTGCTATACAACAGATTGTCTCATTCTCATATGGTCCTATAAAAGCCAAGTTGTGACGTCAGAGGGAGATCTCCGACCACAGAGTAAGTGTATTACTTACTCTGTGCCTCCAACAGCGTGCTGAACAATTAAAATTACATTACTGTAACCATTAATGTATTGTTTTCAAGAGTATTTTGGAATTATTTAAATTTCTGATTTTAATATTATACGGCTATTATTACAAACTGCAACGGCACACATCACTTCAGGCATTTCACAAACATTGTCATATGAATTCACAATTGTTTCAAAAAAAAGCCATACAACAATATAAAACACCATACTCTAAATTAATCAACAAAGCAGACGGAAGTTTCATCGAGAATACGGATATCAGTTGTTTTACATTGTTCCGGTTTGTTTTGTTTGCAGCAGTGAAGGTAGAAAAAAGCTGAGGCCTCCCTATGACGTAATTGCTTCCTGCGCGATATGGATGCGTACTTGTATGAGACAACCTGTTGAATAAGAATTTTGTGTGCAACCAACTAATTGGTATGGTTTTTAGGTAGGTTATTTTAGGTTAGGTTGGGCTAGGTAAAGTTAGGTGAGATGAGTTAAAAACATAAACTAAAAATATTTAAGGGTGGATCCCAAACAATAGAAGTGAGTAAAAATTATGTGTAGACCTATTTATAAACATTTTTTAATCTGTAAAAAACTGTGAAATAAAAATGAGAATATGTTAAAAAGAATTTCTATTTTTAATACTAAATAATTTTCTCGTCCTTTAAAATATCGTACCAGAAATACCTGTTTAATACTGAAAATTATAAGTAATAGCAGGTAAGCCTTTCATAAATTTCATTACAAATATTCTAAATAGTCAAATTAAACTCTTGCTACATTTTAATCAGGGAGGATTTGACCTTTATTAATTCCGAGCCTCAAGGGATGAATTGAGTTTCTGACATGTACAATTAATTAATCTCCATTTATTTGACTCAGTCTAATTACTTTGAGTAAATCTTGTTCAGAAATCAATGGTTATAATTGGGTAGGGATATAAAACTTCCCAAGGGGATGTAAATTCAAATATTTTCTCAGCGTAGCCTAATTTTATGTTAGCATTTTATGAGTTTCAAACAGATTATCAAAGATAAATGTTGAAAGTAGATATAACCTTTAATTTTATAAGCACACAGGTAGATTTCTCATCCAATGTTAAATTTATTTTCTCAAATTATAAACTGTTTTGTGGTATATTATGGAGTGCTACTGTAGTCCCATGTAAATGTAATCCAATTTAAATCAGCTGTAGTAGCAGACCTCACCAACTAACTAAATTACTGACACAAATATTCCTATTACAGTATATAAGATATATTTTTAACTAATACTAGCTGTACCCGCCCGCTTCGCCGGTCATAATATTGAGTTTGATTTAGAACCTAATAAATAGCTGAAAGAATTCGAGCATTTTTGCTTCTTCTACCAATATTAGATTTTTTAGGAGGCATGTCATAAAAAGTAAACTGCAAAACAAATAATTATATATTTTTTATTTTCACGTTTCACCACATGTTTTAATTACCGAGGAAAAAAGGTTAACACCAAATACAGATCACTTGATCAAGTAAAAGTAGTGTGTGCTACACTCTCAAGGTGAAATGTAGAACTACAATAAATCAAAACATATACAGTACTGTTGTTGTGAGATCTTCAATCTGCTTATGGCATGTAAAACTACATTAAACCACACAGTCATATGTTTTTTGTAAACAATTCAGATTCTCCATTTGAATAACATGGGATCTTTAGGAGCCCGTGGGGCGGGAACCTGTGGACGGATCTGCATCAAACTTCACAGAAACCATCTCGGGAGTATACAGGACAATATCCTAAAGTTTCATGGCGATCGGTTGTATGGTTTGGCAGCGCATAAACTTCAAACATATATATTTATATATATACAAACATCCTCTTTTATAAATATAGATACCAAGTGTCCCAAAAGTCTTAGAACTGCATTACAATTTCTTTATTAGAAAATTTAGAACTATGAAACTTAAGAGTTTCGCCATTGGTATTCCTACGTTATGACACATTTTCAGACATTTCACCTAACGGCGGGACGTCCCGTGGAAGGAGTCATGACAATTTCAAATGCAAGCCTAGGTCGAGTAGCACCTCATTTTGAAGGTATTTGGTTTTTTAATGCAATGCCGCAATTGCGACTTCAAAAGGCTCACTCGGTTCAAAATGGCAGCCCTTTCAAGTTTTGTAATTTTGTTAACGGGTTTACTTTAATAATTTTACGCGTTGTAGCAAGTGTCTAAAACCATCTTACTGATTGAAAAAATAAATTCGTTTTAGTATTTCTGCATGTTTGTTTATTCCTTGAAGAAAAAAAAATAAAACACTCGTTAAACCTTAATGTTTAGCTTTCATGAAACGAAACTTGAAAGGCTGCCATTTTTTACTACTGAGTGAACCGTTTGAAGTCGCATTTGCGGTATTTTATTCTAAAATCAGATGCCTTTAAAATGAGGTGCTACTCGGCCTAGGGTTACATTGAAATTGTTATGACTTACCCCCCCCCCTCCCGTTAGGTGAAATAACTGAAAAAGTGTCATAACGTAGCAAACAATTCCAATGAGGAAACGCTAAAGTTTCACAGTTCAACATTTACTAATATTTCTATTTCTTCTAGTTCTAAGACTTTTGGCACCGAATATAACTGTGTTTAAAATAAATGTTTGCTGGCAATGGATTTTTTTATGTGTTTGACTATTTTATTTCTATAGCAAGTCTAAGTTTTAAGAGACGAAACTCTTATTTCGCCAGTAAAGGAGCCCACCAAGAATCAAGCACATCGTGTGCCAGCGTTTATTACGAGGCTCCGCCACTGACGAGAAGTAGCTGCTTAATCGTACTACGATGCTGGGCCAACTCTAGGGACTTAATGATCAGTCGTCCCGAGAATTGAACCAGGGACCTCAAAGTCTCCACCAGGTTCCCAAAGTAATATTAAACTATGTACTAGAAAAATCAAATAGCTTGGACTGGTATACAATTTGTTGAGAAAGCCGTTTTTTTTTTTTTTTTTTAATAATTGGTTATAACAAAACTATGTCACAAATTTATATAGTCATGTGATTGTTTAATCGGTTTAGAGACTCTGTAGAATTTTCTTTTTTTTTCAATTGTAGGCCTAATTTTTTTCTCGACAGTCACAAGTCGTTGTCTTAAGAAACTTTACATGAAAACATAACCTACATACAATGTAACCTCACTAAACGTCAATGTCGATCCTAAAAAATTGTGGTGGCTAAACTACATATTATGTCGTATTCTTTATACATATTTACATATATCTGTATAAGAGTGCTTACCAAGCAAAATTTCTGATAATTGTTTTTAATTAAAATTTGGTCAATAGATAGTTACTTATAAAAAAGGTGTGGAAAATACATTTTATTAAACAACTGACTCCCACCCTCAAAAACAGCAATTCTACATCCTTGCTTCAGTCACATAGAGGAAAAAATGTCGCATCCAATAGCTTATAGAAAAACTTGGGGTGTCTAGTAGTTCTTTGAGTCGATGGCTGGGCCAGCACCGTTGTCAGTTCCTCTCCTAACCCCCTCCAAATCCCCAATGATAAAAGAAGTAATTATCACTACAAATTTATGAAGATGTACACATATATAAGTGGTAGTCGCCACTGAGGCATTTGCTGCGGCCATAGGATAAAGGCCTCTATTTCTTTGTTCTCTGTGCTTCAGCCCAAATCATTCTATATCCTAATTTATACAGTTTCAAACTGGTAAATTTTACTATGAAGTAATTATAAACCTAATTTGTAATTATACCGGGTGTTTCAAAATGAATAGCGGGGTTTTAGTGTGTTATAATATTTATTACATCAAACTTACAGCTACAAGGGATATATCAAATGAAAGAGAAACTCAAACAGTTTTGTTTGTTGGCATCAGTGCGGAATGTTTCCGCCGCAATCCGATAGAAAGCGCTAGTAGCAAAGATGGCGACTAAAGAACAGAAAGCGTTTTGTGTTTTACAGTTTGCAAAGACGGAATCTGTTGTTACTGTGCAACGTGCGTTCCTGATTAAGTTCGGTTGTGATCCTCCAGGTGATAACAATATTCGTAGATGGTATCATCAGTTTGAAGACACTGGCTGCCTTTGTAAAGGCAAGAGTACGGGACGACCAAGAACTAGTGAAGAGAGCGTTGAGCAAGTGCGTAATTCGTTCACGCGTAGCACTATGAAATCCGTTCGGAAGGCTAGTCGTGAATTAGCAATTCCTTTGACGACTGTTTGGAGAGTTTTGCGGCGACGCTTGCAACTACGTCCTTATCGTTTGCAGTTGTTACAGGCTCTGAAGCCTACTGACCATGTTTTACGTGCCAACTTTGCTAACGACATGTTGTTGAATGACAATGAACATTTTCTGTATCTTGTCGTATTCAGTGATGAATCGACCTTCCACCTTAGTGGTCAAGTAAACACCCATAATGTTCGGATTTGGGGTTCAGAAAATCCCCGCATGATGGAACAAGTGCAACGAGACTCCCCTAAATTGAATGTTTTTTTGTGCCATATCCCGACAGAAAGTTTATGGTCCTTTCTTTTTTGGTGAAGCAACTGTAACTGGTCCCTCTTATCTGGATACTCTACAGCAATGGCTCTTCCCTCAACTGACACAGGATGAACCAGAGAACTTCGTCTTTCAGCAAGATGGTGCGCCGCCTCACTGGCATAACGAGGTACGCGATTGGCTTAACCTCACAGTACCCGACCGCTGGATTGGCCGTAAGGGGGCCTAATGATGGCGCTTGTTATCCATGGCCTCCACGGTCACCCGACCTAACGCCGTGTGATTTCTATCTTTGGGGGTTTATTAAGGATCAAGTGTATGTGCCTCCAATGCCAGCCAACCTTCCCGAATTAAGGAACAGGATTGAAACAGCTGTTGCGGCAATTACTAATGAGACACTAACCAAAGTTTGGGAAGAACTCGCATATCGTCTTGACGTGTGCCGAGTAACGAATGGTGCTCACATTGAACACTTGTAGGCTATTATGTAAAACTGTTTGAGTTCCTCTTTTGTTTTATATATCACTTGTGGCTGTAAGTTTGATGTAATAAATATTATAACACTTTAAAACCCCGCTATTCATTTTGAAACACCCGGTATTAAAGTAATTATAAATTTCGTCGCAGATCAAATCTATCTTTATCTCCAAATTAGGTTTGCTTTCTATGTTAAGTTTTTTTTTTCGTTCATACATCCATCGTCAGACCTTGGAACAAATGAGATTCTCTTATTGCTATTCCACCAGCGGGGGGTCAGTCCTGGGGTCCCCGCCCGGGGGTTACCCCCCATACTTAGCTCAAAACAGAACACACGTGCCGGTAAAGACCTCAGGGAACCAGATGTTACAATGTTCACTTGTTAGCCAGATAGGGCTACGCTTAAAGTTTGATTCGTTTATTTTTTTAGGACACAGTCGTTAATAATAAATAGTTAATTGATATGTCGGACAAGCTAAATGAAATGTATAAAAATGAAATTCAATCAATGACGAGCATACCCCGGCTTTAAAAGGAGCAGTTTATTTATGTTGATAATCAGACTACATCCGTCACCACCTAACTTACAGTTTATTAGGCTTTTTAAATAGATAATATATTACCGGTTAAATTGTTTAATTCAGTATTTTTAACGAAAAGTGTAGAGAATATATACATTTACGATTTTGCTATCTTTGAAATAAGTGAATGATTATTTGTGGAGAGAGCCGAGTTTTAGATTTATTCATATTGTCGAAGTTTGACAAGTGATTCTTACAATATTACCTTTCCGTAATGGAATCAAACAGCACTTCAATCAATGTTGAATTTGTTTCATCCCCTCGACAAGAGATTGAAATTTTACATCTAATCGAAAACAGATTGCCTGCGTCCAAGTACACAGATCTCGCTCAAGAATAGTCTCTTTCTTCGGGAAATTGTAAATTGGATAAATTTAATCCTGTTTGAACGGGTAAGTTAGTTAAATACGTTAGCACAGTACTATAAATTTTAATACGTTTTTAAATTTAATAACAAAAACTTAAATGTATTCAATAAGTATTAAATGTCTGAGAATCAACTCTCTCTTAGTTCGAAACCCTCTTTAAAAACAAATCCTTACAAAACTCAACTCCTATAATATACCTGGTTCGTGCAGGAATTTGAGAACTGATGATCCCTCAATTACTTTACTCTACTGAATTATCATTAATTTCAAAGGTGACTAAGCTAATACTGCTGATAAAATTGCTAATTTATAAAAACTTTTTAAATACAGTGTTACTAATGGTTTGTACTGTATACTAGTAACAAGGTTTCATTTAGTTTCGGATTCGTGTAACAAAATCCATCATTTTATGAATATAAAATCAGAAAACAAAGAGTGTAATGTGTGTCAAAACAAAAATTGGAATTTTTTAATTTGGATACAGATGAATATTGGCTTTACTCAGTATAAAGTATCGATCAATTAATCACACAAGCAGAGAGAGAGGGACACGCCATTCAACCAGAAGACGCGGCCAAATTGAGAATGAACTCGATCTAGGACAAAACCATTTTCTGTTATGACTATGGCTAGAACTTTAACCTTGAACACCAGTAGACACTGCTAAGTATGTCAATCATAAATATTAAATACATCCCATATTTAAGCAATAAAAGTAAAAAATAAAACTGTAACTAATTATTTAATTATTTACAACATTAATATAGTTTAAATTTTTTATTAGCACGTTGTTTTTGATATTAATAATAGTGATTCAGTTTGTCATGTTACAACTTAGACTAGACCATCAGATATTAAGTTCACCATTTTCAATGTTTCTATACTTTCAATTAAAAATATATACTTACAATTTAACTGTGTCAAACTTTAATAGCAGAAAAGTATTTCTATTTTTATTGTTTACTATTTAATCCTTTTACTTTATCATATATTACATCCTTCTCTTTACTATAGTTAATTATAGGACATCATTAAACATTCCAAAATAAACATTTTAACTATAAGCATTAATTATTATAAATTAATAATAATTAAGGCTATTAGCAATCACACCAAACTTCACAGATGTTTTTCTCAAGTACTTACTTGAGTAGGCTTGTTGATATAGTGTATGAAAAATACTATATAAAATGTCTAGTATTGTAAGAAGAATTATAAGTTAAATGTTTTTGCTACTTAGACTGAATCATTATACAGTTGAATGAATTTCCACATTAATATTTAAAATATTCAGCTATTCTGCCATAAAAAACAAATATAGGTAAAATATAAGTAACAGATATATATACATAGGTAACAATATAGGTAAAATATAGGGTACAGATATATGCATAGGTAGCAATATAGGTTACAGATATATACATAGGTAACAATATAGGTTACAGATGTATACTTAGGTAACAATATAATTAAAATATAGGTAACAGGTATACTCATAGGTAACAATATAGGTTACAGATATATACATAGGTAACAATATAGTTAAAATATGGGGTACAGATATATTCATAGGTAACAATATAGGTAAAATATAGATTAAAAATATATTCATATATAACAATGTAGGTTACAGATATATTCATAAGTAAAAATATAGGTTACAGATATATTCATAGATAACAATATAGGTACAGGTTACATATCTAGTGTACTTTTATGGCTTTAGTTATTTTAAAGTCACAAAATAAAACACTTGAAGCCATTGTTATGTAATTTATTCATAAAAGAAATGACTGTACAGATCATACGTGTATATCATTCTGAAAGTACTTTTTTACAGTGGTTATTGTACTCAGTGAATATTATCCCAGCATTGCGTCATAGGTGCCTCGCCTATAAAAGTAGTGGACTGCCAAGCTGTAATGGGTATGCGCTAACACGACAATTGTGTGAGTCATGTTTAATTGTCTCGCTACGCCAAGGGTCAACGGTTTGACCTCATGGAGTGTAACAGCACGCACATCTATTACAGGCTACCTTCATACAGTTACTGATAAGTGACTTTTTTACGTGTTTTAAATATTAGTCAATAATTGATATTGCGTCAAGTGGTTTTATCCTATTGTTCGATGTTACTCTGAGGGCATCATATATTCCTACACTAATTGCTTTCATTACTTATAAACCATGGGTGTAACAACAACCACATTTCTTGGTATACAAATTTCAATCCCCAGAACGATCCATCCAGGCAATTTATGATAACTACCCTTTGAACAACCCATCTAATCGATTCAAGATGTAAATCCTTTGAAAATCAATCCATTCAGGAATATTTATTATATCAACCCTTTGAACGACCCATTCAATCAATGCAAATAGTCGGTTCCATGAATATCCCGTCCATGCAATTCACGAGGACAATCCCTTGAACAATAATCCCTCCAGCAACCCATCTAACTAATTCAATACCCAATCCTTTGATAATCATACTAACAACTAAAATATAAAATGTATTGGAGTGATTTTTTAGTAAGAAACAGGAAACTAACAAATACACCGGTATAAATTTTGTTAGGCCTATATTTATTTCTCTTTTTAAGGATCTGAAAGCATTTTAATTGCTTCAGCATGGTCATGTGTTAAGCTTGAAGAATACAGCTTCTAAAAAATTTGCTACAAAATAAATAATAGTAGCTTGTAATCCAGTATTAATATAGTAAGTTTATTGAATGAAAATACAACAAGCTAACAATGTACAAATATGTTAAACTTGATTTTTTCTTCGATGACACATGTTTTACTTAATTGTATAACTTGAAAAATATTGTCTTTATATAGTCTACATTATAGTTAAACAAATACATATTTTACAATAAGCCTTAAGACTAGTTAAGAAACAATAGTATTTTATGAATATTTAGTCGTCAGCTAATATTCGGGATACAAATTTGTTATTCTGATTAGTAGTTTAGACACTACAAGGCCAGCTACCCTAGCTAGGGACGTTTAACATTCGGACCTTGTTGGGGTTTGGGTTTATGAGCAAGCTGTTACCAAGATCTACCCAATCTTCGACATGTTCACGAATATCTAAGTACCTTCCAACCTATAGAGTAAGCTAAACAGTTGGCATAACACATTAATCGTATATTTTGTGGTTAGGCAATATTACTTTAATGCTTCGATGAAATCTAGTTCAATCTTCTATATTTTTAACTAAATTTTTTAACATACTACCTCTACTTAATGAGTAAAGTCTTTGTAAATATTCCTTAATACTGAATTATTAATTTGTTTATTACCAAATACATTAATGACAAATTGATAAAGTCGTATTTTCTGTTTTAATTCATTTTTTAAATGCAATCTGGAAACCAGCCTAGCCACAATCATCATAGCATATATATATTTGGATTTTGGTAAAGTTTGTAGCTAGGGAACAAATACTAAATGTTATGGAACCGTATTGCAGTTCTTATATCATGTTAACTGAACAAAAGTCAGCCGTGCCAAAAGACATGGCGTTCGCTTAACAGTTTGCTATCAGCGTGGTAATTACTAGAGAAGTCCAGGGTGTCCATTTTGGATGGTAGTCAGTATCCGGGTGTTGAGTATGGGGAGAACAGATATTCGAGGCATTCATATTGCCTATATTTTTGTTAATAAATAATCAATTGTTTGATAGAATAGGAATATTCCAAGTCACAATAGGCAATTATAATATAAATAAATGTAAATAGTGTTATGAATGCAGTCAATTTTATATTTATTAGTAATGATATATTTGGGGGTGATACGTCCCTCGTTAAACTGATGTCAGAATTAATATATATATGTTTAAAATAAGTTGATGAAGATGCGTTTGCTTGGTAAAATCAGTATCAGCTTTGTCAATGAGCAAACATTAGACCAATACTATTTGGTTCGGATTCCACATAAAGATGTAGGTCCCTTAGTTTCCTTGGCTATTGAACTACTAATAAATGGCTCTTTCTGAGCAAAAGGCAAACTGTTAGTAACCAGACTACACAGGTATCCACATTCATCTCTACATTATTATAACGATTTAATAATCGCCTTAAAATACACAAATTTGAGTCGGTGTCTTATATCGGAGAAAACTGTCAAACGAAAGGGTTGATTTGTAATTTCTAAAACAATTTGAAAATATGTGAAGAAACCCCTGGGTTCATGAATACTGTATGTTACTAAATACTTATCCAATTTTGTTTATTTTCCTTAATATATACAATCTAAAATTATGTTTTCACTCATTACGAAATCTCCGGAACCACTGAAAATATTTTTATGAAATTTGAAGAAAAGTTAGCTTTTGTATCAGAGAGACCAACGAAGAATGTATTTCTTGAAATTCCATTCCTAAGGGGTGGGGGAACCGCCCGTTTTCTTTTTCCATAAGGGTAACATTGGCTTTAATGTAATAACTTGTCAAGCAGCTGTTATGCAAAACATAAACATGACAAAAACGCTTGGCTGATTTTTGTTTTCTTTACTAAAATGAGAGTAATGAAATTCATCCTTAATCAGTCATGGGATAGAGTATTAATGGTGTTTAGTAGTTCTACAAAGAGTAGGCGTTAATTTGCCATTTTAAATAAAAATTACTGGTATTACTATAATGTAAACTATTTCACTCTGCTTGTTGAGACCTGCACAGTCGAACACGACAACTAGAGCAATCGAATCAGCTAAATGTATGGCCGGCTGAGTGAATATGGAGATTTATGTATTGCTGATTAATAGATTTAATCCCGAACGTTAATGCATCGCAAACAGTGAGTTATAATTGCTGACGTCACACAGTTTGGTTTGCTGATTGGTGATTACTGCAGCAACAGTTGTAAATCATCATCATCCAATTTGTGCACCTCTATAAATCACTTTGTATCTCCATTTGATCGTAAATACAAACGTATTATTTTGCCTAAACGTTTTATGGCATCGATTTTCTTATTTATCATTCTGTATAACGCCGATCACTAAGATTGGGGGAATGCTAGTTAGTTTGATCAGTGTTAATCAATTTATGAACGAATGTAGTCTTCGTTACTAACTACGGACGGCCGATGCTTATAAAAAGAAGTTTTTTTAATTCTCCAATACATAGGGCAACTAAGGGACTAAGAGCTTATCGTTAAATTGAAATCACGTAATTTTTTCATATTTTTGACAAACTGAAAGAACTGGAGTAAAGTGTTTGATTTTAGCGTATATTGGTCCTCACTGACAATTGGTTTTCACTTTGTAGGCCACTGTTAACGTGGGACATTAAATTAAATTACTTTATTCAAATTAAATCAAGATTAGTTCTTGAAATACTGATATGAATAATAAAAACTTTAATAACTTCTTCAAGCATTTCATGAGATATCTAAAAATGTATGATAATACTAATGCTAATAAAAATGTATGAGAAAAATTAAACACACAAGACTATAGTTTAGTAAGTTTGTATAAATACTGTCAAACATATTTTCAATCAAGATGAAAAATAAATTTGCGTTAAAATAAGTTTTAAGGGATTCTATATAGGTTTCACACTGGGGTTTTGTTTTGTAACCGGAGCTAGAGTATTTGCAATCACCAAAATGTGGACAGGAGTACGACTAAAGAAATCCTCGCAAAGTAGTCGCCAACGGTGCAGTAAAACTATTCTATCAACATTATTTTTTGAAATTATTATATTAGCAATGAACTATTTAATAATGTTTTAGACCTATAAACTTTCTATGATATATCTGTCGTACTATGTAATTAAGCGAGCCGGTGGCCGAGCGGTCTAAAGCGGCAGGACTTTGAGGTTGGGTTAGAGTAGAGATAGCGCTGGTTCGAATCCGGCCTAGACTGAAAGATTTATCAGTAATATTCACCTGGTACTGTACTGGTTTGCCTCCTTACTCTGTCTAAATAAATTCCTCGCACAGATCAATAGTCTATGAGGAATGGACAGAGGAAGGTTAAGAAGGAGATCGGCCTCTCCTATAAAAAAATTTTGTTTAGTCAGTACTAATAGCGCAGTGCTGTAACCCAGCTACTTGGGGACAAAGTGCTGTGGAGATGTTAGGCGATAGGTTCTATATTGGAACTTTTAGTACTTACACGGTGACCACTCAATGGTTGCCATTGGTATGGACACTACTAGAGAAGTACGGTAGTCAGGGTCCGGATGTTGTGTGTAGGAGAGAACTGAGCATCAGGCTTGTCATTAGCTAAAAATCAGACCAATACTACTTGTTTAAATACGATAAAAAAACTACGTGGTTCATATTCCATGTAAAACTGTAGGTCCCTTAGTTGCTCTAACTATTGGGATGGTATTAAATGGATATTTCAAAGGAACAGCTGACCAAAGTTAGTAACAAAACTACACATGCCATCCGCACTCATAATACACTCATGTAATTATTCAAATTTTCCTGTAATTATAAAATTCACCCAAGACTGAACCGGCATCTTGAATCTGAATAATAATAATAACAATAATATATATCCAACGGATTCTCATGGTTGCACTAAAACTGAATCTGTTTGCTAAGTAAAGCACAATTATTTGCTTATAAACTTATTCAGAACAATATAGAAGTCTTTCACATAGGCCTACGTATTTTTATTTTTTATCTTATTGGAAAGGTGGCGATGTTCATTTAATTTTTGAGAACTTTTCTTAGATATTCAATTGGAAAACTGCAAAGTATTTTCAAAAAAGCAATGTGTTTAAAAATCAAGAGTTTTTGTGCTTTGTTATTGTTGTTAAGTATTAGACTGTAAAAAAGGTTATGTGTTTTACAGCTATTAAACAACGATCAATGTTATATCAACATTTACGGACTGCCTGCTACTATTAAACAGAGCTTCGCTCTGGCGGCGGTTTAGTAAACTATTGATACACAAAGAATCAGCTGTTTGGATACCAGAATTTGTTAAAACTATCTGTCATCTAGAGCACTACTGCTTTCCAAGGTATTTTTATCGAATGTCCCTACCTAAAGGGCAAAAAGAGCCCCGCTACTTTTCCTTTTGTCCATAAGAATAACTTTGGCATTAATGTAATTTAATTATTTATTTCTAACCACTCATACAAAAAACACGAACATGAAACTATATCTTGGCTAATTTGGTTTTAATTGTGATGTGTTTAATGTAATACCCACTAACTCTGACACAATTGTAGTATATTGGATCCCACTAAAGTAGACTTATAGGGTTTTCTATGCTATAAAATTTTGTAATCTAGGAGGATGGCAGCAGGCTGAGGCTGTTACGTTGATGTGATGGTTTATATAGAACTATGGAGGGAAGGGAACTCCATATCAACTTCATATACGCAAGCGTAGAGAACCAACCCGTAGCGAAGCAAGGGATGTCGGCTAGCTGTATTTTGTATTTACAATCACAAAATCGAGTAAACAGTGATGCAGAGCCTTTCACCACAATGCATGAATATCATTTGACTGCTGATGCAGGGAGGAGCATGACAAGTTTGGTAAGTTTTAAATAACAAGCTAAGCTAAAGTGTGTTATTTATTCTGATTTCAATCTATGTCAAGCGAAAAAAAATAGATTATATATATGTAATTTCAAATACAATTCAGCAAATAATGATTTGACTTTATTTTGGGGAAAAAATACGTCAACATAGTTTCATCATTACTGACCTATCCACTCTCCACTTAATTGTGTTACATTTCGGATACCCGCACTGCTACGTGGTTAGGATCCCTTCATAAAATTACACAACCCCTCATTAGTATTCACTTCTTGGATCCTCACAATATACTCGCCATTTGAAGCTACGTGCTATATACCCATGGTTCAGTAATGTCAACGTATTTTAAATTCATGTATTTAGGGTAAAAATAAAGCAGAAATTATTTCATTAACGTCTTTTCCGTCAAGTGAACGTTTAGCAGCAAGAAGCTCTCGTGTTGAAATGCTGCATATTATCTTAACATTTGATTAGTAAAACATCTACCTAGCATGTGAGTATACTAAAATATAACCATAAATTTTGATAAAAATCTATGTTCTATGTTAAAAACGATATAATATTTTTTTACATCAGATAATGTATGCTGTTCGTAAATAAACAATTTAGAATACAACTTAAAATTATGTAATTTGTATTATTATGTAACCTTTACATGTTTGGTGTAACGTGTGTATTAATTCTTCTTCTTTATGAAACATGTATTAAACATTCTTCTGTGTTCTTTTACATTCGTATTGATGAATGTGAGGTTTATTTCAACGTCTTGTTAGATAATGATCAAAATTATTGTTTTGAGAACGTAAATGTGTTTTCTTTCTTTTACAGAAGAGTTTAAGAATTAATAAAGAAGGAGTGTCATGATGTGTAATTTCTTAAAAATGGAGACCTATAAGGTAAGCAAATAATAAAATACATATTTTTTGTTCAAGATGTTTGATCATAAAATGTGTTACGATAATAAAGCGATTTGAATACGAGACATTGGTTACATCGATATATACTATTTTACATCGATTACTAGTATATATCGATGATTGGATGCTACCGGTCCGTGAAGGTCATTGGATCGCCCTGGTCGGCCACTCCAGGGGACGGTTATAGGCCGGGCGTCGAGCGGAGGCCGCACAGTTGCCATGTACGGTTCGGCGTCGCGGCGCGTTAAAAATAAGCGTCTCCTATGTTGGGAGGGGGAAGGCACACAAATAATAATATTGTCCCCTCTGAGCTAGGGATACCTCCACGTGGGACACAGGCCGATGTCACATGGGTCACGGTGATCGTGAACACGTCTTTAAGTGTTACGAATTTGTTGGCTCTAGAGGAAATTTAATTTTGAGTGATGTTAGTTTGTGGGCTTCATCGATAAATTATACTGTACAGGATGGTTCTTTTTTCATTTTGTGAAATTGGATCTCAAGTTTGCCTACATTTTTCAGGAAGATTCAAAATTTGAGGAGAAGCCAATGGCCGAGTAGTCTAAGGTTTCAGGAGTTTTTACCTGAATTATAGATAACCTTGACGTCAGTTTTTTTTTTCAGTAATATTTGCCTTGTATTGTACTGGTTCTCCCCCATACTCTGTCTAGTAATATCGTCCACAGATCAATAGTCTATGGGAAATTAGTGGAGTGAGGTTAAAAATAAGATCGACCTCTCCTTACAGAATATCTGTAAATATTTAAAATACTCCTGAATGGTTAGGGTGAGTGTATTTGAATTAGGATAAGTTCTTAGAGTACAAATTTTTCCATTAAAATTGTTCTCTTCAAATTAATGTCTAATGAGTGTTTCCAAGTTAGACGTTGGATTTTTCTTCTCAAAGTTGATTGTCTAAAATTTTAGAATGTTTAATGTAACTTAATACCACCATACGTGTATGTGTGGGTGAGTGGGCACAAATGTTGTAGCTTTGAGTGTTAAAAAAAACCAACTATTAAAAAGAATAATATCCAATAATCTAAGGAAAGTTAAAATTTTTCTACAATTTCCATCAATGTAATATTTTATTGTCACTATATACGCCACATATTAAGGGAAATGTAATTTCGTACAAACCCATAGCTCGCTGGATGTGTATGCACAACACGGCCTGAGCTAAGATTTCGAAATGGCCGTTATAATTACTCTAAAAGCCATTATGGCGAAGATTAGAGATATCTGATGGTGAAGGGAGGACGGGATGGGTCCCTGGACTCCAGGGTAACGGTCGCCTGGAGCCCGGTACTTCTCCAGGCTACGACAATCCCCAGGGGGAGTTGAGACGACCCGCTAACCGCCACAGAGCCATTAGCTTTATTGAGATAAATGCGGTTATGTCCTTTGCTAACAGCTAAAATAAAGATTATACAGTGTTTTATTTTATTCACGCGAACTGTTATTTTATCTGTTTGTATAAATCGATACGTTTGAGGAAATCTAATTTTTTTCACTCTTTCCTCAAGTTATTTCTTGACATATTTTAATGATTTTTTCTAAAAAATAATTTTAACTAATAGGTCACTGTAAAACTACATTTTTCTAATTACATTTATAAAGGGTATAAACAAACGTTTAAAAATAATTTTAATGAAAATATTATGGTAAAATGTTAAACTAATTCCTTGTTTTAGTTCACTCCTTTTCTTGAGTTATTTCTTAATTAATTTTAATAATTTTTCGTTGAAAAGATTAATTAAAAGAGCTTTAAGCATTTAAGGTATTATAAGCATTAAGGGGTATTTTCGCTTCACGAAAAATGCCGAAAACATGGTTTTCAATTTCAAGTATTGGACCCATAATATTTATCGGATCGTAACGCTTGAAATATCCATTGAGAGGTTATTGATCTATAATTGTTCTAGTCGGTCTGTTTTTGTCGATCTGTGTAAATGGTTGAATATTTTATAGTATATTGTCTAACCGTTAAGTATGTGAAACGTTCAGTGGCATTCTTCGAGATTAAAAAAAAAACTCGTTATATCAACTTTTAGTCCACTAGATTGGATCTTTGATAGTTAATAGTACAGTGAACACCCTTACTCCTTATAATTATAGCAAACACGAACCGTACAGTTGAAATAGAACGCCATGCTTTGGCCCGATGACGGTAAGATTGTAAGTCTATGAGGTGTGTCAACTTTCCAGTGGTGGCTTGGCAGTTTGGGAAACTCTTGAAAGTTGAAAGTGAGTTAAGAGTCGGACAGATAGGAATGCCGATGGATGATTTGCTAAATAAGTGCAACAAAATTCATTAATATTATTTCGAGAATGTCACGTACTAGTAGAGTGGGTTAGAAGGCTTAGATACTTAAGCTACTCCTCCCCAACAACATGGAGCCTCTTCCTAGCTACTGGTTATCACTCCTGACCTTAATGCAAAGTATCATGGGTTCGAATCCAACAGAATTTATTTATATGTGTTAAGACGTTGTGCTATGACAAGGTTGAAATGCCGAATTAATGCGTAACAGAGGAAGACATGTGTATACTGGGTGGAGAGATTCAGTCATTGTTTAAGAATTATGTTTAAAGATCTTCTTGAAAAAAAAGGGATTAAACTAAAGATTTTGAACGTGCAATTCTTCAAATCGCAGTTTAAATTAAAAGTCTTATAATTAAGTTCACGTAAAACCAACAGAGAAATGGGTTCTTTATCTTCAGTTTTCAGTCGGTAGTGATAATTGTATCACAAAATATAAAATGCAACTTAATAGGGAAAACCTGTTTTAGGAAACCATAAGATTATGTTTGTAAAATGTTTAGCAGTTTTTTCAATGCAGCATTATATGTGTGAAAATAATACGTCCTTAAGTATTATTATTTGGCCATTTTCACTAGAAAAACTATCTATAATCAAATAGAATTCTAGTGATCAATATAGGGCCTTTAATAATCACAAAGTACCCAAATATAACTCATACATACAAAAAAGGAAAGTAAATACGCAAAGTTCAACTACCTGCTGGCTTGTGAGTGAACTTTACTCAACGGGTGAAGTACCTACCGTTGGCTCTGTTGGAAATTCGAACCTTGAAACATGCGCTCCACATTCCAGGGCCTTAACCACTGAACCACCACACCGGCAGACTAGTGTTATCTTCCATATATACTTTTATATTTACATGATACATAATTGTTTAGACGAACAATGTAAATGTCAATGGAGGAACTCAGTGTGTTGATGCACTGGGTCTATGGAGGGTTTGTCACGGTACATTGTCCACTCTGTGAGGCGGAACAGAAGAAAACCCCGCCCTACACTACTGGTAGTGGTAGGCTAGTGTGGTCTGCACCGGTGAGCCTTGTAACTACTCAGAAGTTCTTATAAGATATGGTCTAAGAAGATATGGTCTAAGCAGAAGGAGGCTCACTATATTACGTGGCATCTATAATAATCGTTATTATTACATGTATAATAGTAGTCGTTGTATAAAAGTTAGAAAAATCGAAACCTGGTGATCAACTCCTTTGAAAAGCAGTTAATAATTGTACATATACTAAAATTTTAACACTGATCTATCATCCGAAAAAATTGAAGTTATTGAGTACAGTCGCCAGATTATAATCTAAGAATGGTTATTAAGAGCATTAACTTCTAATTTTCCCCTTGTTTTGTCATCCGAACAATTTTTAAACTGAAAAAAAACTGTCTCATGCCGTCCACTTTTTAAGCAACAAAATATTTTAACTTTACCGTCCATATATATTTTAGAGACGTCGTTATTTGTTTTAAAAAATTCACACCTCTAGTCCATAGTTTCTCAACCTTATACCTTATATACATACAATCTTATATACCTCAACTTTATATACATACGTATACTTCGTAACCGACTGAATCTGGTCATCCCAAATCATAGAACCTCCTGCTTCGAAAGACACCTTTTACACAATGGCATTATGTATTGACAAGTGTTTATGTACAATAATGTATCTGTGACACAATAAATAAATAAATTTGCCCCTTATATTGTTAACCCTTAACTAACATCATATTATAAAATTACACTACTAGCATCATACGTCTGACAGACACCTTATGTAATTTGAATAAAAAAAACACAAAATATAAGACAAATCATATTTTATTGGTAAAACTATGATGTACCTACAACTATTAAATCATATAAATGTAAAAACAATTTGAAAAATAATTATTTACAATATTTTTTATCGTTTTTTCAATTATGAATATTGTGTTTGAACTATAAAAGTTTAAAGATTAGTAAACATTCGAAATCAAATTAAAAGTTAAATGTAATGAATATGTACAAACTAAAACAAATGAAAAACACAGAAAAATTATTTTTACAGAAAAAATTAAAAATATGTTTGTTTTCTTACGTCTGACAGACACCTTATGTAATTTGAATTAGAAAACACAAAATATAAGACAAATCATATTTGATTGGTAAAACTTAAGGCCTTAAGGATGTGTTGTCAATTTTCATCTTATATTGTAAATTTGTCCCTTGTATTGTCAACTTGCTCCTTGTTTTGTTAAGTTGCCCATTGCACTGTCAATAGTCCCCACGTTTTATCAAGTTGCCCCTTGTATTGTCAATTTACCATTTGCATTGTCAAGTTGTCCCTTGTATTTTCAAATTACCCCTTGCATTGTCAAGTCGCTTCTTACATTGTAAAGCTCTCCTTTACATTGTCAATTTATCCCTTTTTTGTCAAGTTGCCCCTCATATTACCAACTGGCTCCTTGTACTCTCAATTGGTCAATGTACCTCCTGTACTGTCAATTTGTCACTTGTATTGTCAATTTGCCCTTCGTATTATCAATTTTCCCCTTTGTCAAGTTACCCTTGTACTGTTAATTTCAATGCAATTCTTTACAGTAAACCACTTAAGATTGCTCAACCTTGAGAGAGTAAGAAACGAATTCCATGTCACTTAAAAGTCAGGCCCTTTCTTTGCCGCATGTCGAGCAATCCAGGGGAGGGAACTCAGTCTGAGTCAAATTTTGATATTTAATTCGTTTACGAAACACTTCCAAAATGTTTACGGTAGCACGTTACAGCTGCTTCTCACATCCATTGAATTGTGACTCTTTTACTACTAAGTATTATGGGTATGGTTTCACATATTGTAATCACTTGAAAGTCCATTTGTATTAATGTTTAAATCATTCATGTCTGTAGGAAAGATAGATGGGTCGCCCATAGTTATGATTAGAAAATCATTCAATTAGTTCTGCTTGGAAATTCAAAATTTACAGCAAAAATCATCTTTGTATACGAATGTGCAGGCCAGCTCAAAGAAAGTGGAAGGTGGATTAAAATAACGAGGATATAATAATATGATTATTTTTACCATACCATATAATTCATAAAATTTTAAATAACATTATAAAATGTTTTACTATACTACACTTAACATTACGGATGTATATTTGAGAAATATGTCCATGATCCAACGACGATGTCATGACGAAACGAAATCGATTTTCGTAAAATATTAATTAATGAAACATTCATTAATTAGTGTCTTGTTTATTTAAGTGTTATCCTTTTGTCGTCTTTTTATACGAACGAGTATGCTGGCCAGCTCAAAGAATTGGATTAAAATATCGAGCATATAATAATATGATTATTTTTACCATACCATATAATTCATAAAATTTTAAATAACATTATAAAAATGTTTTACTATACTACACTTAACATTACGGATGTATATTTGAGAAATATGTCCATGATCCAACGACCATGTCACGACGAAACGAAATCGATTTTCGTAAAATATTAATTAATGAAACATTCATTAATTAGTGTCTTGTTTATTTAAGTGTTATCCTTTTGTCGTCTTTTTATACGAACGAGTATGCTGGCCAGCTCAAAGAATTGGATTAAAATATCGAGCATATAATAATATGATTATTTTTACCATACCATATAATTCATAAAATTTTAAATAACATTATAAAAATGTTTTACTATACTACACTTAACATTACGGATGTATATTTGAGAATTATGTCCATGATCCAACGACGATGTCATGACGAAACGAAATCGATTTTCGTAAAATATTAATTAATGAAACGTTCATTAATTTAGTGTTAGTGTCTTGTTTATTTAAGTGTTATCCTTTATTATTTTAACCTTCAATAGATATCTATATTTATAAAAGAGGATGTTTGTAAATATATATATATATATATATATGTTTGAAGTTTATGCGCTGCCAAACCATCCAACCGATCGCCATGAAACTTTAGGATGTTATCCTGTATACTCTCGAGATGGTTTCTGTGAAATTTGATGCAGATCCGTTCACAGGGTCCCGCCCCACGGGCTCCTAAAGATCCCATGTTATTCAAATGGAGAATCTGAATTGTTTACAAAAAACATATGACTGTGTGGTTTAATGTAGTTTCACATGCCATAAGCAGATTGAAGTTCTCACAACAACAGTACTGTATATGTTTTGATTTATTGTAGTTCTACATTTCACCTTGAGAGTGTAGCACACACTACTTTTACTTGATCAGGTGATCTGTATTTGGTGTTAACCTTTTTTCTTCGGTAATTAAAACATGTGGTGAAACGTGAAAATAAAAAATAAATAATTATTTGTTTTGCAGTTTACTTTTTATGACATGCCTCCTAAAAAATCTAATATTGTTAGAAGAAGCAAAAATGCTCGAATTCTTTCAGCTATTAGAGCTGCTGATATAACATCATCTGTTCTATATTGGATATAAATTTGATACAGTGTAAACTGATAGTTTGCTGCACATTTCGATTATATAATCAATATTTGTTCTGTGATTATGATCGGCGAAGCGGGCGGGTACAGCTAGTATATATGTTTGAAGTTTATGCGCTGCTAAACCATCCAACCGATCGCCATGAAACTTTAGGATGTTGTCCTGTATACTCCCGAGATGGTTTCTGTGACGTTTGATGCAGATCCGTCCACAGAGTCCCACCCCACGGGCTCCTAAAGATCCCATGTTATTCAAATGGAGAATCTGAATTGTTTACAAAAAACATGACTGTGTGGTTTAATGTAGTTTCACATGCCATAAGCAGATTGAAGTTCTCACAACAACAGTATTGTATATGTTTTGATTTATTGTAGTTCTACATTTCACCTTGAGAGTGTAGCACACACTACTTTTACTTGATCAGGTGATCTGTATTTGATGTTAACCTTTTACCCTCGGTAATTAAAACATGTGTTGAAACGTGAAAATAAAAAATAAATAATTATTTGTTTTGCAGTTTACTTTTTATGACATGCCTCCTAAAAATCTAATATTGGTAGAAGAAGCAAAAATGCTCGAATTCTTTCAGCTATTAGGTTCTAAATCAAACTCAATATTATGACCGGCGAAGCGGGCGGGTACAGGTAGTCTCATCTAAAAAGAATAGTTGTGCCTATAATCATGTTAGTTAGTGAGGCCCGCAACCACAGCTGATTTAAACTGCTTTACATTTACATGGAACTACATTAACACTCCACAGTGGAAGAAAAAAACAGCTGATAATTTGCGGCGAAATTTTAACATTGGATGAGAAATCTGTGTGAATGCTTATACAATCAATCATATAGTTGAAGTGACTAGCGAAAACACTTATGAAAAATGATTTATTTATAAATATCCATTTTTAAATATTGTTCCTAGCTTACACTTGTCCTGCACACTCATGTAATTCATATTCACCTCAATATAACAGTATGTGTCGGTGGCTCAAATCTAAATCATAAATTAATTGAAATTAGTAAAATAAAAAATATATATAAAAAAAGGAAGCACAGAGTTGATTTACTAGAGTGTTCCCGTTTCAAACACCGCTGAGTCAATGTCAATAAAGAAACCACGTGTGACAGAAACCAGACCCTTGTTGCCGCCGCAATCAAGGAGATGGTCTGAGGCAGATTTGGATATTTTATTTGTCCGCGAAAGATTGTGGAATCAGCAAGTAACATCTGGCCCCATGTTCACCTATTACGCGCTCCTTTACAACCGACCTTTTACGAGGGTGTTATTTTAAATTACGTCTAGAATTCGGTTTTATTACCAGGTTTTATATTAGTTCGTTTTCCTTCACGATATGAGCCGCGTAGATGATTCGCTG
Organism: Stictocephala bisonia; assembly: GCA_035578905.1. NCBI lineage: Eukaryota > Metazoa > Arthropoda > Insecta > Hemiptera > Membracidae > Stictocephala > Stictocephala bisonia. Next base: position 466,392 of record JAQJVL010000552.1, on the reverse strand, counting down.
ATTGATTGTTGAACCAGATATAGAGTATAATGTTTGTACTAACTTGGCCAAACGTAACAGAAATTTGGGATTGTCTAGTACTGATCACATTATTATCTAGGTCTATGTGATTATCACTTTTTTAAATACATATAACTTCAATAGAATCTTGCATAATTGTATAATGTTGATACATAGTTAGTAATGTTAGTTACTTAATTGTTCTCTGCATTCAATAATTTACCACTTAATTTATGAGAAAAATCGTTCAAGTTAGTTTTCTGTCGTAAATAATACACTGTTGTACACGTTTTCTGGCATCATATTGCTTGTTTTAAATAATTACTGTATATGCTTTGTATTTAATCAGTAAAAATGTTATTTGTGCTTATTTATTGACGAAATTCTTAGTTTTATTTTCACTTGTGTCTGACTATTAATTACTTTTTGTTAGGGTTACTTGTACGTTCAATCTGTACTATTGTTAACATCCAACTAATTGTAACTTATTACATTTCCCATTATATTATTGTTGTTATTTTTTGCCACCATATGTCGTCACTGGTGGCGCAGTGCTGTACCCAACTACTTTGAGACAAAGTGTTTGGGAGATTGTAGGCGATAAGTTGGATGCTAGGTCCTCTTAATACCGACATGGCGTCCGCTCAATGGTTGCTATCGGCATAGACACTACTAGAGAAGTCTGGGGTGTCCATGTTGGGTGGTAATCATTGTACGGATGTTGTGTGGGGGAGATAACTGAGTATCAGGCTTGTCAATTAGCTTAAAATCAGACCAGCACTACGTGGTTCGGATTCCACGTGAAGCTGTAGGTACCTTAGTTGCCCTGGCTGTTGGGCTATTAATAAATTGCCCATTCCGAGGAACAGTTGAACTCAGATAGTAACCAGACTACACTCATCCACACTCATCCTACACTCATATAATCATTCATATTCACCTTAAAATACCAACAGCGTTGTGTCGGCGTCTCATATGTAAGAATGTAAGAATTGATTTTTCTTTAACTGTTGTTTTGTATTAATATTTAATGCAATCTTGTTGCATGCTGTCACTGTTCCTATAAATGGTGTTTACCGTGTGCAAATAAATAAATAAATGAAATCATAATAAACTGTTCCGGAAAGTTTTTTTAGAATGCTAAAAGTCCCAAAGTTCAATTTGTTTGTAGATCATATATATATTTCTAAAAACATCATTTATTTATTATAATTAAACGTCACTATTTGAAAAAAATATGTCTTAAAAATTTTAATATTTAGGGGTCCCGGATTTTTCCAGTATTGATTTTTCTACCTTAGGTAAATCAGACAAATAAGGTTATATTCCTTTTTCTATGGTTACACTCTTGTAATGAATGTTGATTAAAATGAGGTTTTAAGATTAATTCACTTTTAATGCGTATAGACAATTATTATTGGAACGATGTTTTCATTTATTGTTTAACAAATTGCAAATTACTTCTAAGTATATTTAGCCTATACTGGACAAATTTCAATGCAAAAATCATTATACTAAATTATTTATAGCCTTTATTTATATTCTTATAGAACCTTTTTATCATTATTACGGACCGAATCTCTGAAATAGAAAGCCGTGTATTTGGCGTTATCGTGAGGTGAAACGGTCCTCCGTTGTTTATGTACAGGTGAAAACATTTCCTATATCATAATTAAAGAAGTACTTTTGAGTGAGGAGAAAGCTGAAGCAAGATTCGGTTGAAGTGCTGAAGAAATCTCATCTAGACTTATCCAATCAGCACTGGTCAGCTGGCCGGGGACATTTGGCACACGCGCAGTATTTCTAACATTCGTTCCGCAAGATAAATGGGGGAGACTTCGTTGACTTTAACTAAGAGTTTGGCAAGCACACAAAAACAGGTAGATTATTTTTAAAGAAGGACAAACACTTATCAGATACCCCAAGAAATCTAATTGTGATGTTATTACCTTAATAAAATTTCAACTCTATATAATAGTGAGCTACACATCTCACCATATTGGATTAGATCCTCCGTTAAATTCAAAAAACTACTACAGCTTTATTTATGAACGTAATATTTTAAACTTGACCTTTTTGAAAGAGAACACAATTTTCTAGTGTCCCTAGATACTGGCTTTTTTCTAACGGGTTTTGTTTATTTTTTAGATACCAATAACTATTGTACTAAATTTTCATTTTTTTAAATAAACCCAAACCGTTAGAAAAAATTTGTCTCAGAGGCACTAGTCACGCTTATAATATCACGCATGTGAGCATGTGGAGCTTATATATGCTAAAAAATGTAAGCATGAAATGTTTTCAAGTACAGTGCAAAGTGTTCAAATGCAAAACACGCGCATCAGCTTCTGATATTTGCATTGTACGTTTTGAACTTAAACTTACAACAAAAATAAAGTTTGGTATAAATTTAAAATTAAAATACTATTATTTTTAATTCAGCAGTAAAAATTGAATAAAAAATAAGTAACAAGTGGTTAAAATTGAGGGTTCAATAAACATAGTTTTTTACAATAACTGCACTCACTCACCCTCAATTATTAAATTCATTCATAAAAAATGTCTGTTCATATCTGGACAGTGAATTTATAAAAGCTAAATAAATAAATATATTAAAGGATTATTTTCTTATAATTTCCATGTATGACCAAACCATCAGACGCGTGTATAATTTGTTTGAATACCAGTATAAAAAACTAAAAATCTTTGTCTTCTTTAATTTATTTTTAAATTATAATTTGTATTTAATTACATTGTACTTGTAATGAACTTTTTTTAAGTAATCTCAGATATGAATAAAACTATTAACAAGAAAACTAATGTAGGCTACAGTAACCAGAAAATATGAAATTAGGCGATCAAATCGAGAAAAATGTTTCTAATATTCACCTCAATGCCGTAATCGCGTCCGATAAATGTACATTCCGCCAATACACGAGGCAGCTGTAAAACCGCAAGAACACTGCATCTAAATTTACAGATTGAGACGTGTTTACACGCGATGTACTTCTCTCTCCAGACTCCAGCCGGCTCCAGCGGGGAGAGGTTATATCGAGTTCACCCCACAAGTACGAGAGAGAGAGCAAAAATAAGTTCAGGAAACATCAGTAAAACAATCAAATAATGTGTATCAAGTATATTTCATTGATAGCATGCAATGATAAATACATTGTTCCAACGAATTTCCAATTCCAACGAATCCATACTAAACACTAAAAAATCAAATTTTGAAAATTACCAGCAGATTGATTCCTAAATATTTTGTTGCCATATCTAAAAAAACTAGTCAAGTTAGAGACATGCGGTTTTTACTAAAATATTTGTAATTGTAATTCTTATCTTTTCTGAAAATTAAATAAAAATCGTTAGAATAGTTTGTGAGAAAATTCCATTTTTGTATGTTTTTCCCATAAAATAAAAAAAAAAACTAAAATTTCAAAAAGTGAAAAAATTGTATGCAGATATTGGCCAAACACACCTTCATACAACATTTCATAAAAATTGATCCATCCATTTGGTCTCCAGCGAAGTGCACTTACACACAGACAGATGCACATACGTACAGACATCTAAAATTTAAAAAAAATAATTAATAAAAAACACTTTTTGGAGTTCAGGGGACCCAAAAATAGATTTTTGGACCAACTTATAAATTTTTTTTGCGATCACAATACTTTCTCTATGATAACGCATATGGGAGAAAGTAAAATATAGTAATACGTAGCTGGGGTCTGTTTCAGAAGAGGACCCCCACGCTTGAAAAATTTACTATAACCTAACCTAACCTAACCTAACCTAACCTAACCTAACCTAACCTAACCTAACCTAACCTAACCTAACCTAACCTAACCTAACCTAACCTAACCTAACCTAACCTAACCTAACCTAACCAAGCGTGGGGGTCCTCTTCTGAAACAGACCCCGTAGCTGATGTCTAACAAATTGTGGTTTAAATTAATTTCCACTTAAACGTAATCAGTTCATATGATTGTTTGTCGATGACCAATGTCTCTCAAGGATAGCCAACTTTGAATGTTTTACAAACTAACCTATAAGCGTTGGTATTTTTTAGAGAATTTCCCAATGAGACAGTTCAACAATGTCCGTCACTAATCTATTTCCCACAATTCCTCATCCAGCTCCCAGCCATAGAGCACAAAAATAAACTAACTACTGATCATAGAAAGTGCAAAAATCAATTACATTCAGCCAACCAGTGCATCATTCCATAACAGACTACATATTTTGTTGTTCTTAGTAAAAAATAAACACTATCAAATTAATCAGTTAAATAATTTTGTAATCAGCTAAATCAAAATACAGTGTTTATGTTTCAACGTTCAAAACAAGTGAACATCAAACAATACAAATTTATAACGATAGGTAAATAAACTATGAATAAAAATTCATGTTGTGAGACATTGGTCTGTTTGTATTTCTACCGACAAGTAATGTGTGAATCAAAAGATAATTTTTCTCGTAAATTGCAAATGAAATATTTTGAATATTTTGCTTGTAACAATGAATAATCTTAACTCTGACCACAACAAATATAAAACGCTCCAACTGGAGGAAGAGAGGAGTGCCAGATATTAACATGGAAATTGGGGTTTCGCTGTACGGCATAAATATTGGATGAAAGTTCGCTGAATTCTGCCTCCGCGGTTTGGGTTACGACTTTTACCACCACCAAATACTTCTTTAATTTACGTTTTGCGTAAAAACGTTTCAATTTATTTGAATACCGTAACTTGGTCTCGAGTAATTGTAACATGTTTGTTTAGTAAAATAATTCTGACTGAAATTGTTTTAAATATTGTTGAAACTTTAAGCACTGGGACTGATTGAGGTTAGGTCAGGTTATGTTATGTTTTATTTGTACTAAAGACTTTGCTATACCAGTCGAGCAGCTTTAATTGTACTCACAAAAACAATGTTAAAAACCGCGTACCTTATTTAAGCATTATTTTCATCATAAGGTTTTGATTTAATATCATTTAAATAATATAATTAATATACTCTAAAACACAAAAATGGTTGGGTATAATTAAAAAAAAAAATCAAATACCTACATTAAAGTAATATAAATTTCGATAAGGTTATTTCGATGTTTAACATAATTTTAAAGTGAGATAACAGTTAGAAAAATACAACAAAAAATGCGTTTTTAAATATTGTTACTTGAAACATTGTTCATACAAGAATTAATTTAAACAAGGGGACAACCTTGCACGCTTCACAAGCCAACAACGTCACTCGCTGCGCCTGTGAGACATCGCCCCTAGGCCTCATCATGTGACTACTTATAACAAAATATTAGTGATTAAATTATATGAAGTAAAATCATAGTATGTAAATTTATTTCTAGTTCATAAATGCAACTCTAGTTCACTCACTGCACTTGAGTTGCAACATATTTATAGTTTAATATAAACAACCAATGTTATTACTACAGTATAAAACTGTGTCATTACTAGGATTAAGAAAGATCTACAGACTTCTAAATATTATAAACATCATTATTTACATTTGAACAGCCACTCTTTTTTGGCTAATTTAAATCTGTCTCCGTCTTACTCTTATGGCCCGTGAAATTGCATAACTGCACAACTGGGAATAGGGGCAATTTTTTTGACATCTCAATCATTAAAATTGTTAAATAAATAAGAGAGGGATTGTGTTCACAAAAAACTACTTTACGTACTATATATAAGAATATTAAAATGAGCCTTGATGTGCTCTCACTTAGCATATTAAAATCTTTACTGCCTATTCCTTGAGATTTTCCACTGAGAAAATTAACAGTATTAACATGACGTCATCTGGGGTTAAGTTAGGCGGAAATAATGATGACGACATAGCAGGCGTGTCTCGGCCAATGCCTCCTTCATATTGTTCCAATGCGACCACTCAGAACGATCTTGACTGCAGTGAGTACCGACCCATTCATGTGGGCAGCTATGAAGTATAAAGTAGACACATAAAAGTTCAAAGAACTGTAAATAGAGCGTTGAGTAACTGAACGCATTCCTGTAGGTGATGTTGACAAACAATGCTCAACATTATAACTCTATAAATCAAACTGTTGTCATAGAGCAATCAAAAAAAGTGACAGCCAAGTTTAAATAACCTCAACACAAATGAATTGCATATTTATTTTTTACCAGTGATTATTAACACAGTAATTTTATTAAAACAAAATAGTTAATAATAAATATTTCTCACAACCCCAAGTAAAGATGAAAAGTTATTGATCCAATACTATATTGACACTAGCATAGAGAAAATAGTTAACAAAAATATTATAGTTTAACTAAAAGTCCATTCGTTAAATAAACACTAATTTATTTCGTAGTTTATCCTGCTTAGCTCGTATTCTCTGGTTTCTAACACAATTGTTACGCTATGTCATAATAAATTAAACAAGAACTATACAATATTCTTGTTTTATTTAATAACAAGATAATGATATTGTTCGCTTAGAAACAAAATGTAAACGGCGTAACTGCCAGAAATTGTTCACTCTTAGCCAGTTTAATTTTTGTGCTCTGAGCTCAGTTGTCAGACTGTACCAGTCCACCGACGGTTAACACTGATGTAAGAACGTTGCGCTCTGTAATTCCTATTCATTACGGCATCGCTGCATGCATGGACTTGGAAGCGACATTTCTGTGTCAGGTAAACGACACGTCAGTCTACCATATACAATGAGCACATTGTGTATAGATAGATCTGCGCTTGAAGACGTGATGGATACAGAAGAATAAAGTATTTTCTGTGAAAATCCCTCATCGAACAGATAACCAATATATATTGTACAAGCTGTTTGGTCTAGAGAACTCATTCAACGTAGTGTTATATGTTTCTCCTCTCTCCCAAACTAAATGCAAAATACCAAGGTGTCACTAAATCACATAAAAATTATGTTGTTGACGTACCATTCTTCTCTATGTAAAGAGTTGTATAACAACACAGAAGACACACTGCTATTTCCATGTAGTCTACATGGAGTTAGCCAGTCCACTTATGGGAACTGTAACTCCAACACATTGTTCAGTAAAGAACTACCGCTTTCATTAGTTTAGCAGCAGTCATGACAGCGATATCAGTTCAGTGCCCCACGGCGAGTGATACATCTGGGGAGAACTCCGGTAAGAATTAAAGTGGTTGTATTCATTGGCCTGGCAGCAGGCTGGGCCCGATATCTGTTCGGCGCGGCAAGGGGAGTTACAGTTCTGGGGACTCCAACTCCTGTATATTGTCCGGTGAAGAACTACAGTGGTGTATTCATTGGCTTGGCAACAGGCATGACCCCCGTTATCAGTTGCGCGCCACGGTGAGTCACGCTGATTGATAACAGATTCACTCTACTTCCTATAACTCTCAATTCGTTATCTTCACAGTTTTACTTAATGAATGATGGCTGTACTGATGTTATCATTTCTGTTCCGGAGTTGCGCAACTAAAGGAGCGCGCTTCATTTTGAGAACAAGTGGTTCATGCTCAAAAAGTTTTAATCCATCAAGTCTACAACTTTGTCGATAACAACCATTTTAATATAAAACAATACTATAGTAAACGAAGTTCTTTTCCTGTTTTTAATTATTTATATGTCATTAAAAATAGTATCTTTCTATTGCTTTAAAAAAGTGTTTTAATTAACGTTACTAATGAACTCAACACTTTATTTGTGCTTAGTTATCGTCTGTAATAATACATTTTTTAAACTCCTTTCTATATTTTTCACTATTTTATGTGTTTGACTTTCTAAGACAAGCCTCCCCCCTCCCCTTGTTGTGGAAACCAATCACAGTTTGCTGATATAATACGAGTAAAACGTACATTTTACATAAAGATGATAAACATTTAATAACATTTATATACACTTAAATGTGTATCAAATTCATGTTCAGTTCTACGATTTAAAGTATGACAAAATTACCATTAATTACGTGAGGTCTTTTATGCAATAGCATACAAAGTTTGATGTTTAATAACAAGTTTTGAATAAAATGTTTATAAACGTTCATTTAGGCTTATATGTTCAAACACAAATCTTCGATCCTCAAGATATGAGTGAATGTGGATTGTGAATGAGAACGAATCACCACTCTACGTGTATAGGTGGGCGGGTGGGTCACTACCACTCTACGTGTATAGGTGAGCGGTTGGGTCACTACAACTCTACGTGTATTGGTCAGCGAGGTTCGCTGGTATGGGTTAAAGACAGTTTGCAATCGCCGAATAGCTACAGAAAGGTAATAAGTAATCACTTATTGTAGAATTCAAACCACATACTATTGATCTAATGTTTTTCTAACAAGCCTTTAATAGAAACAGATAATACATACAAAAAAGCTAAATAAAAAACCAAACAAATTTGAATATTTCTTCTCTGAGTCCTTTATTGTAATATCATTTCTTTTTTTTAAGTTGGAATGAATTTGAATAATAGTCCATGAACTATTTAAGCCAGCAAAAATAAGTAGTAGGCCTAGCATTAAAACAAAATATTTAACTTTAAATGTGATTGTAATGTATTTCAACTTTTTTAAAAAGTTAAGTTTTTAGTAGAGTTTACAATACAGATTATAAACTAAACTTATTTTAAATTTAAATAAATTAATTAGTGCGTTAATTAGTTAAACTGTAATTAGTTACTTACTGCACAACACGATGGACCAGCATCTGGGAGAGTCGGTGGGTAAAAATACCATCCAATGGACAAACTGAACAGAAATGTTTCTAGAAGAGGGAGCGCGCACAGCTGCAAATAAAGTCAACACCTTCTACTCAGTACAACAGTGGCTAGAGAGAGGCCTTTAGCACGGCGCACGGCTCTCTCTGTACTGGCTTGCTGGTCAGGCGGGTTCCCAGTCAATCCCAACAGACGGGCCATTGATATGTTCCGGAAGTAAATGAATCTCTTCAGCTAATTGTCATCATGGAACATATTACATAGGAGAGGAGATGACACAACTATTCAATTAGTCGACTTGTAACCGTGCGTCTGACAAATCGGGACACTATTTGATTACAACTTACGAAAAAAAATAACCTCAGGGTTTTGATATCTAATGTAAATTAGTGTTTTAATTCAATCTAAAAACCTAAGTAAGGGCAAACAAATGACTGCCTCTGGTTATTTCGAAAAAACGTCACCTAGACTCAAAGTTACAAATTATGCAGCTCTTTTACTAAGTGTAATGTTTGTTTTTAAATCAATTGATAGGCTTCAAACATGCTGACAGATGACGATATTACATGCTGTAGTGAAAAAAACTAAAAATTGCATTTGTGCAACTAAAAGATTAACGCTTTTTAAATTTTCAAGCTGTAAATTATCCTTTTTTTTAACGCCTCTCCCCTTATTTTGAGTGAGTGTGTAATATATTTCATTGCTTTTAATATTGTTTGTAAAATAAAACTCATTCTATTAAAATTACAGCCGTTTTTAAAATTGTTTTAACACAATTTTTTGCACATAGGCAGATTGGATATTTCTTCATGTACTAGAGAATTATTTGAGCTTTAATTTATTATTTATTTCTAATTGTTATGCCCAAAATATTTTTAATTAATTTTTCTCTAACCGGGTATGACTGACCCATGGTTGCAGAAGGAAAGATAAAACCATATGGTTACAGGCCAAGAGTTGATTGTGTTCTTTTGAAAGGACAAGCTAAACATGAGTAATCTAAACCAACCTACAAAAATTTTAATATTACTGATGTATAAATGAAAATATCCTACAATAATTTTCATGTGGATGTGCACACCTGTTTTATGAGCCAATGCCAATAATGCAGGCATATTTCCTGTTATTTACAATATCCAGTAGTAAATTCAGGGAATATTTGAAACCTAATGCAAGTTGAAAATTACCAGTTTGGTTTCCACAAACTTAACCCTCACTGGTTGAGGTTTTAAAATGATATTAAGACAAATTACTAAAATAGTGGCCAATGACATTGCGTATAATAGTGCTTAACTGTTATTTTCTAAGTTTGTAGACTAAATAAATCATACATACATACCTTCACTTTGTTTCATTCACTTATTTACAACTTAGACCAATACAATTAAATACAAAGTCTGTACACGGAGGTAGAACTGTATATGAGGTTTTTGCTTGGTAATTATAAATAAACAAGCTTCTTCTTAACGCTAAAAAATATTTTTAAAATCCTCATATTTTAACACACCAAGTGAAGGCAATAGATTTTTAAGTAACCAGGTATAGAATTTTTTTAACAAATTGATTTGAATAAATCAGTACGATTTCTCTCATTTTATTATTTTATTTGTGTGACATAAATCTTTGCCATAGCAGTGTCTTATTCAGTTAAGAAAATATAGTTATTATTCCTGAATTGTAAGAATGAATTTTGTTACAGAAATTAAAAAAAAATATTTGTTTGCAATTTGTATAAAAAATGCATTTCACATTTGCTGTAATTTTTGCTGTTCTCTGCATTGTCTTGATATTTGAATAAAGATTCTTAATGCACTAAACAGGTTAATATAGTTTTTACAGCAATTTGTACTTAGATGGATCTCTGGTTTTACTATTTTTTTTTATTTTTAAGTGATCAATGATTAGCAAAATTGTCTTTCGTCAATATCGTTCACTTAAATTTATTTTTCTACAAATAAATACTGAATATTTAGAGAGATTTTCTAATTTCTCATATGCTCTTCTTCTAAAATGGAGGGAGAACTCTGAGGAAATTACTAATTATAAATTAAGGTTAATTATTCATGCTATAATGAAGGACTTTTCAAGTAATGTTGATGACAGTATGGCACTAAACTGTGTCTCAAAATCCTCATTTCAAAATACTATTACCATTTGACTTTGCATATTTTACTCACGCTCTTTGTAAGTGCCAACTTGAAAATATTTATGGTTTTAATATTGATGTGAGTACAGCAAATGTTTTTCATTGTCAATCTAAACCTAAACTAAAGTGTAATTTTTTACTTTAGTTGTTAGAAAAATAAAGGTTTACGGTTTACTTGATTTTATCTTAAAATAAGTAACCTACAGTTGTTTTCATAAATAAACAATCGTTTGATCACAGTATTAAACTTACAGGGTATGATTTTATGTATTATAATATGCACATAAATCAGCTGGTCACAGTGGCACTTTTTCAGCTCTGACACTTATTTTTGTGAAATGTAGGTAGATCGAGAAATGCTTGAAATGCCCTTTTCCCATCCACAATTTTAGGAACTATAAATATAAAAACACTCTTGCATATAAATGCAATGTTTTGTAAAAATTTCAGGTAAATCCATTCACTTTTTTTTTCAATTTTATTCTAGAGAAACATACAGAAGTTTCATTTATATAGATTAACTACCCAACATGTTGTCTGCCATTTGGTTTTTTGTGTCTGTACCTTGGAGTCACATATACAAATAAAAACTTTTATAGTAAGCAGATTTTTAATCATTGAACAACTAGAAGCGGGTAAAAGTGGTTATTTTGCATAAAATGTGTTTAGGTGAGTACTCTCTGTGGTACTCGTGACTTCTCACAGAATGTTTACATGATCCTTCTGTATCTACTAGTACTGATAAGTTTACTACCACTAATCACAGTCTGGATCATTATTACTATTAGTGTCAAATATTTCAACAAAAATACCAACATGATAATATGTATTCCCTTTTTCAGAATTCCTAAAACTTTCATATCATATTTTAAATATTTCCATATTTATCACCCTCCATTCTTTATAAATGCTGTAAAAACCAGGCCATATCCAAATTCACACCCAATTAAGAGTACCAGCAGCCACATCCAAATTCACACCCAATTAAGATTACCAACAGCCACATCCAAATTCACACCCAATTAAGAGTACCAGCAGTCACATCCAAATTCACACCCAATTAGGAGTACCAGCAGCCACATCCAAATTCACACCCAATTAAGAGTACCAGCAGCCACATCCAAATTCACACCCAATTAAGAGTACCAGCAGCCACATCCAAATTCACACCCAATTAAGAGTACCAGCAGCCACATCCAAATTCACACCCAATTAAGAGTACCAGCAGCCACATCCAAATTCACACCCAATTAAGAGTACCAGCAGCCACATCCAAATTCACACCCAATTAAGAGTACCAGCAGCCACATCCAAATTCACACCCAATTAAGAGTACCAGCAGCCACATCCAAATTCACACCCAATTAAGAGTACCAGCAGCCACATCCAAATTCACACCCAATTAAGAGTACCAGCAGCCACATCCAAATTCACACCCAATTAAGAGTACCAGCGGCCACATTCAAATTCACACCCAATTAAGAGTACCAACAGCCACATCCAAATTCACACCCAATTAAGAGTACCAGCAGCCACATCCAAATTCACACCCTATTAAGAGTACCAGCAGCCACACCCAAATTCACATCCCTGTCAAACCAGTTTGATTTGAGCTTTCAAAATTTCCAAATTCACACCCCTAGGTCCTACTTCAGTACTTTGGGCTGGACTGTACACCCCTTTGAAAACAGTTTACTACAACAGTTGCAAATCCCCTATGCAACTAAAGAACTTCTCAAACATACTATTGGGCCCCTTTCCAGACAATCCCAGACAGACTTCAAGGAAACCAGCCATGAGGCATCTACAGACAGGTTGTTCATCATTCCACATGCCTTTGGAACAAGACAAGGCCGTTAACATGGATTTAGTGTGATAGTATTACTTATTTAAATTTTATTTAATATATTGATTTATTTATTCAATTATTGAATTTGTATTCGAACTTAAAAAAATTTTATGATTACGTTACTTTCTTTTTGCTACCTTAATAACTAAATTGAAAACAATATTTACCTTCTTATACAAAAACGTTACTGGTATGTAATACTAATCATTTTACATCACCTGTAATTACTGATACTTTCTGTCTTTATAAGATACTTTGTACTTAAAGGATATATGTTTCTATATCAATAAAGTCATTGATTTTCTCTCTCATATGAACACTGTCGAAATGTTGTTATTTCTTGAGAAAAGTTGTCTTAATTAATTTAGTAACCTATGTATTGTTAAGTTTGAAAACTATACACTTAGATTAGCTAATAAGTATTATACACACAAATGTACGCACGCTTATGTATATGTGTAAAATATTTACTTGAAATATATTTTATAAATACCTCAACCCATATTCACACCTCACAATCCAGATACCAATTTTTACAGGGTTAAACAAAAATGTAATTTACTGCAACTGAGGGCTTTTTTCCCATAATTTATAGTGTTCCAATATGTTTCCTGTGAAACAAAAATCTTAGTATATTAAGTTTCCCAGAATGGTATCATAAATAAATCAGAATTTTTAAAATAGAAACGTTATTAATAATATTTATAGTTGTTATTATTGATTAGAGTATTAATATCATTTTTATTATTGAAAATAACAAAACCTTAACATTATACTTTCACTTCAAGGCAGGAGCCTTAGTTTGCACCTGAATACTGTATAATATAAATAGCCATTAAAATCGTTTTGAAACATGCTGACTAGGCAATGCTTTGAAATGCAGATCTAAGTTTAAATTTTTTATACTATTGTATTAAGACTGGTTGCAATATCTAAGAATTGCTTGACCAGGAGGGTAATCGCAACGCAGGCCTGAAACTTAGTTATCATAGGTAGGTACAGTCAAAACCAAAAACTTGCTGAAATATTCCTGTTTGGCCAAGAGGTGAGAATTTGGACATTTTGACTCGCTCAGATCAAACTTGTTTTACAGGGATGTGAATTTGGATGTGGCTGCTGGTCACCCTAATGGGGTGTGTATTTGAACACACCCGTAAAAACCAACAGGTCTATCATTGTTGAAAAATATTAACAGTTCATTTAGGCAGTTTGTTCTAAATAAAAATGTTAGTTTTTTTCTCTCTAAACAGTTTTACTGCAAAGACTTCACAAATAAGATTTTTACTTAACTTCTCCAAAGTTAGACTTTCAATTTTATTACTGAGCATGTTATCCTTATAAATGGCAACTCCACCTTTGACGTACATCTCTCATCCATATGAAGTCTGTAGTTTGTAATTAATTAAATGTACATGTTTTTTTTTTTTCAACCGTGCTATGTGATCATTATTTTATCTGATTTGCAGAGTTTATATGATAAATTAGTCTCTCGATTTTGTTTCTTCTACCAAAACATTGGTAGAAGATTTTTTATTTGTTAAAACTTCATTCCCCAGTTCACATAGGCCTACACTCTACAGGCCTGTGAGTGAACTTTATTCAACGAGTGAAGTACTGACCGTTGACTCAGTAGGGATTCAAACCTCGGACCTTGCCCTCCGCAGTCTGAAGTCCTAGACAATGCACCACCACACCGTCTCTCAGTTGTCAGGTTCTTGTTTAAGTTAGAAGTCTGGATTGCTCTATAGTTAAGTTTTCCCTATTAGTATGTGCTGTGTTCCTACACTATTTTAGTAGTCTGAGTGGTTATTGAGCAATTGACCAATGAGAGGTAAGTTTCTGTGTGTAATTTGAAGGTCCTGGCAAGTACTCACGAGGTTTGTATAGAATTCTATATTTTTCATTAAGAAGTCTTCTAAATTTTCATTCTTTCCTCTAGGTTTCGTATAAGAGGTGTCCATTTAAGGTATGTAGCATTAACAGTATTTTTAACTGGTTGCTGTATGTCATTGATGAGTGCTATTTGATTAGTTGTAGTTCCTACACTCTTTTATAAGTCTGAAGTTTTATTCCAAAGTTGTTTAGATTGAACAATTACTTTTAGTAGTTCTTCCATCCTAAAGTATTGAAAATTTGACTAGCTTTTAAATCTTGTAAAAAATTACAATCAACTACATTCAATATGGTGATGTATGTCAGCAAGTAAATGTATGAATGAAGGTGGGTGAATTTTTATACTGAGAAAATGGTATGATTTTATTATTTATAAGACTATTACCAACCAATATGAAGACTATTAATTTTAGTCACCATCATTTTAATGTTTTAATTTTTATTGACATTATTTTATTTATAATAGTTCCTTTGTACAATGTAGCATTATGTCTATTATTTCCAATTTGTGGTTAGGTTCAAGAGAGTGCTAAATAACTCTGTCCTCGCTATTTGATTTTTTTAACGATCAATAAGCACATTTTAATTTTATTTCATTTCATTGTTGATGTCTTGATGGTCAGTTTTAAGAATAACAGGCCTTTAACCAACCTCTCATAGCCTACCTGAATAAACATAGGCAAACCAACAACTGAAATTCAGCCCTTGATTTTTTGTAATACCTCTCTCAACTCTTCTCTATATAATTATTATGTTTATATCCGGTTTTATAGGCGCCAATGTTTAATCTATTTTTTTTCACACATTACAGTAATGTAGAATGTGGACGCCTGGAATGGTTGCTCTTTCAGTCAACAGATATTCTTGGAGCTCTACAAATAGACGCAGCTGGCACCTGGCCCTCATCTCACTACATCTCTCCCCAGAGTCAATTGCAAAACTAAATAACTGTCTATTAAAGCCAGACTGCACCAAACCGTAAATTACTAACTCAGGAGTAAAACTACCAGAAAAATCTTTACATTTTATTCTAGTTAGCAAGTTGGTCTCCCCAAATTCCTCAATCTAGAAAGAAGATAAGATAGTTGCATTTAATCAATTTTAAAGCTTTAAGACCAAGTTCGGTAAAAAAATTTCAGAAATAAATGTAAAAAATACCTACTGGCCGAAAGAATCCAATGAATTTCTACTAATATTAATAAATGTAACTCCTGTTTTTGTTTATAACATTTATGATGATGTAAACATTCTTATTTTTACCGTGGATTTTAAACTGTCTGATTTTTTACCTGAACAGTTTACAACAGAAAAACAGCTTTTAAAATAGCTGCAAAGCAAAATCTATTTGAAATCTGTGAAGATATTTCCATTGAAAATAAAATAAAAATATATCTCACAAGATAACGTCTTGAATGGAGTTTTTCTTTTTTTCATACTAATAGTTTTTTTTAAATCAAGCATATGTTAAATTAATTTCTATCAATTAAAAGTATTTTGAACTTATAGTCATTACAAAAATGGTATTTAACTTTAAAATATATAGCTCTAAAAAATACACCATGTCATTTAGAAGATTATTGTTTTTTCGTTTTTACAAAATGTATCTCATAAATCAACAAACATTATAGAATTTAAAATATTTAAACTATTAGTTAATATAAAAATGGCATTTAACTTAAAAAATATATGGTTATGAAAAAAAAGTAAACCATCCCATTTAGAAGAATAGTGTTTTTTTTTTTAGAAAACAACAAACATTAGAAAATTGTAATACGTTTTGCTGGGATGATTCTTCTTTAATAAGACAGATTTAAGAATGTTGATGGTTGAATTATTCTGCTAGTTTGACTTGCCGTTGATCAAAAATTGTTAATTAAAAGCACTTATTCTATAGGTGGCAGTCTTTATCCTAAAACCACCTCAAACCATTGTGTTTTCCAATGTAGTAAGACTGTAATCTAACAATTATTACAGCCAAATTAAATAAAAATATTTTAAAAATTGATCAAATCTGGGATATCAGGTTATCTAAACTAATTTTAAGTTTTCATTTAGCATTCAGATTTGACATGTATTAATAGCTCAGTACTTGGGCAACTAAGGGAACAAAAGCTTTAGACGGAATCTGAACCATGTAATACTTGTCTGATTTTCAACTAATTGACAAGCCTGATATTCAGTTCTCTTCCCTACACAACAACCAAACCCTGACTACCACCAATGAATACAAACTTGTATTCATTGCTACCACCTAACACGTTCATCCCAGAATTCTCTAGTAGTGTCCACAGACATGTCAATCATGAGTGGATACCATGTCAGTATTAACAGAACCGAGAATAGAACCTATTACTCTATCAACCTATCACCGCCTACAATCCCAGCAATACTTTATCTCCAAAAAGCTGGGTTACTGTAGACCTATTTAAATGTGGGTTCTGTGTGTAGTACCAAAGATATTTAAAAATAATGTACATAGTACAAGACAATCTGTATGTACCCTTTCTCATGAATCAGCATAGTTTCATAAAAAAGTGTTCAACTGTTACTAATTTGTCCTTGTTCCTTGCTGTTACTGGTCCAATGGTTTAGAGTAAAGCACAGGTTGATACTATTTATCTTAATTTTCAGAAGGCATTCGACAAGCTTCCTCCCTAAATATTTTTGTAGAAGCTCCCTTCCTTTAGATTCTTCCCAAACTTTATTCAGTGGATAAAAATCTTACACTTTGGGTAGGGTACAATTTGTTGGCATGTATTCAGATAACTTTGTTGCCAGTTCAGGAGAACCACAAGGCACTGATTTGGAAGATTTTTTTATTTTTTTATTTATTAATGGCGTGACATCTGTTTTCAACTGTGAAGTCCAACTCTATGCTAACAAAACTAAAATATCTTCACATATTGCTTCTACAAAAAGTCATTTGGCTCTTTAGCTATGTGTTGATTCAGTAGTGAGGTGGGCTAAGGATAACCATATTCCACTTAACCTCAGCAAAAAACAGGGGCAGTTGCATTTACTCTAAAAACTGTTTGCTAAAACCAATCTGACATTCTTTTTTTAGAAAATATTTTATTTACATTGTTCAAGATTGAAATAGTGTCAGATTTTGACAAAAAGTCCAAAAGTCATTACATTATAATACAAATGTAAAATAAGTTAATAAATAGCAAATGATCTCCTGTCACAGAGCTAAATCCAATCAATCAAGCCATTTAAGACCTGCCTCACTGATTCTATTTATGCTAGCTAATCCCTCTGTAAAAAAGCACAAGGGGCACTTAGTAACTATGTAATCCATTGTTTGGGTAGACTCCCCGCAATCACATGACTATTGTCAATTCTCATTTGTATTTCCAGTAGTTACATCTGCTCACTCCAGTTTGAAACCAATTCAACAATGTTCATTCCCTACAAGGGAAGTTCATCTAACGTTACTCCCAGGTACTGTGGATGGTAATTATTGTGGAGTTTTATACCAGTTAGAAAAATGTTTAATTTTTTATTAGTTAGTCGGTTACTTAGGTGGAAGCAGGCCACTTCGGTTTTTGATGGGTTAGGATTCAGCTTCCAGCTTCTAAAATATTCTTCAAGGGTTGTAGAGCATTTGTGAATGTTTCTTCAGTAGCTGTGAAGTTCTTGTGATGATAAGATAAAGCAATACCGTCTGCATGTATAAACTTTCTAGACTTGGTGATTGGGATGCAGCAGTATACACGTTGAATAAAATTTGAGCAAGTTCAGACCCCTGTGGCAGACCCACCCATACACTTACAGTGGTATTGATCCACCCACCTACCCATACACGTACAGTGATATTGACCCATCCGCCCACCCATACACGTACAAAAGCATTGACCCACCCACTCACCCATACAAGTACAGTGGTATTGACATACCTGACCACACATACACGTACGGTGGTATTGACCCACCTGCCCACCCAAACATGTACAGTGGTATTGACCCACCTGCCCACCCAAACATGTACAGTGGTATTGACCCACCTGCCCACCCAAACATGTACAGTGGTATTGATCCTCCCACCCAACCAAACATGTACAGTGGTATTGACCCACCTGCCCACCCAAACATGTACAGTGGTATTGACCCACCTGCCCACCCAAACATGTACAGTGGTATTGACCCACCTGCCCACCCATACACGTACAGTGGTAAGGGCAAAAGAAAGAGACAGGGAAGGAGGCTGTAGAACTTTAATAACAAACCCTTGCTCCATACTTTATCATAAGCCGCTGTGAGATCAACAAAACCTGCATATTTATTTAACTTATTTTCAAACACATTCTTAATAAATGATGTCAGAGCTTGGATCGGGTTGCTCCAACTTCAGCCAGAGCAAAATCCAGCCTGATCAACTGAAACATTATAATCAAGAATGGGTGATATTCTATTGTAAAACAGCCCTTCTTGCAACTTAAAACAAACAATAAGAAGATATATTGGACAATAACTATCCACTCGTTCAAGGTCTTTTGCCAGGCTTCAGAACAGCTACTACTTTTGAACACTTAAATGCTTTTGGCAAATTGCCTGTAGCTGGTATCTTATTGTAGATTGTTTGAAGCCATTGTTTTACTTTGCTACCAGCATGCATAAGAAATTCCAGAAAGATAGTGTCAAGACCGGCTGGTATAGAAGAAATAGCCATGTATAACACTTCCTCTGTGAAATTTTCGAAGACTTCCAAGGCTGCCAGTTGGCTCTTTTTAATTTCGTTCAACTTTTAAAACACATGTTTGTCGGAAGGATAGTGGGCTGACTTTGATAAGCTAACTATACTTTAGCTTATCAACTTTTTTGGAAGCCTTTCGGTGGAGCGTTTCTCTTTGATTTTTAGATTTACATAGAGAGTTTACTTAAAAGTTACCTCGCTTTTCTACTGCTGTGGGTAAAGTTTAACTTATATATTCAAAAATTTAACCTATTTTTCTCTCCTGGCACTGTCTAGAGAGTGCAGCAGCAGATTAGCTGTGTTGGATTTTCAATGACATTAAACTCTTTGTAAAGGTCATCTGATTTTTTTACTCCACCCTGGTGTATAAACTGTATCCTCTTGGTATGCAAGCTTTAGCAATAGACAAGACGAGACTTGTGAAACGATCATAATTTCTTATTGTAGGAGTAATGAACCTGATGCTATTATCAAGGTTCATGGTAAAAGCCTCCGAATGTGCTTTATTAAAATTCCATATAGACCTTGGAAAGATTGACTTATGGGAATTTGGTTCCCCAATGAAACCAGTACTGACCTATGTTGAGAGTGGGGTAAAGCATCAAGAATGTTCTTGGTCTTAATAATCGTTCACATGAGCAGAAGCTTAAAAAAGCCAGTGGAGTAACCTCGACGCCAACGAGCCGAATGAAAAGTAGCTGAATCTTTAGCATCAAACCATCAAAAAAGGGTCTTTAGATCAGGAAAGTTGTTCATTTTAGCCCAGTCAGCAAGCTTTCTACCATTCTCATTGTTGGTGTTGTTGCCCCATTGGCTATAGTGACTGTAAGGTGCAATATCATACACCCTATGCCCAATAGAATCAACACCTCACTATGCTATCTCACTATTCTAAGTGGGTCCCGTACTATTCAGACAAAATTCGAAGTCTATAATTCAAACTAAAACATTTCCAGTTTCATCTTTGGCTGCCGCTGATTTTGAAAATTTGAAACAAGAAATAGTGAAAACGGCCATATCTGCTATTTGTGAAAATATTTCATTTGATGTTAAAACTGATGCATCTGAACATTCAATTGCTGCTAGCCTTTCACAGAATGGGTGTCCAGTGGAATTTTTCTCAAGAACCTTGACACCGAGTGAACGAAGACATTCTGTAGTTGAAAAAGAAGCTTATGCTATTGTTGAGGCCTTAAAGAAATGGCGGTATTTTCTGATAGATCGTCACTTCCGACTAATCACTGATCAAAAATCTGTCTCCTTCATATTTAACAATATTCATTCCAGCAAAACAAAGAATGAAAAAATACTCAGATGGCGTCTAGAACCTTCATGTTATAATTATGACATAATTTACAAGCCTGGAAAACAAATCGAGGTAGCAGACACACTTTCCAAGTCAACTAACATGAACAAACTGTATCAATTGCATTCTCAACTTTGTCATCCTGGAAATACTAGTATGGCCCATTGGATCAGAAGTCAAAATCTGCCTTACTCGTTGGAAGAGAACTCTTTAGAATGACCGCTTCTTGTCCTATATGCGCAGAGTTAAAGCCTTGCTTCTACAAACTCCAAGAAACAGCATTGATAAAAGCAACTGCTCCATTCGAAAGGTTGAGCATAGATTTTAAAGGGCCTTTACCAACAAACTCTAAAAATAAATATTGGTTTACAATCGTTGACGAATTCTCTTGCTTTCATTTTGCTTACCTGTGCCCTGACATTACAACAGAAACAGTAATAAGGAAACTAAGTGAGTTATTTTACTTATTTGGACTGTCCTCTTATATTCACAATGGTGGTAAATGTGGTGAATAAGTACATCTGTTGATGCATATTATATTTCACCATATGTTAAATAATTATTCACTTACTTGTTTACATTTTCTATTTCTATTCTAATTTGTGTACTCAACTTTAAGTTGAATAAAACCTTTATTTATGGTTATTTGGGTTTACTTTATTACAGCACCTTAATTAACATATTTACCTTAATTAACAACTTAAGTTGTGACATTTCAATTTTTTGCTGTACATAAAGTTATATTACAGTCAAGACTTTAAGGTAAACAGTTATCATATGTGAACGATCGATTTGTAAACAGATGATCAGCTGTTATTTATTTTAACTTAATTTATTCATATGTATGTTTCTAACATTTGTTTTCTGTTCAACAATAAGTTATGTTTTGGAAATAAAACAGTTCAGTTTTTCAGTTCACACTAACATGTTGTGTTTTTAAATTTTGTGACGAGGATAAGTATTTATTTTGTTTTGTTTTTAGGTAGTTGTGTTTAGTTTTCTTTTTGTTTTACACTCCTGGCTAACCACAGGGAGAAATATTTATTTACATAGTTCATGATATAGTGCTAGAACGGAACTTTTACAATTATCAGTCCTACATCTTACACCTGCAGGAAAGTTTCCTTGTTGGAGTCCTGCCATTCTTAGGTCAACAAGGTGGCGCCCTAATCCCTGGCTACTATTGATGAACTTGGAAACATTTATTTGGGTGATAACTACTAAAAACTTTTCCCTTATATTTGGCCTGTCTCTTAGAAGAACCCCACCCCTTCTCCTTGAGCTAGCAAAGTTTTATGCGGACAGGCGTGACAAAGTCCCTTTAAGTTGGTTAGGGAATCTATTTAGTGTTTTTAAAGTCTTCCATGAATGGCTAATACGACATGCCAAGGTGAACACTCAAATGTAGAAAGAGGGTCAATCAGCTCTTCTAGCTGTTGTTTGTCCAGGTTGAAACAACTTATAATAGCTAAGAAGAAGAGTCAAATACAAATCAACTTTAATGGAGTCTATTCTTAAGACATTCCTAAGACTATGACATGAATGCAAGGTGATATCTGCCAAGAGTTCTTTCGATCACCTTTGTTAGGTACAATTAACATTACAATGCCAAGTCCACCTGCAAGGTGGCCAATCGATTGTATTAGCACATATATTAATTCTCCTAAGCTCAACTGTTCCATCCAAAATTAATTGTGAACAATTCTCATGAAACCACTGATCAACAGAAAATGTGAAAATTTTTCTCAGTTCTTTTCGTCAGTGTACAAGAACAGAGTTGTTAAAACTTACAACTTAAATTTAACTTCTATGATTCACTTTCAAACTGTGCTGTGTTTCGTGATAATATTTATGATAAACTTTAATCTTTGGATCCTACTAATGGAGTGGTAATTGCTCTATTCTCCTGATTGTACTAAGACATTGTGCTGCAGTTCTAGCCGCCCATTTGACACGGTTCCTCAGTAAGTTTTTGATAATAAGAGCCTTTTCCTTCTTCACTTAAACAAGCTATGTTGTTCCCATCTTTAAGTAAAGAGATTTAATTAACTACCAGCCAATTGTAATATAATATTCTTTGGCTAAGGTATTTGACAGTGTAGTATTGGATCAGCTATGTTTTCATTTCAAGAATGTCATTTGGTGGCTTAGTGGCTAAGGATTTGGACAACGGAGGGCATTTTCCAAGGTTCGAACACCCAACTGAGCTAACGGTCGGTACTTTATTCGTTGAATAAAGTTCATGCTAAGGATTTTTTACCCATGTAATCTGGTGAGTGAAGTTTTTTGAAAATAAAAATAATTAAGTTAAATATTTAAAATAATTATTGTAAATAGCAAGTCAAAAAAATAAGTACTGTACATAGATAAGGATTTTTACAAAACACTATAAAATAAAATCTTAAAACCCAAGACAGCTATCTGACCTAGGACTGTAAAGTACCAAAAATGAAATATGTAATTTATTAATTCATTCAACGGTAACAACCATTTACAATTTGATGTTTATAAATATTGTATAATAACTATATAACCAATTAACTATGAGAACTTTTAGATGGCTAACGTTCAGTGTGGTTCAAGATGATATACAGGCAAGAAACAATTAGGACAAACTAGGAATTAGTGCATGACTATCTAATTAATAATATGTAGCAGAATATTACTAGACTAATGCTCAACAATTAAACATAAACAACATTAGCTACAATAGAAATGAATTGATAACTAGTTAGTTATTGGTAACTTTCGAGATATTAGATTAATATATATATATATATATATATATATATATATATATATATATATATATATACACACACAAAACATGGATACAATATTGACATTGCAATAGTACATTATACTGACGGATGCTCAAGGTAGGAATGACATAAATACACCAGAATGGCAGCTAAACCCAACAATATATATAAACCTCAACATCAGCAACAATGATACTTATGTGTTCAGAATGTGTGACATTATTATTTAGTAATATGTAACAGGCACGCTGCAACTAACTAGTAACTTAACGAACTTACAACTAACTTCAATAGAAGTATAGTAATAAATAACAATAATACACATAACAGTAATAAGAACAGTAAAAAATAACAATAATAAATAGAAGTAATAAATAAATAGACACACAGTAATAGATAACAAGCACTCATTGGAGGCTCATGGAGTCAAAATAAATTAGGTAAGGTTGCTTTGAGACTTCATTCAAAGCAAACGTCCTCAGCAAATTACAAACACATGACAAGAGTCACAAGAAATTAAAAATTCTACAGCAACTCATGTATACTATCTTTAAATGATTTTTGGCTAGAGTTGAAGAAGTCTACATGTGGTATGTGGTGCAACAATATTCCCTTGTCGTTGGATGTGGACCATTGTGGTGTACTGCGCATAGTTTGTGCTGGAGTGCTGTCTACCAAAGAGGTCCCGGGATCTAGTTGCTATAGGAACGTGGAAGTTAATCCCACCGAGCAGCTCACTGCAATCCAACAGTCCATTGATAAGCTTGTACAAAAACATTATGTCCTGAATAGTACGCCTGGACAGCAAATTAGGTAGGTCCATCTGCTCAGCCAGAGCATCCTAGGGAACTTCCCTATAGGCAAATCCAAGTCTGATTCCCGCTAGCAGTAAGAATCTATTCTGGATCCTCTGAAGGCGATCGACAAGTGTAGATTGATGGGGTGCCCAGACTACAGAGGAGTACTCCAGCAGAGGCCTTACATTGCAACAGTAGAGTGTTCTGAGAGATTGAAATTGGGAAAAGTGCCTCGATGAGCGTGCTAGGAGCCCCAACGCTCGGTTAGCCTGTAGGCAAATCCTTGGGACATGCGCTTCGGCACTAAGGGATGACATCCACTCCACTCCAAGATCCTTAATTGTCAAAGGCCTTTCAAGGGTATCACCATCTACGTTGTAGTCAAACCGAAGAGGAGAGGGAGTTCTGTGAAAACAGAAACTGAAGGACTTCTTAATATTCAAGCACATCCTGTTATCACTACTCAATTTTTGAACAGCTTGAAGGTCACCCTGAAGTAATTCACAATCATAAGCCTGCTTCACTGAATCGAAGATCTTTATGTCATCTGCAAATAATAAACAGTTGGTTTTGATGCAATGGACTATATCGTTAATAAAGACACAGAATAGTATGTAATCATATTATGTTCAAGCATCCAGGTTTTAGCACGTAATTTAATATGAGAGAGAAGCCCTTTGATAAAATAACAACATGTGATATGGGAATTATTAACTCATAAAGCCATTCATATTCGCCTTAAAATACGCACAACGTTGTGTCGGCGTCTCATTTGTAAGAATCATGTAAGAATCATATTTTTGCATAAATTATAATGTATGCCTTACATGCTTGGGTATAATTCTTCTATTACTCTTGGGTAATCTTTTTATTGAATTGTAATGACATCTATTTTTACATTATATGTTGTAGTATCTCGATCTCGGATAAGAATAGTCGAATGTCATACAGTCGTATAGTCGTATATACGTAGTGTGTGTGTTGCAATTTACCATTGCATACTTGTAAATTGTTTTCAATTAGTTCTGAAACTCTTTTACAATCATAAATCAGTAATATCTTTCACATTTGACTGGAATTGGTTTTAATTTTATTACAGAAATAATTTCATAAATAATAACGTGGCATATAGACATGGATGATGTTTTAGATGAAGTTGTTTCCAGTGATGACTTGAAGGTAGGCTAATAATTATAATGATCTTAAAACTCACAAAGAACGATTATATCACCACTTTTGAGTATGTGTTTTCATATTAATGTGTATGCAGGCCTGAAACTTAATTTATTTTTCATTGTAGATCTAGGCCTAACTTGTTCTTTTTTTCGACCATAAACAGAGAAATGAGATCATATATCCATCCATTAGTTTCTTACACAAATTTTAATTATGACTTCAAAGGAATTATCAGGAACTGTGATTCCCATTAAGCCAGAAACTAACTCACCTACAATCAGATCTTTATAAAAATTTCTAATAAAATTGCCAACTCCTTAAGCAATTAGTACATTTAACAGAGAAAGTATGCTTACTTTAAACACATTCATAGAGTGATTGTAAGTTATGCAATGTTAAAATTATGAAATATTTAAAGAAAACTGATTAATAGACAAATCTTTTTCATAGGTTCACTAGGGCCTAGGCCCCATTCCATTTTATGCTTTGTTTGTTCACTACTACTCTTGCCTTGGTAAGTCATTGCTTTTACTGTCACTGAGCATTTGGCTGCAATACGGTTAGGCCTATTTGTCATTTCGTTTTTCCGTTTATATTGAGAAATAATTGTGTTGGCATAAATGTGTTCAGTGTATAAAACTACTCAGTGTACTAGGCCTACTTTAAATTTGGAAAAATCACTTAAGTAGGACTAATAGAAATTTTAAAAAATGAAATGTTCTAAAATACTACATCTTTTTTATTCAGTTATGTATGTCAGCACTGGTGGCGCAGTGCTGTAACCCAGCTACATGGGGACAAAGTGTTTGGAAGATTGTAGGCGATAGGTTGGATGCTCGGTCCTCTTAATACGGACATGGCGTCCGCTTGATGGTTGCTATCGGCGTGGACACTACTAGAGAAGTCTGGGGTGTCCATGTTGGGTGGTAATCATTGTACGGATGTTGTGTGGGGGAGATAACTAATAATCAGGCTTGTCAATTAGCTGAAAATCAGACCAGCACTACGTGGTTCGGATTCCACGTAAAGCTGTATGTCCCTTAATTGCTCTGGCTGTTGGGCTATTAATAAATTGCCCTTTCTGAGGAACAGTTGAACTCAGATAGTAACCAGACTACACTCATCCACACTCACCCTACACTCATATAATCATTCATATTCGCCTTAAAATACCAACAACGTTGTGTCGGCGTCTCAAATGTAAGAATATACGAGGGTTGTCTCAAAAGTAAGTTACACTATTTTATTAAAAGTATAAAAAACATCAGAAAATATTTTAAATGATATATTTTGAAAAGTACAAGTTAACCTTATTTTTCTACATAATTTCCATGATTTTCTAAACATTTTTGGTAACGTGGTAACAGTTTTTTCAGTCCCTCATCATACCATTCTGCCGCCATATTGCTTAGCCAACTCTCAACCTCTTCTTTCAGCTCATCGTCATTTGCGAAGCGCCGACCTCCAAGATGTTGTTTGAGGTGTGGGAAAAGATGAAAGTCACTTGGTGCAAGGTCGGGGGAGTAAGGTGGATGTCCAAAAACATCCCATCAAAAATCTGTGAGCAGGTCTTGGGTCTGACGAGCAGCATGTGGGCGAGCGTTGTCATGGAACAAAAAAACTTTTTTCGTCAACTTTCCTCTTCTTTTGTTCTGGATTGCTCTTCTCAGTTGTTCCAAAAGTTCACAATACCGTGCTGCTGTTATTGTAGTCCCACGAGGAAGGTAGTCGATCAATAACACACCTTTGTTGTCCCAAAAAACCGTCGCCATGATTTTTCCAGCGGATTCCACAACTTTCGCTTTTTTTGGTGTTGGTTCGTCCTTTCCTTTCCATACCATACTCTGTCTTTTCGATTCAGGCGTCCAATGATGGATCCAGGTCTCATCCCCAGTCACTATTCGATCGAATTAATTGTCTCCTTCATCATCGAAAAATTGTTGAAATTGCAAAGCAGCATCAACTCTCTGCTCTTTGTGCTGTTCTGTGAGAAGGCGTGGAACCCACCTTGCACACACTTTTGACAGATGAAGATCATCAGAAATAATCCTGTGCAGTGATGCACGGCTTATTTCCACATTAGAAGGCAGTTGACAAAGGATTTCGTCAAGAGTCAGGCGCCGATCGGTGTCAACAGTTGCCGCGCGAGAAGTGGAGGGGCGGCCGCTTCGTTGTTCATCATGCAGTGTTGTCCGTCCTTCAATGAATGATTGACGCCAACGAGATACCATTGGCCTTGACATCACACCTTCACCATAAACACTACACAACTCATGATGAATTTCAGTAGCAGTTTTATTTTTTGCTGTTAAAAAACGAATAATAGCGCAAATTTCACAATCGGCGGTAGGAACAAGTGGTGTCTCCATATTGCCTGTAGTCTGACTGGCCGATCGATCGACGCACGCGCATAGGAATTTTACAGTGCTGCCACTACGCCCAGACGCAAATACTCCGCGACTCCCAGACTTCTGGCGCCAACAGAACGGCTTTAAAAAAATAGTGTAACTTACTTTTGAGACGACCCTCGTACACTTTCAAGCTGTAATAGAGGAAACTCAAATAATGAATAATAAAGATATAACTAAAGGTTTTAATCAACTCAAAGTTGAGCATACAAATTATAATAGAAATATAAATGTAAACAAGTGAATAATTATTTAACATATGATTAAATATAATATGCAGCAACAGATGTATTTATTCACTACATTTACCCCTCCTTGTTAAAGAAGAGTCTTCTAGGTATTTTGGATGATATCTAACTCTTGTGGTTCGCCTCAAAGGTACATATTCAGAATCATGGTTTTGATTAGATAGATGTATCGAATATTCCTTTTGTTGTAGAGAGTATGAGCTGTTTGATTTGGATGAGTGAGGATTTGCTGAGTGAGAAACATGGTTTGCAGTGGAGCTATTGCCTACTTCTAACTTGGGTATGTCTTGATTAGAAGCCTCTTGAAGTTCTTCAATGTATTCACTCACTGGCTGGTTATTTATCGAAACTGACTGATCCTTTTCATCTTTTGAGAGTACTTTGTCATAGTTGCCTCAGAGAAACTGTTTTATCATCTCCATTACTGAGACGTTCCGTCGCAAAGTGGGGATTCACATCTATTAATTCAACCTCGCAGCTCGTATTTGTTCTGTCTTACACTTTTCTTTAAAAATACTGTTTGAGAGTGGAGTAACCAGGTTGGCAAAGAATGACCATTTGATGATTTTCTAGAATGAATAAACATTCTCTCATTAGGTGTTACATTTGTAGCAGTGCAAAGTAAGAACCTAATAGAATGTAAGAAATCATTTAAGACACTCTCCCATTTGTTTATCTTTAACTTGCGACTTTTCAGCAGCAGTGTAATAGCTTTCCAGATTATACCATTATAACATTCTATCTGACCATTACCCTGGGGATTATAAGATGTGGTTCTGCTCGTCGCTATGCCTTTTGAGATTAAGTAGTCTGATATCTTTTGACATAAAAGTTGAGCCTCTGTCAGTGTGAATATAAGAGGGCAGTCCAAATAAGCAAAATAACTCGCTTAGTTTCCTTATTACTGTTTCTGTTGTCATATCAGGACACGGGTAAGCAAAAGGTAAGCGTGAGAATTCGTCAACGATTGTAAGCAGATTTTTTAGAGTTAGTTGGTAAAGGACCTTTAAAATCTATGTTCAACCTTTCGAATGGAGCAGTCGCTTTTATCAATGCCGTTTCTTGGGGTTTGTAGAAGCAAGGCTTTACCTCTGCGCATATAGGACAAGAAGCGGTCATTCTCTTTATATCTTCCAACGAGTTAGGAGTTGGATGACAAAGTTGAGAATGCAATTGATACAGTTTACAGTAAATTATGTCATAATTATAACATGAAAGTTCTAGACGCCATCTGAGTACTTTTTCATTCTTAATATTGCTGGAATGAGCATTTTAAACATGAAGGAGACAGATTTTTGATCAGTGATTAGTCGGAAGTGACGATCTATCAGAAAATACTGCCATTTCTTTAAGGCCTTCAACAATAGCATAAGCTTCTTTTTCAACTGCAGAATGTCTTCATTCACTCGGTGTCAAGGTTCTTGAGAAAAATGCCACTGGACACCCATTCTGTGAAAGGCTAGCAGCAATTGAATGTTCAGATGCATCAGTTTTAACATCAAATGAAATATTTTCACCAATAGCAGATATGGCCGTTTTCACTATTTCTTGTTTCAAATTTTCAAAATCAGCGGCAGCCAAAGATGAAACTGGAAATGTTTTAGTTTGAATTATAGACTTCGAATTTTGTCTAAATAGTACAGGACCCATTTAGAATAGTTAGATAGCATACCAATAGTTCTTCTCAATGATGCTGTATCTGTGGGTAATGACAGATTAATCAGTGGTTTAAGTCTGTTTTGGTCAGGTTTAATGGTTTTGTTATTTATCTGATAGCCAAATAGCTTTATTGATTTAAAAGAATATTTGCTCTTCTCGTTATTTACAGTCAGTTCAAATTATTTGACAGCGTTATGGAAGTTATTTAAATTTACATCATGTGGCTCATCTTTGCCACTTAAATTTACATATTACTGTATGTGGCTCATCTTTGCCACATACAGTAATATCATCCAGATATGCAAAAGTTCCACGTAGATTCTCAGAACGTATAATATCATCAATTACCCTCTGGACACCATTCGTCACCCCAAATGGAATTCTTGTAAATTGATAGAGCCTGCCCCCAGCTTCAAAAGCAGTGTATTCTTTTTCATTATTTCAAATGGGAATTTGATGATAGGCACTAGATAAATCAATGGTACTAAACAGGAAACACAGAATATTTTGATACTCGGGAGACAACATGCTCTATACTAGGCAGTGGATAACATCTAAAATTAGGGTAAATTGATTCATCGTTTGAGAATAATCGATCACCATTTGTCTCTTATGATTTGCATTTGCCGTAACAAGGGCCTGTGCTTGCCATGGCAATCGATTTTCTTCAATTATACCTTCCGATAATCATTTTTCAATCTCATTTTTAATGAATTTGCTGTCATGTGCTGAATGTCTTGGAGACCTAGTAGCAATCGGATGTACATATTTAGTTAAAAGTTATTGAATAAAGGTGGAGGTTCAACCCTAGCATGAGCTAAAGAACAGACGGTAAGCGGGGATTTTATTCCTCCAAAGTGATTTTGTTGATTCATGATCTTTTCCATATACTTTAGTTTTGGAAGCTTTGTCCACCTTGTAGAGGTTATCCTGGAGGGATCTTGAGTCAATTTCTATCTGCATGTTGGTAACATTTTCATTGTTCACTTTTCCTATAATTTTAGATATGACAGAATTATGGATGTTAGGATTTGCCTTTAATATCTTTTGACGATCTCCTATGGATGTTAGGATTTGCCTTTAATATCTTTTGACGATCTCCTTTTGCCCAAACAATAAATGCATTCATCGGCCGTTTAATGTGAGGTTTCTTTTCTTCCATTAGTGGCCTTTTTTTCAGGATGATAGGCAATGTTTCTATTCGAGATTCGCCACTTGGGGATTTCTCCAACCAAACAAAAAAGCCTCTGACAATACGGTTTCATTTTGGTGAAATATGAGTGTTTATCTACTGATATTAAAAAATTACATTTTTGAAAAAAATTTGTATATATAGTAAGTAAATAACGAATGTTATTCGATTTCCTTTGACTGTTTCCTTGGTGTGTATTGATTTGTTTATTTATTTTTGTTTTGTTTGTTTTTACTTTAAGATTATCTATATATTATAGATATTTTATTATGAACAAATTAGATGATCTCTCAAATAGCTATATGCTAGAGATATTAAAAAAGACACTGCAATGTAAAAATAAATTTAAGAAATAATAAATGATTTTGAATTGAATTGAAATCTCTTGAAGAGCTTAATTTAAACTGCGGAAAACTTGTTTTGTTATTTATGCAGTTTCCTGCCACCAAACAAATTTGGAAAATTGTTCTTGAAATGGTTCTAGAATTGGCTGTATTTTCACGAGATATGCCATTTATTCCGCAGAAATAGCATATTTTACAAAAAAATTCGAAACAAACCAATGTCACAACTTTTAGTATTTTTGTCATATTTCTTTAAATTTAAATGATATTTTAATCATCTTTTTTTTTTTTTTTTTGATGCGTTTTTTCGCTGAATACAAATTTGAAAACTATTTTGGTCTATTACAACTATTTCTTGAGATATAACGGAAACACTACTTTTGCGGCCAATTATGATTAGTGATCATTATATACAACAACTATTAATCACAAAAACCAATTTACCCGAGGCCAATCACCCGAATTTAATGCAAATTATGAATTTTTGTTGAGAAAATAAACATTTAGGATAAGATAGTTATGTTTGGTTAGGTCAGTAAAAAAAGCATTTTCCGGCTGAATAAATAATTTTACTACAAAACCAGTTATATATTTGTATTCAGCATTAAAAATCAAGAGAAATAAAAAAAAGTTGTCGAAAAATAACGATTTTTAAAAAGTTGGTTTTTCACAATCCTATAAACCTAGTTATCTGATTTTTTCGGTAAAAAACAAGTTTTTCACTGATGAAATCAAGCTCTTTAAGAGATATAAATTCATATTTCACCACCTCTTCAACAAGAAATTGTATTTTCAGTGGTGGCAAGAAAGTGCATAATTACTCTTGTTTTTACAAAAAAAGCAAAAAAAAAATAGTTTTTTACTGTATCTGATAGAATACTCACTTTTTTAAAAATTGTGGACTAAACTTAATCTAACTTGTCTTAGTTGTCTATGTACTCAAGAAAAACTTATAAGCCTAATTTGTGTTAAATTTAGATGGCCGCCCTCCTCTATGGCTTGACAGCCGTCCCTCCAGGAAGAGTATGTTTGTGAATATGACTGTTGTGGTTTTAATAGTTGGTGTTCAGAATTATCTAATTTGTGTGAAAGTTGTTTTTCCATTAAACTTAAATCTCGAGAAATAATTGTTATGGACCAAAATAGTTTTCAAATTCATAATCAGTTCAATAAAACGCATAAAATTAAAAGAGAGACGATTCAAATATTAATTTAAATTAACAGAAATAGGCCTATGTAAAAAATACTAAGAGTTTTTTTTTAATACATTGGTTTCTTTCGAAATTTTTGGTCTAATCCATGATCCTGCAGTATGAAAAGCATATCTCGTGGAAATATAGCCAATTCTTAATATATTACAGCACAGTTTTCAAATTTTGTTAAGTGACAAGAAACTGTAGCCTTTAGTTACCAAACTGGCCTTATTTGTAAAATTTAACCTTGAAAAAAACACATTTATCAAGAACTAACAATAATAATCAACTAATTGGCCCCAATCTAACATCTTTCGCAGGAGAAAGAAAAACGTAGGTTATAGATCTCTTTCCCTTTGAAGAATCACTTATTTTGGTTTTCCCTGGCCTAATATAAGTTACTTCTGCTAAATTCCAATAAGAATGCAGGCATATCCACAGGCATTCAGAATTCTCATAATAAACTATAAATTGAGAATAAGACAAAATCATTATCTATCAACAAAATGACACAAGGCTGTAAGAGAAAGCTTTTTTCCGTCAGCCTATATTGCTAACAAATACCTATATATGGCTGTATAGTATCTTTTTGTTTTTAAAGTGTTAAAGTTATTTTGTCTCTAAATGTGGTAAACTGGCATGATTTGTTAATTTACCTCTTGCTAGCCTGGTTAAAGCACTTCCTGCAGAGTGTCATGGGTCAAATCGCGGGAGATCCACTTAAATTTGTCATGGGGGTTTGGACTATTGTTATTCAACATTGTTTGAATATCATGTTAAAAATGCCATTGGTGTAGACAGTAAAAAAAGAAGAAGAAATTAAACAGTTTTGGCCTGGCTATTTTGACTTTATTCCTTTTTTACATATAGAATAACTGCACCATAATTTTAAAAACTATTCAGAAATCAGGTAGTTCACATTTTGAGATGCTCTGTCACATAATGGATACTCAGACACAGAGAAGCAAACATTGTTGATCTCTGGACATATATCTTTGTTACAAACTGTTACATATATGTAAAGTACTTGATACCTTAAGAATAACCAATTTCTTCCAAAATTGTAAAAATCTATGCTAATATGGTTTTTGTTTGGTTTTTATCAACTAAAAATAAGTATAAATCCAATTGGAATAATTGTTTACTTGCATATTAGAAATCCCTTCGGAACTTTTTAACAAGCTAAGACTTAATTATCTCGTTTGGTATTTACGCTTTACATGTCTTTATGTTGTAGAAGTTTGAAAGGGAATACCACGATCAACTTTACAAAGGAAAAGTTACAACAGAGGCCCAGTTTAACTATGCATGGTGTCTAGTAAGGAGTAAGTATCCGGCAGACATTCGTAAAGGGATATTATTATTGGAAGATCTCTACGAGAACAACCAAACGGATGCAAGAAGAGACTACTTGTACTATTTAGCAATTGGAAATGCTAGGATCAAGGTAACTGTTAAAAATTGAAGATTTTGTAGCTTAACGTAGATCTTATAAAGGCATTGTAGTAATTAGGCTATGTAGTGAGAGGGATATATCAAAATATATAAGGTTTATTTATTATGTTCTATAAGAAACTATAAAATATTAGTATACAAAGAATAGCTTTTGTGTTGGTTACAGAATTGTATAGTGTTAGTTATTACTCTAATTAATTTAGAATTTTAACCATGGTTAGCCTATATAATTCCTCTTATATTTAATATTACTTTTTTTATTGTAAAGTAGGTAGTCCTTTTTGACTTTTCAAAGAAATTTTATGCTTGTTGTAAATTGACTGCTACACATGCTAACAATGTATATTAAGCGTTCATTAATTTGACTGTATGAGATATCTTACAACTTTTAAAAATTAATACGGGAAAGTTCTACAAATGTTTGTGATTCTACTTTAAAGTGTAATTTCTTATCAATACAAGTAAAAGTCACAGAACAACAATTTATTACAATATGAGAAAAAGTATTATGGTGGTTTGTTTCGGTAAACCACATTTACCTTCCTCAGATAAAAGTGATTCACAAACTAAATTTCTGTTCGGTATACCGTTACATATGTGAGGGCTCAGGACTCTGTGATGCCTTGAGATACATGGAAAACTTTGTTAATCTATATGTATAAAAACGAATGTATGTGTGTTTGTCCTTTATGTAATACCTATTAGATCCCCATGAAACTTTGGGAAGTTGTAGAGTTCACTCCCTGGAAGGTTTCTGGCATGATTTCATTCACCTCCAACTTAAGGGCTCCCACCCCAGAGGCCTTTAAAGTTTCAATGATAATACAATGGAGTTGCTTTCTATATTTAGTTGCACCATCAGCTGTTGAATAAAGACAAATAAAATAAGCTCTTTTTAAATAGGTTAAAAAATGAAATTTAACCCTTAGGGGGTCGAATGGCTATATTTTGTCATATTTACGTTTTTTCCTTGAGGACTGGAATGACAAAATATTGTCATTACTAAAATTCACATTGAGGACCGAATGACGATATTCCGTCATTCAAAGTTTGTTACATATAAAATCCAATTTACCGCTTACAATAACTTGAACGTCTTTGGGATGATACGCAGATGTTCAAGAGTGCTTTTTTTAACAGGTTGGAATATAACGTCAATGAAAATAACTGACAATAATGGACAGAGAGTTAATTTTAACAGACGAATCTGACAGTATTAACAAAATATTTCATGTTAAATCTATTTTATTTTCAATTCGATTGTTATAATTTTGTCTGTGTTTGTAGGCGATTAAGTTTAAACTTTAATAAAACAGTTTCCCACACGTAAAACATTAACGAGCTGTAAGCGTAAACAAAATTTTTGTTGTGTAACAAATTCACTTTTTACTGACAAAATATAAATATTTAAAAATTATGAGGTGACTTTTTGGACAATTATTCTGATAAAGTACTCAATTACAAACATTCTGGTCAAAGAAGTACCCATGTATCTTTATTAAAACAGATTTTATAGATAAATGTATAGAGACTTGCGTTTCTCCAAATTTTCAGCCTAAATATTTTAGATTTAGATCAGCCGGGATAAAAAGTTCACATTGCTTTTTTTTGGTCGGTCCTCAAAGGGTTAAAATAAATTAAAACAGTACTGTTTAAATGTCAATCCCTTAGCAAGTCATGGGTAAATAGCTAGTTGTCAATAAGTCATGCTTGCCTTACTATCAAATCTATAAATGTGAACAGGGATGTACGCAGGACTCAGTTTTCGGGGATGTCCAATCAGAGGTTTGAGCAGGGTTTGAAATTGGTTGGAGGGGGAATTCTAATAAGCATACATTTATTATATCCTATTTACATATCAAACAATTATGAACATGAAAACCAACAGACATATTTTTTCAATACATGTAATCAAAATAATGTATTAAATTTTTCTGAAACGAAACAACAAAATTGACTAGTCTATCTGTAGTGAATTAGAATTTGTAGTAAGTGAACCATAGGAATTATTTCGTTACATGTCTTCATCTAATTGTTTTATCATATATAAATTTACGTCAGTGTAGTGTAGCTTTT
Source organism: Stictocephala bisonia (assembly GCA_035578905.1). Lineage (NCBI taxonomy): Eukaryota > Metazoa > Arthropoda > Insecta > Hemiptera > Membracidae > Stictocephala > Stictocephala bisonia. Next base: position 430,494 of record JAQJVL010000552.1, on the reverse strand, counting down.
CTGCAAAACTAAGATTCTTTATGGTAATTCGTCCTAAAATTATTCTATTAACACTTTGAGTGCTGGTCCTAAGTACAGAAGTCATTTGAAGAATGCTGGCCATTTTTGGTACTTTTTAAAAATTCATAGATTTAAAACCATATTTAACATAGAATTGTTGTACTTACATGTTTGGATTCTACATTTCTTCTTCTTTTTATCAGTATAAAATTAAAAGTTAAATTTTCTTCTCCATATCATAATATAAGTTTTTTTGTAATAGTGTGTTAGTAAAAAAAAAAATCAAACCAAGGACAATTGAGCATACAAAACAATTTTGGACATAATTTTATTGTCCTATTCATATAAAAGTAAGTAAAATAAGTACAGTACAACCTCGGTTATTCAGCCTAATGTGGCGAAGGTCAAGCGGGATATGATAAAAAGCCAGATAAAACATAAGTCATAAATAACTTGGTTTTATTGGAGAAACACGTTTAGTAACTGATAACAGACAGCACGCGTAAGTGGGGCGCCTACAATTGCATGTGATGTAACACGCTGTGCAGCAATTGTAATGAAACGAACGATGTTTATCATGATCGCCAACTTTGACGTTGCTTTACAATACAGTATGAACAATATTTATGTTCCACTTCCCCCACTCGCGAAATGGACTCTTTCAGCCAGCCACACTGAACATTGCCAACTCGGATCTTCAGGTGCATTTTTAAATTATTACGCAGTAACAAGCGACCGCTTGTCTAGAGAGAGTGACAAGTCGATACAGCGCAATGCAAAACCGATACGCTCGTGTACGACATTTGCATTCCAAAACTGAAAGGCGCTTCCGATTAATTGTAATATTATCTTATAAATAATTTTTATTGTTCATTTTTATTTTTATCTACTTGCCGAACCGGATGACACAGACTGCCGGATAAAGTGAGGCTGTTTAATCAAGGTTGTACTGTTCTAATAAAATACCCGTTTTTCATTTACAAGCTCCATTTACACTTTGAAATAGAGTCCACTCACTAAACGATGGTTCTAAAACGTGCAGTTTAGCGGCTACCATTGGGAGTACTAGACTCTGTATTAATACTCAATAGGCTATTTAACAAACATCGATCCCATAAAACTACGGGATCGGCTTTCTTGGGAAGTTACGCAACTCAGTAAATCTGCAGTCAAAGTGTTAAAAGGCAATTATAAGGCCCATAACGGAAAGCAGTCGTTGATAAGAGGATGTAACTCAGAATCATATTAACTTTGAAAAAATATTTTAAAAAAAAGATTTTGTTTTCTCAGTAGCTAAAATTCCCCCTTCTTTTCCTGACCAAAGAATAAAAAATTTTCTTGTTTTCCAACTTTTTCATGTAGACCTTAATTAATTTTACAACTTTTTCGCTTAGGGTAAGTACATATTAAAATGGTTTTAGTTATTATCATGGAATCTTTATTAAAACAGAAGTTACGTCATCGCGTGGCATTAAATTATTAGTTCCGTGGCCTGCCTGACAACTTGTGGATCAGGCCAGTAACGTCACAGCCTAAGTATGCCACAGTCTAAAGGCGAAAAATGGCACAGCCCAAGCATTTTGTACCACTTCAGCGATCCTAAACTCGCTGTTCATAGCTAGTTTTTCTCTAGGTATGGATGCACTGTCATCGAGGGGCAAGAAAACAATTTAAATGATTTGTAAGCAAGATTTTTAATCTCATCTGGTAGAGAGCTAAATAATCTTAAAGCTTAGAACTTAGGCTTAAACGGCCGGTGTCATAACTAGAATCTACAGTTTCCGGTGACAACCGCGTCAAGGTACTATCTACAATATTTACAAGATGACCAGACGTTTCGCCCATACTGTGATGTGGCATCCTCAGTGGTTTCTCTGAGACTGAAATCGGCAAGTAACCTTCCAGCTTTATAACAGGTGGTGGGGTGAGGACTGGTTGGCAGGTATGCTGGAGAGGGGGGGTGGAGGCACGACCCACGTGACCTACGGTCATTGGCCGAAAAATCAATATGGCTGACTCTTCCATTTTATTTCAATTTACTTAAAATGGGTTCTCATGTCTTTGGCAGCCGTATACTATCATCCTTATTAAAATTATTTCTTCTTTTATGTATTTCTATGGCTTCCCTTACGATTCTCGGTTAGTAATGTGGGATGTTGGCAAGGACTTTAGTTTTGTCAAATAAAATTCCATGATTACTTTTTGTGCTATGTTCAGCAACAGCAGACTTTTCCGTATCTTCATTCTTAGTATGCCTTATATGTTCCTTAATTCTTGTGGAAATTAACCTCTTGGTTTCCCCTATGTAGACTGACCCACAACTACAAGGTATTTCATATACTCCAGGCATAGCTAGTAGAATTTTATCTTTGACTGGCCTCAGAAAATTCTTTAATCTATTCGGTGGCTTGTAAATGGTTTTTATATTTTCTTTACTTAATAGCCTGCCAATCTTTTCCGTTGTTCCCTTTATGTAAGGTAGATACGCCTTTTTTGAGGTATCCTTATCTTGTCTTGTATCTACTCTATTGTCTTGTTCTTTCCTCTTCAAATGTTTTCCAAAAGTATTATTGATTTCTCTAACTGAATATCCATTCTGTTTTAATGTTGAATGTAATATTTGTCTTTCTTTCTTCCAACTACTTTGATCTGAAATGTGAATGGCTCGATTGATTAAAGTGTTTAAAACAGTTGTGTTATTGGAAAACAGTTGAAGAGGAAAGAACAAGACAATAGAGTAGATACAAGACAAGATAAGGATACCTCAAAAAAGGCGTATCTACCTTACATAAAGGGAACAACGGAAAAGATTGGCAGGCTATTAAGTGAAGAAAATATAAAAACCATTTACAAGCCACCGAATAGATTAAAGAATTTTCTGAGGCCAGTCAAAGATAAAATTCCACTAGCTATGCCTGGAGTATATGAAATACCTTGTAGTTGTGGGTCAGTCTACATAGGGGAAACCAAGAGGTTAATTTCCACAAGAATTAAGGAACATATAAGGCATACTAAGAATGAAGATACGGAAAAGTCTGCTGTTGCTGAACATAGCACAAAAAGTAATCATGGAATTTTATTTGACAAAACTAAAGTCCTTGCCAACATCCCACATTACTAACCGAGAATCGTAAGGGAAGCCATAGAAATACATAAAAGAAGAAATAATTTTAATAAGGATGATAGTATACGGCTGCCAAAGACATGAGAACCCATTTTAAGTAAATTGAAATAAAATGGAAGAGTCAGCCATATTGATTTTTCGGCCAATGACCGTAGGTCACATGGGTCGTGCCTCCGCCCCCCTCTCCAGCATACCTGCCAACCAGTCCCCACCCCACCACCTGTTATAAAGCTGGAAGGTTACTTGCCGATTTCAGTCTCAGAGAAACCACTGAGGATGCCACATCACAGTATGGGCGAAATGTCTGGTCATCTTGTAAATATTGTAGATAGTACCTTGACGCGTTTGTCACCGGAAACTGTAGATTCTAGTTAATCTTAAAGCTGTTGAGTGTTTGAGCTAGAAAATAAGCAAGTTAACTCTTGCCTTGTGGAATATTTATGAATACTTTTGCAAATTATAAAAGCATTAATATTTTTTTTACATACATTAGGCATTCCAAAACCTAACGTAAAATAAAGTGGTCTGGAAGAGTTCCTAAGCTTGGTTCCACATATTTACCCGCACAGCTCCCTTTTGCAAAATTAACAACTTATTTACTGAGAAATGATTTCCCCAAAGCACAACGCCGTAGGCAAGGTGACAAACATGTTGGTAATAAATCGAGATAAGTGACAACTGAGATAAGCTCTTTACCAATCTTAACATAAAAATTCTTTTTTTAATTTAAAAAAAATGTAAATTATGTGAGTATTCCAACTCAAACCAGACTCAAGATAAATCTTTAAAAATATTGCAAGCTCACTGTCAATAATTGGTTTACGGTTAGCAGTCAATGTAATTAGTGTTGTTTTTTATCATCGAGACCTAAGCTGTTTACTTATATGGTATTTGAAACATGATAAAGGCTTAACTTTACGCCATGTTCATTTTTACTCGTGTTTGAGAGTACAAAAAGCTATAGTTTATGGACCCATCATGAACCATGGTTGGTAACTATTAGGTATAACTATTATGTCGCTTAGCAACCAATTTGTAATGTTTTAGTTATAATTTTGTAAAGAGATAATTTTAGAAGTATAGTAAATGAAATTATATGTATTAGTTCAGTTTTAAATGCTGTATAAAATGCCGTTCAGGACAATATTCTAAAATAAAATTATAACTAACATACGGATCTTCAAACTTGAAAAAAAAATTTAAACAATTTTTTTTCTCAAGGTTTTTAGAAAAAATAAAATTTATTACAAAGAAAGGTTAAATATATATACATAGCTCTATAGACCACTTATTGCTCTTTCATTTAAAAAAGAATTTATATAAATATGACTAAAAACATGGATTCTATAAAATTTTACCTGGAACCTTACATTTTTGCCAAAATTGGCCTGGCACTTTTCGCATAGGAAATGCAAAAATGGCCTGGCACTATAAGGGTTAAGTGATTTGTACAAACAACAATGTCAGACATTTTTAAATTAAGTTTAAAATACATTAAAGTTGAAATATATACAAATTTTTGATTTAAATAAAAAACTTTTGTACTTTAAGAGACAGTAAACAAATCAAAAAGAAGTTAAAAAATTATTAAGAGTCATCAATTTTTATAGAAATATAAAAAACAAACAAAACAGTAGTTACAAGGATAAAGAACAAAAATCCTGATCTAGTATAAAGCATCGTGTTAAACAATTAAAATTTACATTTCATTGAGAGTGTATATAAAAAGTTGAGACTAGAAGTTCTCTCTTAACCAAATTTTTTGTTCAGGGTTTCTGTTATTACAGGTAAAAAAGCTCAGTTAAGGAACATGAGGATTTTGCAACCAATGTATGAAGGTTTTTTACTGAAGAGTGTTCTATGATGAATTAGGAGGCTGTAGTCAGTTGCTCTCATCAATACTAGTGCTCTCATTACCATAAAATGACAACATCTCAAGGAGGAATGCATGAAACAGTATCAAATGCCTTTTTTAAAATCATAAAGCTTACTATGTACATTTAAACTTCTCTCGAAGGTCTTTAGAACATCTTAGGTTAAATTGTGCTGCACTTAGATCTAAAGTCAAATTGACTATTGATAAGCTATTAGACTCAAAATAAACAACAAGTTGTTGAAACATAACAATCTCAAAGAATATACCTTATAATACTAATAGGCCTACGGTTCTGTTATTCAGTCTTGCTAGCCTTCTTGTAAACGGGGGCTACTTAACCCTTTGCACGCTACATAAGAAATTTGCTATTTCTTTTAAACGTGTCATAAATTTAAAAAAAATATTTTAAAAATGTTTAAAGTTCTATTTAGAATTTTGTTATAAGGCCAACAACTGTTAAGAAAACACAATCCAAACTGGTATTTTTAAATCAATATTTAATATACAGCAATTTGTAAAATTCCCATTGTTGAACAATTATTCTGTTTATTTACTCATAAATCTATAAAAAAATTAAATTAGATTAAGCTAAAATATATATGTAATCATAATAATTATTTACAAGTTTACTAATATAGATGACATACAAGCACTTACAAGTATCCCTAGAATGTTTTTTTTGTGTGTGAAATAACTCAAAACACTCATCTGGGTGGTCCGAGAAATCCCGTAATACGCGCGGCGCAGCAGCACACAATGGCCGCTCGGTTGCCATGGCGACGGTGCGTGAAGGTCACGATGACAAAAAACGTTGTCATCCTTTCTGTTGTCTTCAAAATTACCTCAATAACCATTTACGTACACGTTAGTATAGTTTTATCACTTAAATTTAAATATTTATCTCAAAATATTCAAATGCGAGAAATACCGTAATACGCGTTTTACGTAAATATAACGTTGCGAGAAATCCCGTAATACGCGTGGAAAGGGTTAAGAATACTTCAAAATGTTCGGAAAAACACCAGTAAGAATAAAAAGGGTTATAACAAAAGTAAATGGTTCACAGATGAATCATGTATATTGTTTCATGATAATTGCATTTTGGTACATCTAATGACTGGTTGTAATTAACCCTTTTAGTGCCGGCCATTTTACACTGGTATATGCGAAAAATGCCAGGGTGTTTTCAGCCAAAATGCAAGGTTTTACTTCAAACGCTCTAACTTTGTTATTTTTCAAGATATCTAGTTACTTTTTTCACTATTTCAATTTAAAATAATTGTGTGTTCATGCTGTAAACACAAAAATAATATTAATGAAATTATCATATTTGCAAAAAATTAATATTTTCAACAAACATTTTTTTTATTTATTTTTTTTAAGTTTGCACACCATAAATGCTACCCAAAAAAAATCTAGAGCCTATTTTGAGAATAGTATCATAATCTACATCTATTTATGAGTAAAGAGACAGATTTTTGTGAACCTACCTTGCTTAGAAGTGAAAATGCAGCTAATTTTCTAATTTTTGACACCGTGCCAAATTTGTCCATTTTTTACATGTTTCATCAGTTTTGGGTTTATATTCATTTCTACACAAAAAATATCTAACACACTACTTGTAAATCAAATAAAACAACTAGTTCATGACTATTCTTCATATTTACAACAACAAAAATACCATATTATATACATTATTGATATGAGCACCATAAAAAAATATTAACATTTGTGTTCACCGAAGCAAGTTGGGTGGACTCCTCTTCCACATCTTTTGCAGGAGAACCTTGCTTTTTTCCTTTTCCCTCCTGAAGATGTACTCTGCTTGCTGCAAACACTGCAGTTTCTTTCCATTCTTCCAGGTAAATGTTCTATTCCATAAGCAGCATTGTCTCCTCCACCCATGATGTCAACCGGTGCATTTTTAGCTGCAATCCATTCTTTACCCACATGTTCAATAACTGAGATCATGTACTCCACACGTGTAAGCTCTTTACCTGCAGTATTATTTTTATACAAAATGTAGCTGTTTAGTACCATTCGAGATATAATGTTCAATGTTGCCTTTTTCCAATACTTGAGGGTACGTCTCTCATCTAGATAACAATACAGCATTTGATCGCTCATGTCTACTCCTCCCATGTATTTGTTGTAAGTGTCAATCATCTCTGGTTTGTCCTTTTTCACTTCAACATGGTTTCTTATTTTAATTTTCTCAATAGACTTTGCTTCACTTTTTGTGGACAGTAATAATACAGGATTTGTTTGTGTTTTCTTTTCTCTAAATCCGAGCATAAGCAATGCACCACTTCTCATATAAAGTTGTTGGCCTACTTGGAATTTTTGCTTCATCTGATCTGGAATTCCCCTTCTATTACGTCGAACAGTTCCTGTGATATGTGTTTGTCTGCTAAACAAATATTTGGCAATTGGTATTGTTAAAAAAAAATTATCTACAAAAAGGTGGTATCCTTTATCAAAATAGTTTCCAATATCAAGCATCTTTTTTACAACGTTATAAGATAAACCAGGGTCATCAACACCAGCCACTCTATCTTGTTTCCCTTTGTAACAGACAAACCCTAAACAATAACTTGACACACTGTCACAAATCATCCATAATTTAATGCCCCATCGACTGTGGTGCTTGTTAGGCAAGTATTGCAGTATTTGAGAGTGACTACGGGTTGCTATCAAACTCTCATCGATTGATATTTCCCTATGTGGTACATAGTAGGTACGAAATATTCTAATGGCATGCTCAACTATAGGTAAACATTTACCACAAGGATCATAATCAGGATGACCAGGTTTTTGCAATGTCGTATTATCAGCAATGTGAAAAAAATTGAGTATTGCTTGAAAGCGGTTTCGACTGAACATGTTTCTGAACCACTGGACGGTTTGAGAGTTTGTAGTAGACCAGTAAAGATGCAAAGCTGGTTTTACATTCAACCCCATATTCAATAGAACAGCTAAAAAGGCTTTCATTTCATTGACGGTAACAGGTTTCCATTGCCTAGCTCTTGAACCGGGTGATAGATTAGTGTTAGATTGTAGATATTGGGTTGCATACAGATTTGTTTGATTGGTAAACATTGTAAGTAAATTGACAGTAAAAAACAAATTAAAATAATCTATTGGTTTTGCATCTCCTGGTGGGCAATGTTTGGGCCCAGGGTTTTCAAAAAAAGGAAATTGTGTGCTTTTGCCACAATCACTTTCAAGGTTCACTTCTTCCCAATCATCATCAATTACAGGATATGGTGGATTAACAGACTGTATATTCTGAGTGCGAGATGTGTTTGACATACCTTGTTTAGGTCTTCCTCTAGGCCTTTGTCTCTGTTGAACATTAGATGGGTCTTGAACTGCCGCTGATGTGGATGGTTGTGGTTGTAAAACACTGTCACTTATAAGAGTAGGCCTAGACCTATTGTCTTCCATATCACTGTCACTTTGTGAGGGTTCATATGATGGATCATTGTCTGTATCATCCCCACCAAATAGTTCGTCAAAACTACTATTTTCATCAGATAAGTCCTCTTCAGATACTATATTTTCAACAAAACTATCACTAAGTTCGCCGTCATCAACTCTTACTCCACTAGCTGCAAGATCGTTTATTAGCGTGTTCTCACTAACTGGAGACTTACAACGAATCCTTTTACTCATATTTATTCACTAAAGATATAATATAAACAATAGAAATAAATAAATAACACTATTATAACCTAAACTAAAACCCATTCAATACGTAAACAAACACAGACCGTCTACACTGATACTGAACTGAATCACTTGTGAGGTTAGTTTTTCAAGTTCATGGAACACCGAAATATGAAACCAAAACATACGAACAAATACATCGTTGGAGTGCGACACTATCGTACTAAACACTGTCCAAATTTAAGGCATTTTGGTTAATCATGCAGCCTGTAAGTTTGAAAAAAACCGAGCGTCCGCACTATACGGACGTCGGCATTTTTCCTACAACTACCGACGTCCGTACTATACGGACGCCGGCACTAAAAGGGTTAAGACCCAGGACAATAAAAAATACTTATTCAACAGTAACATGTAAAAAACTGAGTCTAGTTAAAGGATTTTTGACACTACTTAGATGGTATTTGGAATAACCATTTATACTGTTAGAAATGCCAGATGCAACTTCACCTTATCAACTTATCTGATGTGTTAAACCCGTCAAAAGTTAAAACATCACTATCAGTAACATGTTTTGATTAACTATTTATAGAAGATAAAGAATTAATTATTGCCCAAGTAGTTTTAGGTTTGTTTTGTGAGTTTTCAACCAAATTAGAAAAATATTAATATTTAGCTTCCTAAATTTTGGCCTTAATAATATTTTTGAGCCAATTGTATTAATTTTCTAAATTATCTGATCCATCACACTTACATTTATGATAATAACTTAAACAATTTTTCTTGAGAGTTAGAAGCCGATTCGTGAGCAATGCATTTGTATTGGGCCTAATTTTGCAGTTTCTTTTTTTATTAATTGATAATCTATTATAAAATGTATATTTTTTTAAGTGGCCCTATCATAAAACGTGTCATTTTTTATGTGAGCATAGCTGAAAGTAATTTTATGTGATAAATAAAGAAATTGAGTTAATGAAACTTAACCTCTTTTATAACTACAGGATATGCTTTACTAACAATTTAAACCAAAAGGTGAAATGAATCTGTTTACAGTATGAAACATCAGTAAGAGAATAGAGTTGTAATCAGTTAAACTTACTTAATAGTGATAAAAGATAGGATAAGCCAATATAGCTAATATTGCTCTTGATAAAATTTAACTCAAAATGAAGCACACCTAGGATCAGACTCAATTAAACAGTTTTAAACAAGATGACTGAAACAATATGGGGGACCTTTTCCGTTAATTCACTACCACTACTTTTTTAATCATAATTACGGTTAGGTTAGGTGGCTACTAAAGTTGATCACAAACTGGTAAATCTAATGATTGACTTGCCACCAAATGCGAATGCACTCTCCGTGAGGTAATTCTTGTAAAGCGATAAGATAAGGCCAGCAATATTGGATTCCTATCAGATAAAGATTACCACAGTGGACATAAAAATGAATGGGTAATAGTTTTTAGAGCAATAGAATATTTATCAAGCGGTAGAGAATTAATGGAAAAAAAAGTAGTGGTAGCGAATTAACGGAAAGATCCCAAGATGGGTCTAAAATTGATTGTATCGATCAAGATGTTAGCACTGACTCTGGACAGTCAAGTCATTGAATTGTACCGCCTATGTCATTCTCTGCAATAAACAAGCAACTTGAAGTGAATATAGAGACAAATGACATGCAAAGTGGTATTTTTCAGACTGTGACGTACAGGAGTAGGAGTTTGAATAAGACAAAAGTGAATAGTAACACTTCTTATTTAGAGAAAACTTGTGCTAATGTGGTGGGAGTTAAACCCAACCTAACTGTTACGAAACATAGACTAATTCCAGTTTTTGGAAGAAAGGCTACTGGAGAGAGTACCTGGCTTGATCGTGTGAGAAAGTTCAATTAAATTTTCATCTCTCAGCTTGATCCAGGGTTTGTCAAGGAAGATGTTAATGAATACTTGGCAGATATCCGGTCAATGCTGTCAGAATGTTGAAACCAGGTTTACTAAAAAAAATCCTTTATAAGATTAGCGTCAATGAAGAATTCAAGAAGAAACTGATGAATCCAGATTTCTGTGAAGAAGGTATTCCGGTCAAGAAGTTTGTGCAAATTTAAGTAACAAACATGTTTTAGCAAAAGTTTGAGTTCAGGTCCATGTGAGGTTAAATTTACCTTAGTAGCTGCACAATCTTTCAGTCTTAATGATTTTATATTTGAATGTACAGGAACTTGTATCTAAAGTTGATTTTATTAACTTATGTAAACGATATTGTTCCTTACGTCCTGGATTGTTGAATATTGGCTTTCAGTGGATGTTGAATCATAGTAGGGTCCATGATTCTGATTAAATTACTATAGGAAATCATGGAACCTATAATAATTTGAGTTATTCCATGATATTAAATTTTTGTAGGTTAAGTAATAAACTTGGTGGCTCTGTATAGTAATATATTTGAAGGTGAAATTAGTTAACATAAGTTGTATGGCATTGACTTCAGAGTTTGAAATCAGTGTTATCTGTATTGAGTGTTTCAAGATTATTGTTGTTAATCTTTAAAGAGTGCTCAATAAAAGCAGAAATTTAATTGATCTATTTATTATCAGATTGTATGTTATTTTAAGTGAAAACTGCATCATCTATTTTATAGATTGGTGATTTTAATGTCACCTTCTGCTCTAATGATTAGACTTAAGGCAAAAATATATATATTTACATGTCCACACAAAAACATTTTTGGTGGCACCTACCTATATTGATAACTTTCTCACAAATATACAGAGATCACTGTGTGGCTTTTGTTGTCGCAACTATTGTTTCTGATCACAGTGTTATTGATCTAAAAAGTATCGCTCAATAGCACTCGGTGTGGGTTCATTATAAGTAAGACGCCGATCATGGAGGTATGAGTGAATATGAGGAGCGAATGAGTGTGATGATTATAGATTAATGAGTGTAGTCACCGTTACTAACTGAGGTTGATTGTTCCTCAGAAAGAGCTATTGCTGGCATGGTGGCTCAGCCTTCGAACTGCAGAGGGCAACGTCCAAGGTTCGAATCCCCACTGAGCTAACGGTCGGTACTTTACTCGTTGAATAAAGTTCACGCACATGCTTGCAAACCTATGTGAACTGACAAGCAAAGTTTAAATTCAAGAAAATAAAGTATTTATAATAGCCAGGGACCTGCTGCTTTAAGTGGAATCCGAGCCACGTAGTGTGATTTTTAGCTAACTGACAGGCCTTAAACTCAGTTATCTTCCTTACACAACATCTGAACCTTGAGTACCACTCAACATGGACATGCAAGACCTCTAGTAGTTTCCACATCGATGGTAACCACTAAGCAGCCATGTCGGTACTAAGAAAACAGCATAGAACCTATCGCCTTCAATTTCTTCAACACTTTATCCCCAAGTAGCTGGGTTACAGCACTGCGCTACCAGTGCCGACAAGAGGGTAGGATTTCAAGAACCTTATATGAAAAGTAAAAAATCTTGAATTTTGTGTGAAATAGGAAAAGTAGCTAATCTAATTCTTCTGGCGTCCTGAATGTCTGAAAACTTATTCAGTAAATTGTCCAAAATTTGAAAGTTCCTAAAATATAAATAAGGCAATTATTTATAATCATTTTTATACAGTATAATAATAAATGCATAGTGCCTAACCAAGCTTCCAGATTGCAATCTTTTGTATGACATAACACAACACTAAACATAAATCACTGAATATAATAATAATAATGCAACAAAATAACACTATAATATACCGATAATTATTTTGTAAATGGAAGCACCGATCAATGCCAAACGTCAGTATTTGAGCACCTGCCCTCACAAGCTGGTGTAGCTTTTGTCAACAGTCTCCAAGACTCGATCAAAAATTTAGTAAATGTGGGCAAATTAAAACATAAATTGAAGTGCTACTTAGCTTCCAAGGCTTTTTACTCAGTGGGAGAGTTCACTGCAAGTCACTAGGAGAAAAAAAGACCCTGTCTGAGCTGGCTGGATAGATTGGATTATTGAGCAAACCTTGTATGCATGATTGGAATTTTATGTTTTGTTTAAATACATGTAATTGTAATATTTAGTATAGTAATAAGTGACACATTGTATACAACAAATTTTGTTAACACAATAAAGGAATAAAAAAAGATGGTGAAACTAGTCTGCAAACTCTTTCCTCAGTTCAACGCTTGTTTACTTCTCCTTTTCCTCATAGTAATAAATAAATAGTACTTATTATATTCTAATATAATTTTATATGCACACTTGATACAGTTAATTGTTGTTTGATGTCGACGCTTTGCCCTGGATCTCATGGTCTTCATCATCATCTCCTTCTTTATCGTCGGCATAGTCACTGATTTTATTGTCTGACACCTCTTAGTACTCATATTCGGCGTTCATACTTGCATTTGAAATCTGGGGCCATTCATAAACAAGATGAGTTCTTCTTTCAGATAATCTTCATTAATGTTCTTAGACAGCTCTATCCTAAATTACGAAGAAGATCTTTATTTTGTATTCTTCTTCGGGAGTAGTTCCAACACTGTTACCTTCAGCAAGTTCTCCTGCCACTTACTTCTTTCTTTCCTCAGTTATTAATTTACCAATAATTATGTCATTTAAGAATTTTGTCGGTCTTTATTCTTCCATCGAGTTTCTGCGTCTCTTTTAAAACAAAGCCTTCAAAGTTTCAGAAAACTTGTCTCGTAGGCATTTTAGTCTACTTATATAAAAATCAATATTCATCCACCCTTGGGCGTAGTCTAGATTCTTTCATTGGAGATAATCCGATAGTGGCATAGTGATTTTGAACTCTTGTAAGAATACCATGCCAACAAGTATTATTTCTAAATCCAGATACTTGTTAAGTAAAGCAGTTGCTTTGAGTCTCACTTGATATATTTGTTTCACTTGGCGTTGATATATTTGTTAAATCTTAAAATTAGTAATTAGTGTACTATGGGTATATGATAATATGGAATGAGGAAATTTGTATTTATTAATTGAAACGATGCAAAACAGAAATAATATTCAACATTGTAGTAGTTATTTTGTATACCTGAGGAAAATAGATGAGAAATCTCTGCTTTCTACTGTAATAAAAATAACATCTTTATATTTGAATGAAAAAATATGTATGAACTTTAATAACCCAAGACATATATGAAACATGGTATAATTAAAACAGATTTGACGAACAAAGAAGTAAATTAACAACTACAGTACAACCTCTGTTATCCGGCCTAATGTGGTGAAGGTCAAGCCGGATACGATAAAAGCCGGATAAAACAAAAGTTATAAATAACTTGGTTTTATTGGAGAAACACATGATAACCGACAGCACCCATAAGCACTCAGCAGCAATTGTAGTGAAACGGAGGATGTTTATCATGATCGCCAACTTTCTTTGACGCTGCTTTACAAAACAATACGAAAGATTTATATGTTCCACTTCCCCCACTCGTGAAATGGACTCTTCCAGCCAGCCATACTCAACAAAAATAAACAACATTGCCAGCTCGTATATTCAGGCGCATTATTAAATTAAGAGAGAAGGTGACTAGTAAGTACAGCGCCTGCAATTGGCGAAATGCAAAATCAAAACATTCTTTTACGACATTTGCATTTCAAAACTGAAAGGCGTTACTGATTAATTGTAATTTTAACTTGTAAATAAAATTGTTATCGTTATCTACTTGCCGAACCGGATGACACAGACTGCCGAATAAAGCGAGACCGGTTAATCGAGGTTGTACTGTATCTTTAACTTTAGTGGTCAGCAAAAAGCTTGGATAACTATACTGAATCAACGTTATAAATGTAACTCACAAACTATATTATTCAACTAAGTTAATATTAATAGGTTACCAATAGGATTGAATTCTTTCTTCAGCGTTCAATCAACAAGAAACAACTCCAGTGGTCTACGAGTGGTAAAAACTGTCTTATGTGCAAGGACCCATTTGATCCCATCCCCCGGTCTTGGGCGGCGACGGCAAAACTGCTGTCGAAAGTAGTGACAGACCCATCGATGGGTGGACAGCGGCTGCACATATGGACTGCCGAAGTTAAAATTGGCGCCAGATCATGTCTCCGTTCTGTGTGTGCCTTGGTTGAGGCAGTGGCGACAACAATTTTGCAGCGACGACAAAAACTGCCCTATGTTTAACCGGCCTAACCCTCCTCACAAAATGATCCAAATTTAATAATTATACGACGGTAATTTAAATTGATGTTTTGTTTTAAAAGTGTTAATTATGCTGTTAAATGAGACACCACTGAAATCAAGTTAACTGCTGCCCTCAATACTGGTATTCTGACTTACAATTCGTCAGTTTCGGAACAGGAAGGCGCCAAAAATGTACAGGATGGAGGGCGCACCGGTATATGTCCTGGTGTCTCAGCACGGGCCTGTTCCCAACTACTGTAATATTTCCAACAAACAAATCTGCCAACCGATCGGGCAAATAACGGCGTTTCTATTGCTACCAAAATCGTATCACAAATTTAAAATAATAATAATAATATAATAATTTAATAATAATTTATAATAATTTATTTATTCCTTCAAGAAAAACACATACAAAATATACAGTACTTCTTAGGAATTAGAGCTAATCACAATTCCAGTAAGGTGATTAGCTTTAGAATACTAACATGTAAATAACACAATAATAATACAGTTCAGTATTACACAACTAAAACAGTCAACAGTGCTTAGCCCCATGGTGCTTGCAATAGACCTACTCTGTACATAAATGCAATGCCTATATCTAAGTGAAAGAGAAAAACAACTATTTTAAATTATGCTAAAATATATTTCAGCAAATACGAAAAATACGAATAGACAAACAATTAAGCACAATTCAAATAATTAAAAATAGACAAATATTAACTAATTATTAATGTTGTGACAATTTAATAATCGCCCAATTGTGAGTTACTGTATAAATAAATAAGTATATATATATATATATATATATATATATATATATATATATATAAAATAACTACAATGATAAAGCCAATAAACTGTGAACAGTATATAAACAATAAGTAATTACAATACAAAAATTATTAAATTATGCAACCAACTTATTCAATTAATAATTACTATCAACACACACTGATACAATAAAAACATATGCTACAAATTTAGAACACGACATATGATTATACTATACTTTCAACTAAACCTAAACTTGTACCTCGTATAGATATCTTACATCCGGTGTGTTTAGTAGCCACTCTCTCAGTTCTCTGCAAAAAAGCTTTAAAGAATTGCATAATTTAATCTCATCCGGAATATTATTAAAAAATTTAGGTCCGAAATAACAAAATGATTGTCTAAATAATTCTTTTTTAACTTTGGGAAGCCTAAATATTCTACGCTGCATGTTTCTTGTACTGTATGCTAATTCAAATGTTCACGTCATTACGTTCGATGTAAAAAACCCTTAATACCATATAAAGACAAAGAGTTGGATAGTAAAATATTTAAGTGGCAATATAATGAAAGAAATCTCTTAGTTTTTTCTCATGATTATTCTCATGAAAAATTTTTGGCATCCTAATTTTTTCTGTAAGATATAATGCTTTGCCAGCAAACAATACTATTGATTATAGAATGTATCAGGAATAATTGCTTTCAAGACAGTTTCACAAAAATTTCTTGATGGTAATGTTATAATGGTTCATCTTGGTGGCCCTTCTAATGGCTTTGTTACTAACTTTATCTTAACACCATTAAACCAGATAACTACTTTTTAATCAACCTCAGTGCAGTTTTACATGTCATAAAAAAACGCTAACATATTTTAATCATTGCCTTCTAACAGATATTTAACACTAGGGGAGATCTACTCTAGCATGGATATTCAAGGTAAGCATGGACACCAGCTAACTTTAGCTTCAAGAAAACATATTCCAACGAGATCTTTCATAAGGTTTGTAGGCTACACATAAAAGATTTATTAAAAATATGGTGTAGACTAAGTAGGTAACAACTGTAAAGCCTTAGAAAGTACAGGATGTCATCATATTTAAAGCATAATAGGCCTACTGTGAGTTACTGTATAAATAAATAAGTATATATATATATATATATATATATATATATATATATATATATATATATATATTATAACTACAATGATAAAGCCAATAAACTGTGAACAGTATATAAACAATAAGTAATTACAATACAAAAATTAAATTATGCAACCAAATTATTCAATTAATAATTACTATCAACACACACTGATACAATAAAAACATATGCTACAAATTTAGAACACGACATATGATTATACTATACTTTCAACTAAACCTAAACTTGTACCTCGTATAGATATCTTACATCCGGTGTGTTTAGTAGCTACTCTCTCAGTTCTCTGCAAAAAAGCTTTAAAGAATTGCATAATTTAATCTCATCCGGAATATTATTAAAAAATTTAGGTCCGAAATAACAAAATGATTGTCTAAATAATTCTTTTTTAACTTTGGGAAGCCTAAATATTCTACGCTGTATGTTTCTTGTACTGTATGCTAATTCAAATGTTCCGTCATTACCGCTTCGCATGTAAAAAAACCCTTAATACCTTATAAATAAAAAGATGTTGGATAGGTAAAATATTTAAGTGGCAATATAATGGGAAAGAAGAATCTCTTAGTTTTTTCTCATGATTATTCTCATGAAAAAGTTTTGGCACGTCCTAATTTTTTCTGTAAGATATTTAAATGTACTGCCCCAGCAAACAATACCATATTGAATTTTAGAATGTATCAGAGAATAATATAGCATTCTCAAGAGAGTTAAATCACAAAAATTTCTTAGATAGTAAAATGTTCTGATTGAGCTTCTAATTTTACCCTGCAGTAATGTAATATGTTCACTCCAGTTAAGTCTTTCATCTAAGGTAACTCCTAAATATTTAAATTAAGTAACTCTTTCTATAACTTTACAGGTACAAGCAGTTTCAGGACAGTTAACTCTGTGGTATATTAACTGGTTCGGTAAACTAAAATCTCTAAGGCTAAAATTAATATACTTCGTTTTGTCTACATTTACCTGCATTTTGTTGATTAAGCACCAATTTTGTAATAATTTCAAATCTTCGCTTACGTCATTCCACAAAGCTTCGGCTTCACTTTGCTTGTAAAAGAAAGCAACGTCGTCTGCGAATGCACTTGCTGAGCCTTTAAATAGTGCAGTCATTGAAGCGAAAAATACGGTCTTACCTCAGAATTTTTTTGACTGTGAACCGATTTGCATGAAATTTTGGAATTAGGCTCATCTTAACCTTAACTTCAAAAGTGAAAATGATCTGAACTCCGCCTATTATTTTTAAGGGGTGTAAACAACCCCTTATGGAAAAATTGACATGGAGCCATTTTATCGCTAGAAAACATGTCTAATAGTAAGTGGTGAAATTGTAAAGTGTTTTCTAACACAAATACATCATATTAAAATCATTTTCAACCCCTTGAAAATCTTACAACCCTTGCAAACAACCCCTAAATTGAAAAAATCACAAAAAATACTTTGGTATGACATAAAAAGATGTAAGTATAGAGTAAGTAATATTTTATATTCTCTATAATAATTATCACATTTTTAACCCCCTTTCAACCCTTGAAAACTACCACTTGATAAAAAATTTAAAAAAATTTTTTGATAAAATGAAAAGGATTTAAATATTATTCCACACTCTCGAAAATGATTATCATATTCTTAAGCTTTTCTACCCTTAAAACTACCCCTAAATTAAAACAGTAATTATATATGATTACATATTTAAAAATAATTAAATTTAGAGTAAAAAATTGCCATTTATTGAATAAAATATTAACAAATTATATAAAATTGTACTATTATTATTAAAATATAATATTCTTATTCATGACTCATTAATTGGAATCATTGGAGTCGCTGTCACATTCAACATCTTCTGGCTGAATTGGAGGGCTATTTTGGCAGTTATCTCCACTGCACGTTCCACAGGTACTATTACAAAATAGACCAACTTTTCTGCATCCGCAAGACGCTTCACATCCTTTTTTGCAGTTGCAAAAAATCATTTTCAGGAGTTCTTGTGGTGCGGGTGGATCTACAGACCTAAGTGGATTTAATAAACCGTCATTCATGACCCACCCCCAATCCGTTGAATGAATGTTTTTGTTGCCAAGCCAAATCTGGGTTTGAAGATAAACCCTCTTAGTATGTTCATTTATGGCACTAACGGTTGGAACTAAGGATGATAATTTTACGGCAGTGTTTTTCGTACCAGCTTTGAGAAAACTTTCATAGCGCATTTTTTCAAATACAGATACGCAATTAGTGAAAAGCTATTGGAAAAAAATTGCTTCCACAAGTATTCTTTTGAAGATGCTTTTAAACCCTCTTCACCCTATGAAGTAAAGTCAATTTTAATTTTCTTAATTAAATCGTATGAATTATAGTATATTACACATTACAATAGTTTATGGTCTCTATTATACTGCGTACTTTCACATTGCTCCAAATATTCACACTCCGAAATTTTCAGTTACTATGTAGAAAAAAATATGATAAGTTTTCGGACCATAACTCCTTCAATTTTCATGGTATCACAATTTATAAAAAACCATTGTAAAGGTAATTAAGAGAGCTACAACATCCTTTATTGCAATATATAGTAAAAAACCTTTTTCTAAAACGGTGAAGGGTTAAAGGGCATAAGAGAGGCTGTGATTGCGCTGCCACGCGCTCTTTAAACAATCATATCTCCGTCAATTTTTGTTTGACAGAAAAAATAAAAAAACCAAATTGTTTGTCAAAAGAATACCTAAACTTTTTATTACTACACTTTTATACGTATCTGTCGTCATCTTTGAGATATTATGAAAAAAATTTGGTTTTTTAAAAATTTGAAATTTTTTGTTGTTTTTTTAATCGTAACTTTTTTAAAAAATATGTGTCCTGAAGCAGCCAAACTTATACAATCTATCAAAATCTTTATAATAAAGTTATTTCTAGGTGGAATACGATTAATTTTAATTTTGGTGGAAATGGCACTTATGAAACCCATTGATTTAAAAGAAAAAACATTAGATGCTCCTCTTATTTGCAATACAGCTCACTTATTTTACGTTCAAAAGACTTTTAATAGTGCTCATTTTAAAGCTTATTTGAAGCACTACAAAATCATTTTTTATTAGAATGCCTAAAATGCATCGCTCGCCGCTAGATGGCATTGACCACATCGATTAAATTTCAGACAAAGTAAAAAACAGCTTTGATCTTTAATATCTAGCTTAATATTGCACTTTATAAAAAACTTTATAAAAAACTAAATTGTTCATTGTTTTACCTGCTACAGTTTTGTTTCTTATAAAACTTTTGATAAAACGTATATTTTTGGAGATATTTGCAAAAAACCGATGAAAAACATGAAAAAATTGCAAACTTTCTATTGCCAATAACTTGAAAAGTATTGGATTTTTCGAAAAACTTTATAGATGATTTTGTGCTTAAAATCAGGCCTTCTATCGATATCCGAGGTTGTTTTTTGAAAAAAAAAATTCACCACCGAGAAGGGGTGGCAACCACCCCTAAGGTGGTTGCGGAGTTCAAATCATCTTCACTTTTGAAGTTAAGGGTAAGATTAACCTAATTCCAAAATTGTATGCAATTCGGTTCACAGTAAAAAAATTCTGAGCAATAATTCTACAATGACTGCACTAAAATGGTTGTGTTAATAAATCATTGATATAAATCAAAAACAAAGTAGCGGAAATCACCGAGCCTTGAGGTACACCCGAAACAATGCGCATTGGGTTGCTAAGATGTTCACCAATTTTAACGCGTTGGTATCTACCCGTCAGAAAACTCTCAAACCAATCTAAAGTTATTCCCCTTACACCAATACTATACAACTTGGACAACAGTATATTATGATTAACTAAATCAAAGGCTTTTCTAAAATCAATAATCAAACCTACAGTTTTATTTCCATTATTTATACTAAGATATATTTTATTTGTAACATCAAGTAAAGCTTCTTCTGTTGATTTTCCTTGTCTAAATCCATATTGGTTGTTACTGATATAACTTATTTTATTCAGGTATGTTACAATTCTGGCTTTAACAATCTTTTCAATTATCTTAGAAAATACTGAGAGTAAGCTGATAGGCCTTAGATTGTCTAGATCTATTGCTGTTTTTTCTTAAATAATGGAAAACCCCCTGTACTAAAACTTAAATTAAATATTTGACTCAAAACTGGTGAAATATAAATTGCAATTTCCTTAACTAAATTAACATTAATTCCATCAAATCCTGTAGAACGCTTGTTTTTTAAATGTTTTATTGTATTCATAACTTCATCTGGATTTGTAGGAAACATAAAGAATGAATGCAGACGGTAGCGGTTGTCTGGTACCGCAAGCAGTGGGTCCTGTCGCGCGGCCTGGTGGCCTTGACCTACAGAATCAGCTGACTGCGCCGCGATAAAGTATTTGTTTACGTTCTCGGCAATAGTGCTCGGGTCAGTCACCGTGCTGCCGTTTTCTAACCTAATCTGTTCCACATATTTTCTTACATTTCTCCCAGTTAGCTCATTAATTATTTTCCACTGTTGTGCAGTGTCACCATTACAATTTGTGAGTTTATTAGTATAATATACATTTTTTGCTGAATCTATATCATTACTTAGTCTTTGACAGAATGAATTGTAGTAAGCTTTGTAGTGCATATCTCGTTTATACACTCTGTATAATATCCTTCTCTTTTTTATTCTTCTGAGCAAATTGAGAGTCATCCATGGACTTACTAACCTAGCTTTACAAAGCTTCGAATCATTTGTAATTACTTTTTTACAGTTATCTATTGCGTTTATTAAAATTTCATGAAATTTATTAAAATTTATATTAACGTTATCGCTAGATATACATTCATCCCATATTATATTACTAAACTTATCTTTCGTCATTTCAACATTAAAAATATATCTATTACCAACTGAATATACATCTCTTTTAATGTTATTTGATTTGCTAATATCTCGATATCTTAGTCCCAATATACAATGATCAGTAATGCCACTATAAAAAACTGCACTTTCAAAATTGTTTATTTTACGGTTTTTTATAAATATATGGTCAATACATGTCTTCGAGTTAACCGTGATTCTAGTGGGTTCATTAACTTGTGATATGAATCCGTGATTATTCAATAAACTAATATAATTTTGTGTGCAATTTGAATTGTCTAGGAGGTTAAGATTAAAATCTCCAATCATGATTACATTACCATTGAACTCTGGTATAATAAGAGAAAATTCATCCATAAATTGACTTTCGGTAAATTCATGAAGCCTATAAATACATATCAATTTAAAAAATAAGTTATTAAATTTTATGTCAAGAATCAATGAATCAGCAGTCAACATTTTCAATTCCTTTTCAACCACAGTTATACCATTTCTTGCGTAACATAAAATACCCCCGGATCTATAACTGTTATTGCAACATGCAAATTGCTGGAATCCAGGAATATTGTACAAATTCAATTCATTACTACCGATCCAAATTTCACTTAATATAATGTAATGAATATTATTTGCAAAATGATGAATTTCTGATAAAAAGTTAATGAACATTTTTTCTTGCACTTCTAATATTGGCATAAATTAGGTTAAAATCATTTGAGGACAAAGATGTACAGAAAAAGTTGTCGTAGGTGAAATTTGAATTTGTTTCTTTAACTACATTCATTTAAAGTAAATGTATATTAATTAACTAGATGATACAAATTACCAATAATACTAAAGTGCTGTTAAATAAGACTAGTTAGCAATGCACTATGAAAAACAATTTAGAAAATAACATCATTGTTAACAACTGATAATACAACTTACTGTCATTTTTACCGCAACATATCAATGTCCTCCGTGTTACGAATTTTGATGCACTTGTCACCAGCATTTTTCCTAGCATAGAATTTACCGTCCCTACACCAGGCGTAAGTATAGCCAACTTCTTTGCATCTCCTCTTAAGTTTTGACAAAAGCTGCTTATTTTCTGGTGATAGGTGGTCATTAATATAAACAGGTTGATCAGGGAAGGCAGAGTTCACCTTCTTAGCCGACAACTTCTTCATATCTCTGTATTTGGAGATCATAACATCTTTTTGTGCCTTTTTCTGGAACTGAACGATAAGTGCAGGCGGGCGTTTCTTGTTAAAGGATGGGATGCGGTGCGCAGCATTGACCTGGGCCTTGTCCACCTCCAGGCCAAGCGCAGCCCCTACGTCCTTGATCATATCCATCACACTTTCATTAGGGGTTACAGGTATACCACTGATTTCAACATTGTTTTTCCTGGTATACTGTTCCAGCGACCTAATCCTTTCTTTGAGCTCACAAACTTCCGCTTTCAGGCTATCGTTATTGGACCTAATGTCTTGAACTTCCTTTCTGACTTCAGACAATTCCTTTTTAATGTCACTCATTAGGCTATTTGATTTGTCGATATGGTCCGACATGAACTGGACTGAAGTAGCAAGTTCAGTCATTTCCCTTCTAAATGAGGCTAATTCAGATAATAGCTTGGCTTGATAGTCATCCATAATTCTTTTTAAAAAATCAGTTGTTGGCTCACCTGAAGGGATAGCTGTAGTAGATGCTTTCTCTAATCTGCACTCTTTGCACTGGTAATCTTTTAGGGATCTCGTTGTAGAACCTTGTCGATCTTCTTTAGCGCATTTGACGTGGAACATAACCTCACATCCACCTATGCATTTGATATCATTCCCAACATCACTGCACAGTTCTTTACAAGCGCCACAGTTTGCTGGCATTATTACACTATGTAACAGTCAGTTTTAAATACAAATACAATTGATATATTAGTGAGAGACTTGATAGCTGTAGGAGCGATACGCACTACGTGTTGACTGCTCAGCGGACTGAACTGAACTGAAATTTGGTACCACAAAAAATTATTTTATGAAGCAATACAGAGTTGACGCAGTTACAGTTATTGCTATTTTGGTAGCACCCATAGTGAGCACAATTATGCACATTGCCAACTCCAGGGATAAGACTTCAAACTGCCACATTTATATATTATTTCATTACTCTAGATGGCCTATTAGCTCACTGTGTCTTCATGCTGTTAAGTATGCTTAAGTACCTGCAGTACTAGATGTATAATTATAAACTACAGTAATTTGACAGAAACATAACTCAATACAGAACAAAATTCAGGGATAAAATACTGCAAAATGGAGCCATTATATTTTGACTAGGATTTTGATTTAGCCTCACAAATTAAAATAAACTAATCAATATTATTAAATATTTTGGAATATTATTAAACATTTTGATATTCATTGAAACGCTAGTAAAATGTAAATGTTTGTTGCAGGAATATAGTAAATCATTACATTTTGTCCGCCTTTTCTTAAGTCTGGAACCAGCAAATGCACAAGTTCAAACTTTGGAAACCACCATCAAAAAAAGGATGGACAAAGGTAAAGAAAGAAGCATTACTTCTCATTTCTTATTTTACCACTTAAAACAGAGTCGGATAAATATTTAGTGCATTATGGTTATGTTGTATCAATATAATGAAGGTATTACAAGACTGTATATTATAATGAACGCCCTTGCAAATCAACTGAAATATTGACCTACTTTTATTTATTCATAAGACGCCGATCGTCAGGATATGGGCGAATATGGATTTCGAATGGGTGTGATGAGTGTAGATGGGCGAATGTAGTCATTGTTACAAACTGAGGCAGACTATTCTTTAGAAAGTGTCATTAATTAATAGCCCTATGAAAAATGACCAGCCGGTGGTTATCAGCTGATCCTTCTCAAAATGTGTTATGACTCTGATTAGGATCGAACTGAGAACCTTTAGCTTATGAAGCTGGGATTGAAACAACTAAGCTAATCGACTTCTAGCAATCAATGATTAATCATTGATTTAGACGTTCTCTAAACTTGCAATCCATGATTAATCGTTGATTTAGACATTCCTTTTTTTGCATGTATAAAATCATGTATAAAACCACAAAAAATAACCACATGATTTAGATACCATGGGAAACGTCAGATGTTATTTTCTCTGTTACAAAAGAAATTTGTACTCCATGGAGGGTTCTTGTGCCTAGATGAAAATGTTCAATTTTTATTCTCCTGACAACCAGTTTTGCAGGGCGTCATTGTTTAAATTGCAAGTGAATAAAAGATTCCTTACTTTATTGGTATTATTATCTTGTTTAAAATGTAAACATAATTTTGAAACATTGTGCAATCAATTTGTTATTAGTACTTATGTATTGTGTTCATATTCAAGTATTGGTTCTCCTCCTTAATAAAAAGAAAATCTAATAAACATATATTTTTGTATATAATACTAATAGATATGTATTTATTTTTGGCCATATTTATTGCTTATGGCCCTTTAAACAATATAATGTGCATTATTACAGCCATATTTTACTATTTTATTTTTTATGAATTGTTATTTATAACCTAGCACAAACTGTACAAGTGTACATTATTTGCTCCAATGTTTTCAGTTTTAATAATAATTTTTTGTATGTATTCCTACAAATTGTGTCATTTTCACAAACTAGTTAAAATTTAGAAACTTATATATTTACAAGCAAACAAATATATTTACAAATTTATTTTTACGTTTATTAAACAATAAACAAACCACAATATTGTTCATGTTCTTTTTTGAAGAATATGGTGTACAAGAAGATAGCATTACATTTACATAAGCATTTTTTAAAGGAAATCCTAGCAAAACAGCCAAATTTAGTAAATATACTGCCAGAAGTAGGGTTAATCTCAAAATCTGAATCACAAGGGTTCGCAATGGTACTTAAAAAAACATTTGATGGGCTACATGCAAAATGGAAACAGTATACAAACAATATCAGTAACAAAAATAAAAAATATTAAGTTTTGATAAGCAAGTGAATGCTCAACAAATGCTTAACTAGCAACTGTTAACATGGTTAAGCTCGCTTACAGTGAATGCACACACAGGTGGAAAGAAAACCAAACAAAATAACTAACTAGTAGTTTGTTGACAGTTGTGATGCTTCATACTGCTGACTTTATAGCACAGACACAGAGTAAACATCGAAACATTCTGTATCATACTAACAGTTAACTGTTTCATTTTGGGAACAACAATCATATTGTTGGTCATTGTAATGTTCTACAACTTGTTTCTTGACTTTGCACATTTAAAAAATAATGTTTTTACCATTGCATTTATGGCAAAAAGTTTTATTGAAAGCTGGAAACTCTCTAAGCCCGTGGTTAGAGCGACAGCGATAGCAGTCAAATTCATTTGTAATATCTTCTGTCTTTTTCTGAGTATTATTAGATTGAGAGCCAGCCAAAGACACTTCTTTTGTTTGACCTCTTGCGGTTTCTTGTGAAATGTGTATTGCTTGTTCAAGGCTTAAATTTTCTTGAATTAATAGCTTTTCTCTTAAATTTTTATCATTTATGCTTTATCTTTTAATAATCCAACATTACATGATTTAGGAAGAGTTCTAATTTTTTTTAGTAAAATCACAAAATGATTGACTTTCAGCCTGTCTTTTTATTAAAGAAATATCTTTTAATTTAAATTAGTATTTTTTAATAAAACTTACTTGTAACAGGCTCCTTATTTAGTCATTATTGAGCTCAAAACTATTGAAAACTTCAATCGTATCGGGCCCTATACTGAACATAAATGAGCCATTTGTACCTCTCGAGGCTTTGAGCGACCTTAGTTTTAAATTTTCTGTACTTAGAGAAATCTTTCCTTATATGCATTTCATATAGGATACAAATATTCTTTGTTTATTGTTCCAAAAGATTAGGTATCCGAGTGAGTGTACATTATATTCATTGACGTAAGCCAAAGTTGCCTAAAAAGCAGCAAATGATATGAGGTCTGGTTGGCAGTGGTTGAAAGCTGAGATTAGGATTAGTGAAGCAAGTTATGGAATTGGCATGCAGAGATGTTTTCCTTATATAGAAGCTTGGCTATATATAAGCTTTTGGCGTTCTACAAATACATGCTTCTTGGCTATATATATATATATATATATATATATATATATATATATATATATATATATATATATATATATATATATTATTATAGCCAAGCAGCACTAAGGATTAAATGTAAAAACCTGTGATGCTATACTAATCTTCATGACTATGCCAATAAAGAGATTGTCTACTGTCTAGTACAAGTTGCCAAATGGAAACGGTACGCAACGTTTTGGTAGATTAGTGTCAGGAATAAGAATGTTTAAACAACCTGCGATTTGCGCCACGAGGGATGGAACGATCATTTTCATGGCACATGTTGTATGATTTGTGCAAAGGATAGAATAGAAAGGATTTAGATTAAGAAAAGTGCCAGAAAATTTGTCCTATGATTTTCTTCAACTCTGGAATAGTGCTTTCTCAAGTAAGATTGCCAATGTGTTATCTCTCGTACTATACCAACCTGTAATGACGTAGAAACAACTACCAGACAGTTTGATTTTATTCATAATTCAATGTTTTTGGTTTGTTGCAGAGGGACTTAAAGGAATAGCACTCGCCGGCACAGCAGTCCTTGCGATGGGCGGCCTTGTAGCCCTCGGAATGGCCCTCTCCAGAGGGGATCCCAGACACTAAATTTGGCGTTTTATTTTGTATTGTATAATTATTTAGTGCATTCAAGTTACTATTTTATATTGCTGAAATAAATTATTTAAGTAGGTTCAAACCAATGTGATGAATGATTATGTATTTTTGTTCAATTAAAACAAATAAATTTACTTCCAAGTATTGTCAATAATTGTTTTAGCAGTTGAACTTTTTTTTTAAAAGTTGTGTTTTTATTTTCATAAAAATACTTAGTTTGTGAATGGGGAATGTTAAATCTGTTTATTTACTAAATAATGATAATAATCATAAAATATATTATTCTTTTTCAATTATGAATGTATTCTTATCGATGACGGTTTTTTTAAATATTATTTATATTCTTAGGCAAGTTTGCTATTTTTCAATGCTTTTATTGAAGAATTTAATAACTTGAACACAAAATATCTTCTCACATTCCACAGCCCAAGTCGGGCAGTAAGTATGTAAACAAAATTATACATGTCACTTCTCTCTGTTTGAGTTTTCTCTATTGAGTGTTTTTCACAATTTAATAATAATAATAATCTACACATTAACTTGTGGATTTAAAACTTAAACCAGTTGTCAACAATGTAGACTGTTTCCACACAAATCACTAATTTAATTTAGTTAATAAGCTAGAGTATAGTATTGTTTTTCTCCTGAATATTGTGATACTATAGCTAGTATTTGTGATTTTTATTTTGAGTGCTGTGAGTAAAACCGTTTTCTTTGAGATTGTATAAACATGTACATTAATTACCTAAATGTATCAGATACATAAAATATATTTTTAAGCAATGGTTCATTTTATTTAACTACAATATTTATTGTACCGGTATATCTTAGGAGAGACATACCGGTAGATCCATCCCTCACCCTAAACCCACTCAAAAAAAGTATCAAATCAGGATAACTACAATAACGTATTAATTTTATGATAATCACTTTTTACAGATGTATTCTGGATTAAAGAGTGCAAATCTTTTACAACTGTTTATAAGGGTAATTCAAACTTAAAAATAATGTAAAATATATTTATTTCTTTATCTATTTATAATTCTAAAAATATACGTTAGTCTTAATTTTGGTGATCTAAGTTGTATAAAACATATAAATTATTCTTATATGATTGGTACAGTCACTATCAATCATCAATATTAGTAAATCATAACAAAATAACGTTTAAAGTTAATTGTAAAATCCAGCCTATATACAGTATATCATAGAATATCAGATCACACATATCGGCCAAATAAACTGAAATAGAATGTTTGTTCCAAATGACTCCTTATGTTCATCTCAAGAAATCAAGATTATTTTCACTGGCAAAATAACTTTGCGTGGTATTTGTAAATAACCTGTATTGGTGGCTCAAATAAAAACAGTCCAACTTTACCTTTTGAAGATAAACCTGACTTGCTATGACACCGGGTAAATTTAAAGTTAAGTTTAGTGCTAAAATGTGAAAACAGTTTAGAAAATATGCATATTTCTGAAAATATTTTTGACACTGGAAGACTTGAAAAAGGTTATTAATTCTTGAAAGCAATATTCGACCTTTTTCAAAATTTGTATGAATTTCAGATTTTATCAAGATGGAAAAAGCTTTTTTGAAAAACATTTCCTGACTAATTTTTTCAGTGGTCTTGAAGGTGCTTTAAATGTTATTAAAATAATCACACAAAACCACTTTTAATATTATACAATAGCTTGACTTGTCCTTAGATTTGTATAGCCGAAAAAGAAAATATTTAATGTCTAAATCAATTATTATAACATGCCATGTTCCATAAAAGTAATTATTTAATTTTAAACAAATAACAACAGTGCAGTTTTAACAATGGGTATTTCCATTGATTTTATATGCACACAGAGAGATTTCTGTTAAATTTTGGTATCAAAATATCAGCTGCTTTTATGGTCCATTTGGGGCGCTACTGTAGTCCCATGTAAATGTAATGAAGTTTAAACCAGCTATAGTAGCTGACTTCTCTAACTGACACAAAATATTCCTATTACATGAGATATCTATTTGTAAGTGGTATAATTAAGGGTGTTACCTACCCAGCAAACTTGAATCCTGGGGAACCCTCCCTCCAATATAACATAGTCATGAAAACATACTTCCCCACCTACCCAGTATATTGGTGACTTGATGTACCCTCACCCACCCAGCAAACTTGAGACTCCAGACAGACCCTCTCACCCACTCAGTTAACTTGTGACCAAACATACCCCGCATAATTGGGACAATTCATAATCGCTATATGTGCAAGGTTGGGTGGAAGAGTTAAAGCCACCGTACATACCGTAAGCCCGTGCATAGGGGCATCCAATGTTGTGTGTACTTAGCAGTGTAGTGAGTTATAATGTGGATTTAGGAAACATTCAAAATTGTTTCATCAAAATCTATTATTGATATCCATTAACCCTTTGGTGTGTTTTGATATACTTAGTACATCATGGTCTATTAATGCAATAATACCGAGTCACCATCGGTGTTGAAACAGACAAGACGTCTAAGGCATTATACTTTGGCCAGTATATCATTAGCATTATACTTTTCCACTGAGAATCATTAGTTTGAATCCAGCTGAGGCTACTACTTTTACCATGCAACTGTGTTAAGGCACTGGTCTGTGACATAGTGGCAGAGGTGGCCAAAAGTAACCGCATCAGTTGATACAATTTAACTGATGCGCGAGGCCATCTGACGCAATAGGAAATGGATACTCCTTATATCCCGCTCGCCTTATCTGCTTATATTTGTATCAGACAACACAACAGACGGTTGATTTCAGTAAAAATTACTAATACAATAAATAATACATATGAAAAAATAACTTGAAAAAATCAGGCTACAGCCTGTGGGTGGGGAATGAACTCTTTATCAGCTAATAAATTTAACAATTAATTGTAATTAAATTATAATAATGTGAAAAGGATATTCAGTTTATAAGTATCTATTTCAAAACAATAATAATATTTATATAATAAAAAACATAGTTAAATGTCAAAATTAAACATATGTTTATAAGTTAGAGGAATCTCATGTTTGATTGTGAAAAAAATCCATCTTAAAGAGATTTTGGATACGCAAACATACCCTACTCATACTCCATACACACTTGCATTCACTCCCATACACACACACATATCCAAGCCCGACATACACACGTACACTCTATACTCACTCACACTTTACGCCCAAAAAGGGGGTGCACGTACATACATTAATCAGCAGCCACGCAACAGGGCGATCTATTATCTGTACTGTACTCTTCCCAGTTCTAACAACCAATAGTTAAAAAATTTTTTATACGTATTATACGAGGGCCGTTCGGAAAGTAACCTCCGGTTGCTCATAGAATAGGAAGTGGAGGGGATAGTGCCGCCATAGTAGCGTTGAAGCGCAGGTCTCTTCAGTCGGCATCCAGCCGTGGTACTGTGAAGGTGGTCCGAGTGCTAGTTCATTTTCTGTAGCTTGTGAAAATGGCGTCATAGAAAGTCCCGCCAAATGTGAGGTGCGATCTGTCATTCGATTTTTTACAGCCAAGCAGTATTCAGCAGCAGCCATCCATAGAGAATTGTGCACTGTGTATGGACCGGCAGTAATGAGTGAAGGAGTTGTTCGGGAATGCGTCAGACATTTCAAAAATGGCCGAACTAACGTCCATGATGAAGAGAGGAGTGGCAGACCGTCTGTGGTTACCGATGGACTTGTCGAGAAAATCAACGAGAGGATTCGTGACAATCGACGGTTCACTATCTCAGAGCTTTGGGATGAATTTCAACAGATTTCTAGGACTGTTTTGTACGAGATAGTGACAGAAAGGTTAGGCTACAAGAAATTCTGTGCTCGACGGGTCCCGAAAATTCTTTCAGAAAACCACAAAAACCAGCGAATGGAGTCTGCTATTGACTTTCTTATGCGCTATGATCAAGATGGTCATTCTTTTCTGAACCGAATTGTAACGGGCGATGAAACGTGGGTTAAATACGTGAATCCGGAGACCAAAGAACAATCAAAGGTGTGGGGTCATACACACTCGCCACACAAACCAACGAAAGCTCGGCAGGATTTTTCCGGCAGGAAGTTAATGGCAACTGTGTTTTGGGATGCAAAAGGAATTCTTCTTGTGGAGTTTATGGAACGTGGGGCAACAATCAACGCAGATTCGTACGTTGAAACTTTAAAAAACCTACGAAGGGCAATTCAGAACAAACGCCGCGGTTTATTGTCATCTGGCGTCATTTTCCTTCATGACAACGCCCGACCCCACAGTGCTCGAAAAACCAAAGACCTTGAACAATTTCAATGGGATGTTTTTAGCCATCCACCATACAGCCCAGATTTAGCTCCCAGTGACTTTCATCTGTTCATGCACTTGAAGAAATGGCTGGGCTCTCAGAGGTTTGAGGACGATGAGGAACTCAAGAATGCCGTCTCTGGCTGGCTCAAGGCACAGGCGGCCGATTTTTATTCTGAAGGGATTTGTAAGTTAGTGCAAAGATATGATAAGTGTTTGAATGTTTTTGAAAATTATGTTGAAAAATAGCTGAAAGATTTAGTTTTAGGATGTATACAATAAAATATTTTTAATTATGTCTGAGTTTTATTTAAAGCACACTGGAGGTTACTTTCCGAACGGCCCTCATAACTGCACAGGTGTGGATTTTTTATGTGCGGAGGTAGTTTGGAATAAACATTGTTGACAATGTAATGTGATGAGGTTGACGTAATAGTCTTGAACAATCTAAGTGGATGGAAACCAATATTTAACACAGCCCTCGTTGAGTACGGATGTGTTATTTAGTTAAATAAGTTTTCTTTATTTTTAAAAATGTATGAAATAATTGTTCTTAGATAAAGTTGAGAGATATTGAGCACTTTAAATTCTTTAAATAGTAAGTCTGTGGGGAAACTTGAATTTTTCTGCAAAGCAACTATAATTATTGACCTCTGAGTAATTTCCAATGGAGAGAGAATGCTTCGGTAACACTCGCCCCATGCCAGATTACCATATTGCAACAACGATTGAATGTAAGCATAATAAACTAATTTTATCAAATCAGGTGAAAGTACTTTACTCAGTGAAGAAAAAATATAAATGAATTTCCTAAGTCTGCCATTTAAGTATGATACATGAACGTTCCATTTCAAGTGGTTTTCAAAAACGACCCCTAAATACTTATATTCAGATACAATCTGTACGCATTCACACACCCTGCTGACCACCACATGAATGCAAGCGCAGTTCCACAATGCCCAGATCACAGTGGGCTCTAATAGAAATTGGCATACATTTTGTTTTTGATAAATTAACAGACAACTGACTTTGATCAAACCAATGCTTGACAGTGAGTAAGCCCATCTCCGCCAGATGGACAGCCTCCTCCCAGCCACTGCCTTCAAAAAGCAAAGCAGTATCATCTGCGTAAAGTAAAATCTGCCCCCCCACGTCTAAATTTAGACGATCCAGGTTATTCACAAATATCAAAAATAGTAGAGGACCCAGCGTACTACCCTGCAAATCTCCATTTGTATCAGACAACACAACAGACGGTTGATTTCAATTCGTTAAGTTTTAACAGTAACCGAATGCCTGACTTCCTATTAATTTAAAGTAATACACGTTGGCAAATTGAACTGTTACATCAGTTAAGCAAAAGCAGCAGGTTGGGACATACCTACATAGTGGTGTATGGCCCACCTTTAACAAACAGTGTCTGGCATGGATGTGGAAGTTGACCGGATCAGCGTTTCTACATCTACCTGTTTAGTTACTTTTTACTTATTATGATAGGAGGGGAACAGGTTTTTCTAATTTAGTTTAAGTTGGCTGTATTTTTATATTTATTTATAATATGTAAGGTACATTAAAAGACATGTAAATAACTGGATTTAAAGTTTGACATTAAAATAACTGGACATATAAAAAATGCATACCATGAACATTAAAATTTATATTTAATCGATAAGAAATACGGTATAGTAATAAATTCATACATTGAAGGGTTAAAAAAGATTCAATTAACTAATTTAAAACGATTTTATTATCTAGTCTGATAAAAAAATTAAATAAAAAATCTGTAAAAAATTTTAATTATAAAGAATTTTAACCCTCAAACTAATTCATTTAGCCATTATTGATGTCATCCTCGTGCCAACAAATTACAAATGTTGACATGTGTATGCTTAATACATGATGTTATATAACACAATATTAGATTTAAAATGGATTATTAAGATTGGATTTGATTAGTTAACATTAAAAGATTATCAGTTCAATTGTTCATCTCATTGTAATATCTCCATCATCATGCAGTGTCATCTATTACTCGTAAGTAATCAAACATAACACTAATTTTATTTCAAAATAAAAACAACACCATCCAATGAATAACAAAATTGTATTAAATAATTGTTTTTTCTCATTTATAATTTCTAAATGCTTTATTGCATAATAAACCTAAATATATTTGTGAATAAAACGACTTTGACCTGAAGAGGTGGTTACTATGATTCATTTTATCAGTTTTCATCTGGTTCTTTTCCTTTAAAATTATCAAGAAAAAATAGAAAAAGAAGTAATTAAAATTGATCAGTTTAAGGCCTATTACACTAGATTCTGTACTTTCATATGTATGTATAAGGACAAATTATAATGTTTCTCAATTACAGATCTGCAATTTCTTTATTACAGTATTTATAAAAATGTTAGGTTACGTTACAGGGCACTAGGCCAGGAATTAGTATATTGGAGAGATAGGACATCAGCAAACTTACCTTAGAAGACAAGTTCACTAACACCAGAGTAGTAGTAACATACACAAAAGCAGTTGCTGTGTATGTTGCTACTACTCTGGTGTTTGTGAACTTGTCTTTCTAAGGTAAGTTTGCTGATGTCCTATCTCTCCAATATATTTATAAAAATTGTAATTGAAAATAAGTAATCAAATAATTATTTTTTTTAATCAAATTATGATCTTCCACTTATCTTTTGTATTTGTGACTTGTCAGAATCTTTTAAATTCCTAGGAAATGCTAGGAATTATAAACATTATAATTTGTCCTTACACTTCACAACCTCCTACCACACAAACTGAGAAGCATGGAAAATAACAAGCTCAAAACAGCACTAATCAGGTGGCTTACTGATCACCCCTTTTACTCTTTAGACAAGCTTTTATGAAACTTCACCTCATTATGTACACTAATGTTAAATGTTAAGACTATGTAACTGACTCTAAACGAATATGTTAATAAAGCATTTTGTCTATTGACAGAGAAGAAAGAAACAGAGGTTGCGTCCGATAGTGCGCTGCTGTCAAGTAGTTAGTTCTCTGAACAGATAACAAGACCAGTCCTCTTGTCAGTCCTTCCTCTTCTTCCCCTCAAATCCTGAAGGTTAAATTTAGTAATTATTATAAAGATTTACATTTGTGGTACCTGCCTCTGAGGTGTTCGCTGCGGCCATAAGAAAGCAACTTCTGTTTCTTTTACTCTAAGGACATACCACATACCCCACCTCATGTTATATACAAATAACGTAATGAACAGTCCCCATGTTATATACAAATAACGTAATGAACAGTCCCAAGCATTATGTTGGACTAGGTGAATGAACCATCACCAGTTGTAATTTATCACGAGGATTTGTGTGGATACTCTTGTTTGAGGGATTAATTAATTAAGGCTGTAACCTTAGATCTGTCTCGTGCAAACAATTTTCTAATTTAAAGCAAGAGAATTAATTCAACATTTACATTAAATTCATGTAAATGTTACATAAAAACAAAATTACAAAGTAGGTGGAACTACTCGTAGAGAAAAGGTTAGTATTGCCAAACCATGATCAAATCGTTGACCATCTATTATATTAGTTAAAGATTGGTTTAGAAGGTACACTTTAGTTTTGTTTTTAGAGATGGTCATATTGTCCCTCAGGTTTTATGACTAGGTTGGTTTGAAAAACTGTCAATAGTTATTTATATGTAGAGTGAGTTGGAGGGTCTGTAACTTATTATTAAAACTAAATAATTGAGACTATTTAATATACATTAAGTATATTTCATAGGTTGAATTTAATTAATATAATGTCCCTGTTACTAGTTAATGATTCAATCAAATCAGTTACGGTTTTTAGAAATAATATGAGTGTGAGTTAGGTATTAGGGTCTTGACAGCCACCATTAGTAAAACGATGCGTTTATGGTTTGTTCATCGTCAGTGCAATTTGTTGACATCGTTAAAATGCAAGGAGATAAATCAAAGTCACTAACACAACCATCGAAGCGTGCGTCAATAAATACCTCGGCCGCAACAATGTTTTCCATGCCCTCGTCACGAGGCTGAAGACAGTTGTGGAGAATGCTGTCCAAGTCGCCTTAACGGCAGCGAGTAGAGATTTTGCATCTGACGGACGAGGTGAGCAAACTGAAGGACTACATGAAGTAGATTGAGGAGGTGTGCGCTGACAGAAATGATAACCTGGAGCAATACACCAAAAGAATGAATCTCGAAGTCTATGGAATACTAGAGGTGGAAGGTGAAAATAACGCCTGAAGAGTCAATCAGCTATTCACAAAGTTGAAAAAAGACTCACTGTCGCCAGACGGTAGACACCGACCTAGGGCGATCATCGTCAGCTTTGTTGGTTATCGAGATCAACGGTTGGTGTATGCGGCCAAAAAGAAGCTCAAAGGAACTGGCCTGGTAGTGAGAGAGGACCTGATAGCGTGACAGCAAGAGGTCTATCGGAGGGTAGTTGAGATCCATGGGCCACCTAGCAGGCGGACAAGTGACGGACGAATCTTATGGGTAGACAAACCTGACAGAAAAAGATAACGACCAATTGGAAGACTTGCCATAATAATTTGGCGTTATACAGACTGGTACTGTTATATTTTTCTTCTTTTAATTTATACTGACTAGTTTTTAAAATTTTCATCATATATATATATATATATATATAGTACGCGCGCTGAAGGTCCAGCCTCCTGGCTGGCCTACTAGTCATATAAAAACATCGACTCTGAGCGAGGCGGTCACAGACAGATCGTAAAGGGTGATTGTTTACGTGTTTATGAAGTATTTGTATTTTGATATTTCTTATAATTAGACCATTATTTAAAATAAAAACATCAAATAGGTTGAATTTGAAAGTTAACAAATTAAAACGTATATCAATAACAACAATTAAATATATCATACAAAATTATAAATCAGTTAATAATTTTAATTGAAATTAAGTAACTAAAAAATATATACTTCTTACTGTCACTAACAAATATATTTCTGTGATTTCCCGAACCGTTAAAATACATATCATTTTTATTTAAATTGGCTTAAAATAAAAATGACGAGTTGGGAGTGACTCGTCAGTTTTATAAAACTCATGGACGGTTCTTCTAACAACACATTTGTCGAAATCGTCTAGTTCTGTCGCTGTTCTTTTTCTCTTGTATTTTTTTGTGTTGTGAACGAACGCTCTCTTTCCGCTGAAGTGTCCAATAAACACTTTTCACGCCAAATTTCCTTTGTAAAAGTTTTTGAAACCCTACGTGCAACAGCAGTTCGTTCTAACGATTTTTACGGGGATTCATTGTTCATCTCTTAGTTTGGCCTCATTCGCCAAGAACTCACTTACTTTCCAAATAATTTCCCTACCCTGACTTCTAGTAGTTTTTCCTTGAGCTACTTTAGGAATAAAGCGAGCCATAGTTGAGGCAGGAACCACTAAAGGAATAAACTATTTAGGATTTACGTTCACTAATTGTACAACTTTAATAGTCTGCAGAGGCTGTCGGCCATGTTGGATTTAATCTCATTAGAATGATGTTTTTTCGAACCGGACAAATGATCACGCGTGTGCAAATTTAACAATTATTTTGAAACGGTCTTTTCCAAACAAATTGTATTTGATCAAGAGTGAAATTACTCGTTGAACTGCTTTGTGGATTTATAATTAGTGTAATAGAATAAATATAAAAATTATTTAGTTTGAAGATTTTATTTTTCCTATTTTGCAAAACTATGCATATTTATTCATAATATCAAAAGCAAACCCAATGCGCAATATGATAGCATTTTAAATGACAACTCATACACAACTTTTGGTAAATAAATAATGATAAAAATATGGATTCAAAATAACGTTGTTTTTATGAGAATTAAACCAGTATGGTCGACAGACTCTGCAGACTCTTAACACACTTAAGGAACACAAAAAAATACAAACTGACTTATTACACTATAGTAGTTAGATAAAAAGAAACATATAACCA
The DNA here is from genome assembly GCA_035578905.1 of Stictocephala bisonia. NCBI lineage: Eukaryota > Metazoa > Arthropoda > Insecta > Hemiptera > Membracidae > Stictocephala > Stictocephala bisonia. The sequence continues at coordinate 392,850 of JAQJVL010000552.1, read as the reverse complement.
ACTAAATAATTGTTTATCGTACACTTGAGTAAATATTCTTAACACGCTAAACCACAAGCCAATATATTGCACGCAGTCTGGAAACGTACTGAATGTGCATCTGTAGGTAACAATTAACGTAACTTATTTTAGAAGCAAGCATGGAAAAGACTCCTAGCGTGGGAAAGTCTGACACTAGCGAATGTTTCCAGGACTGCAGGCATATTGGGCTCTCCACCCGTCTCCTCCCTATCACCGCCCGGCGGGCTCGAGGCCGGACCTTCGCCGCGCAGTCTATACTTATGTTTATAAAGAATAATAGTTTATTTAAATGTTACTATTAAACTTGTATGGTATTATATTTAGTTATTTATGTATTATTAAATGTATTGTTAGGTTTAAAGTCAATTTTTTCTTTCTAACCTGTACTGGCTAGAAAGAAAAATCAATCCATATTGTTTTCATTTTAATCGTCATTTTCCAAAGAAAGCCTATCTTAATTGAAACTAAACTAAGAGAAATGTCCAGAAATAAATAGGTATTATTTTATTGTAGTTCTATTAATGTAGTTGTTTCATTTTACTATATAAGGTTACTTTATTTGCTGTTATTTGTTATGAGCCGGCACAAATCGTAAGCACATCTGTGTATTATCAATGTATATGGCAGCTGCTTGTATTTGTGAATGTAATTTTAGTTTGTTTTCAATCAAAAACGTTTATTTTTTGTTTAACTGTGTGAATGTGTTACCGTTAGTTTTGGTCCCAAGTGTTGTATGCCTGATTGGCCTTTTCACATCTGACGCTATGCAGGGTCCTGATCCTCCTGCCCATGATGAGGCCTCTCTCCCCCAAATTCTTAGACAAACCTTATCTCCTTTTCGTACTCTTCTTAAATTAGCCCACGTCAACGCTCAGTCACTCTTCTGTGACATTGACGAATTTCGCACTATATTTGAAGCTCCTCATTTTGATATAATTTTAACCTCTGAAACCTGGCTTAGACCTCATATTGAGCGTTGAATTGCATGGATATAATATCTATATAAATTATCGTACTTCTAGAGACAGAGGGGAAGTCGCCATTTATGTTAAATCCCATCCTGTACCTTTTATTTACTCTCCCAATAACACCAAAAGGGTAATGGTACACAATTTTTAGTTTCAGTCTGTTACAGGGCACCAACTGTGGGGCTTCTTATGGAATTCGAACAATGCCTTATCAATAATATGGCTCCTTATCGGCATGTCATTGTCATGGGGGACAGCAACTAATCTATTAGGACCTGATTACTATGACAAAACACACTTCACTAACTTATATAACTCATGTAACCTTGCCATACTGCCTCTGACTGCTACTCACCATACTGATAGTACCGACACATGGCTGGATGTTATGTCTGTCGCCGATCTTGACCACGTTGTGCATCACAGACAACACCCTGCCTCTGGTCTTTCCAAGCATGATCTGATCTGTGTGTACAGGCCGCTTACTCCCAAATATAATCCTAGATATATAACCTTTAGGAATTTTAAAGATTTTCAGTCTTGAGAGAGAAGTTTATCAACAGATTTTATCTTCTCTTGAATCCAATAGATTACTTTTTAACTTTCAGTCTGGATTTGGTTCTAATCATAGTACTACCAGCCCACTTTTAAAAATTACGGATGATATTCCATATGCAATGGATAAAAAACAAGTTTCAATTTAACCCTTTTTGATTTTTCTTAGGCGTTGCATCTACCATCCTCTTCTTCCTTTTAAAACTTTTCAATTGGGTTCACTGTTGGGTGCATTGATTGGATGAGGTTCTACTTGTCTGATCAGCGTCAGTGCGTTGCATCCAGCGACAAACAGTCCTACTGGAAATCTGTCAATCAAAGAGTGCCTCAGGGTTCTATCCTTGGCCCTCTTTTATTTTCTATTTACAGTAATGACATCACAACTGTTATTACTCTAATAATCATTTGTAAGCCAACGATCTTCAAATTTACACTCATACTGTTACTGACTTGCCTGAAAGAATAACTAACTAATATTATTAATTATTATTTATAACTAATATTGATGCTCTTTCTACATGGTCCTTCAAGCATGGTCTGAAAAAACGAACACAAAACTCAATCCATACTGATTGGAAATCCTAGACTTCTGAGAAATGTTGACTTTGAAAATGTCCCCAGACTTTACTTAATAATCACCAACTTCCTTTTAATAGTAAGGTAAAGAGTCTTGGACTGACACTGACCAAACATTTAGGTTGGTCTGATTATACAACAGAAACCTGCAACAGAGTATTTGCTTGTATTCACAGTATTAATAAATGTACTCTTTATTTGTCCCTGACCATGAAAGAATTGCTCGTAAAGACACTGATTTTTCCTCACTTTAATTACTGTACGTTGTTGTCAATGACATGACGGTTGAGCTCTCGGACAGATTGCAACATACACAAAACTATGTCGTTTTATTTTCAATCTTCAACAATGAAATCATGTAATGCCCTTTTCTAACATGTTATCTATTTAAAAATTGAATCAGTTTCATATACCGTCCACTTTGCATTCTGTTCTTTTTAATGACTCTCCTGCTAATCTGTCTGAGTGTTTATCTTATATTTCAGAAATTAGTGCAGTGAACAACTGCCGTATCTTCACTGCTGTCGATTTCCATTCATAGATCTTCAGTATACAACAAATCTTTTACAGTATCCGCTTGTCAACTATGGAATAGTCTTATCTGATCACGTTAGATGCATGTGTTCATGCATCACCGACCGGCACGCTCAGTTTCGAGCTGAGGTAATGGCCTTGCTTTTGGTCTTTCAGACTGACGGCATCGCAGCGCTGGCTGTTATAAACTGATGGTATGATATGCAAGATGATGTATGTTTGGATTTAATTTAGGTTTTATTCTTAGTTTGATGTAAATATGCACTTCCTAAAATAATATCATGTTTATAAGTATAATGTTGTTGCTATTTACATTTGATAATTTATTGATTTACTACTTTTCATTTTATATAAGTTACTAATTTACTTACTTTTATATTTATTTATAAATTGTAACAGTTCATATCAATTTATTACAAAGGTAATGGAATTTTTAGTAATAATGGTTAGGTGTACAAGAGGACTATATAGTCCTAACCTCGCCATTTATATTAGAACAAAATACAATAAAGACATTTTTCATTTCATCATATGTGTTCATTGTGTAGAAATGTTACATGTTCGTTGGATTGAAAGGTTGGCCACTGTTCATCATATGTGTTCATTGTGTGGAACGGTTGGCTACCTTTAGTTGTACATGTACGTTGGTCAAAAGATAATTTATGGGTTTTAGATAAATAAAACACTTTAGCTAATGGTAGCAGAGTACAAATAGTATTAGTTGTCTATATGTAATCTAGCAGTTCTCAAAATATTTGGAACAGGAGAAATGTTCTTGTTGGGTTTGCATTACAATCAAACTGGTTTACTGTCTCATTTCAAAAGCCTGTTCTTCCAAGGGCGGGGGAAAAATTTCTTGATGGTGATAAAATGAGGGTAACAAATATAACACACTTCAATTATTGTGATATTGGCCAAAAACTCAATCAATATCAATTAACAGGAATTAGCTGTTGCGGGTTTGGTTTTCAAACTACCAACATTTTTATTTCAGAATAATACGTACAATTTATAAACTTCAGCTTTTATTTTCACAGATACTCATCACTCTGGTCCTCTCCATTTTGGGTCATGTTAGCAGTTTTGTCATGCCTCACCAAGGTATTGGTCGATATGAACCATTGAATAGACATATTCTTGATGTTATGGGCAAAAAGAGCAAATCCAAGAAAGCAAAGGAAGATAAGAAAAAGGCAAAAAATGGTGATAAAAAGGCTGGAAAAAATAAGAAAAAATCTGGACGTGTTAATTAAACAACATTTACTAAATAAATATGCACATTTTTTCTACATAACTGTAATTTTATTTTTCACATAAATGAATTCCATATTATTTAACAGAGGCTTATACTTTAGGTAGGAATCAACGGCTTAAAGATGACTTCCAAACCACCACCAATGGACGGGCTGTATGGAAAGACAATCCTTCACCTATCCAAGAATCAGCCATGCTCAAAGTTGCTTGGCATTTATCTTGTGATAATGTCAGAACCCTCCAGTCACTCAAGAATCCAGATGACTGTACTACGATCACTGTCAATTTTGCAGCAAAACATATTTCAACCCAGATTACTACAAATAACAATAGAAAAATACCAGCAAGAGGGACTTGCTTTGACATAATTTGTATTTTTTGTTTGTTTCTTTGTTCTACTTTTTAATATGTGGAAACTTTTTCTAAGTTAAGAAGTTATGAATTCCCTGACTCATATGAAACAGTCATAGCTAAGTGATAAGATGGTGGATGCAACCACAGAGAAAAACAAACAGAGGTTGCTTTCTTATGAACGCAACGAGCGCCTCAAATTACAACTTATTTACATCTTTATAAATTTGTAGTACTAATTACTGTGTTTATCATTTACTATTATGGAGGGACTGACAAGGTGCTAGCCCTGCCATGCCCATTGCAAACTTGATAAATACTGTTAACTGCATGACACACATTTAGCGCACTATTGAATGCAACCTCTGTTTCTTTCTTCTCTGTGATGACACTCAGCTGTCTTGGGTTTGGTTCTTAGTGAGACCATAACATAGATACATCTGGGCTCCTCTCATGGTTGAGATTATAACCAGACTCGATTATCCGATGTTATCCATCTAATAAAGCCATTTTTAATATGGACTTTCTATTAAGAGTTTTTATGCATCCATGTAAAATTTTTTTAATTTCAACTGTTCATTTGTATTTTCATAAAACTAATAAACTAAAATTAATTTTTTTCACCACAAATCAATATTTTTCAAAATTAACAATCGAATTCTCTAGTAACTTTTACACTCTTTCAAACAACTTGTATATTATATTTTTCTGACTGTTATTAAATCCAATATGGCAACTACCCCTGCAGACCCTCCTGTTGGCTGAACAATACGTCACAACAAAATTGGGCCTAACTACAGGTGATAGAAACTGTTCTTATTTAAAAAACTTTTCCCACTAAAGTTTCACGGTATATTTTTTACCCTTACTATGAGTTGTTATGTAAATTTAGGAACTTTTGGATTTGGGCATATTATGAAGCAGTGGTACTTAGATAATCTTATAAATTTAATTCAATTCTAACAGTCTGGTTTCAATAATTCCAACGAAAGTAAAGTTGTACGATAAATAATTATTAAATTGAAATTTTTTTACAATAATTTATTTGTGAAAGCATTATCATCGAAAATATTAAATACATAATATGATTTTCAAATGTTTTATACAATGACAACAGATAATTATGATGCAAGTTTTTTAATCAAATCCAATTCATACAATTACTGTACCACATATTAAAAAAAAACATTTGTTTGAAACAAAATGAAATGATTGTTTTGCTTCTTTTTGCAGGTTGTGGTACTCATTATAGCACTTGAAGCCTGTGTCACTGGGCTTTATGTTCGGTTTGCTGGACATTCCGGAATCATTCCTCATCAAGAACAGACTATTATTTACTTTGCACCGATGACACCTGAGGATACTTCTCAAAATGATAATAAAAATACAGTTAATGAATCATAATTTAAAATATAAATACATACTTAACCCTATAATTGCTGCATTAATAAAAGAAAATTTAAGGTATATTTATTCTAATAAAGCAAAATAAAGACTACATTTTATTAAATTACACGAATTCATAAAAAAAAATTAAATACAATGCTTATAAAGAAATATACAATAACCTATTAAGTGGCTATGTGTTAACTTATTTAAACTCACAGGTAATTTTACCATACAAAATCTCTTGTAGTAATTTAATGCAATATCTTATGAATATTTGTCTTAAAATAAATTTAACCTAGTAGTACATAAATATGTAGTAATATAATATATTCTAAGTTAGATGGCAATGTCCAATAATGTAACAATTGTTAGACATATGTCATTTTGTTCTCATGCAAATCAACTTCAGTGTACTTTAGACATTAATAACATGTACCATACAGTTTAATCATTCAAATGTCCTTTATTTTATTTATTTATTTTTATTTTTTTTTTATTTTTTTATTTTTTTTTTTTTTATTCTATACGCCAGAGGCATTTGATTTTCTCAATGACAAGACAATATTTTTTACAGCAATGAAATGGTTAGAAACTTTTAAATTTCAACCAACAGACAAAGAAATTAATATTTTTTTTTTTTTTTTTAAGGAGAGGCCGATCTCCTCCTTAACCTTACTCTGACCATTCCCCATAGACCATTGATCTGTGCGAGGAACTTATTCAGTCAGAGTAAGGGGGCGAACCTGTACAGTACAAGGTGAATATTACTGATAAAATCTTTCAGTCTAGGCCGGATTCGAACCAGCGCTATCTCTAACCCAAGCCCAAAGTCCTGACGCCTTAGACCACTCGGCCACCGGCTCGCCCACATATGTACGCTTTGTGGTGAAACGTACTGAATGTTAACGTAGTCCTTGTTAATAACTAATGTCAAGTGTTCCTTAGAAAGAGTAGTTTATTAATAGCCAGGGCAATTAGGGAACCTACAGCATTACATGAATTCCTAACCAGTTAGTATTGGTCTGAATTTTCAGCTAATTGGCAAGTCTCTGATACTCAATTCTCTTCCTAACACAACATCTGGACCCTGACTATCATCCAACACTCACATCCCAGACTTGTCTAGAAATGTTCAAGTCGATGACAGCCATTAAACGGAGCCGTGTTAGTATTAAGAGGACTGAGCATAGAACATATCGTCTATAATCTCCACAACACTTTGTCCCCAAGTACCTGGACAGTATTGTGCCAACTATCGCTCATTACCTTAATATTTTCAACAATATTTAAATAATTGTTATGAGTAAGCTCATTGTACTAATGCACCAGTACAACGCCTGTTGTAAAATACATAATAAGACCACATAGATTATTATTCCAATGGCCTGATCTGTGTTATAAGCATCAGTAAACTAATACAGAATGAATTCTGTTCTGGTTTGAGCTTAGACCAAGGTAAAGAGTCTTTTAGCCTTGCTGAATAGAAAGCCTGAAAAAATTTCAACCTCTCCTGAATATTTTTAGCATTGGTCATATTCCGTTAATGAATTTAATAAGTTTAATATATATTCCATTTTGGTTTCTTATGTACAAAATATTTTTTCAGCATAGAAACTACCAGTAAATTTTTTTAATTTGTCGGATTATTAAATATTAATTTAATGTACTGTAGAGTTAACTCTCATGTGCTAAAGGTTCTCAGTTCGATCCCAATCAGAGTCATAATACATTTTGAGAGGGATCAGCTGATAACCACCGGCTGTGCATTTGTCATTGGGCTATTAATTAATGACACTTTCTAAGGAATAGTCGGCCTTAGTTTGTAACAATGACTACATTTGCTCATCTACACTCATCACATTCATTCGAAATCCATATTCGCCCATATCTTGACGATCGGCGTCTTATGAATAAATAAAAAAAAGGTACATTTTTCTATTTTGTACACAATTGGATATGATGTGTTAATTTCAATAAATTGATTATTCAATGATTGATGAATGCCAGTTATAGAGTACCCCACCTTGCTGTTGCTTGTCTGTATAAGTCAGACAGCAAAGTAAAGTTGAATTGAATTCATAATTGTTTCTGAGCCATATAGAATATTTGAATCACATGTTCCTTGTTTCTTGACCTAGTCGCTGGTTATGATGTTAATGACATCGTCAGACAGATGAAATCCAAAACATTTTCTGGACCGGATAACATCTCATCCAAACTCTTGGAAGAGGTTTTTGATATATTGGCTCCCATTCTTACTTGTCTCATTAATCTCTCAATCGAAAGTGACATATTTCCTGAAATCTTGAAAAATGCTATTATTCGCCCTATTCACGAAAAAGGATATAAACAGACTGCAATCAGTACAGGCTCATCTCGCTGACTTCGACTTTTTCCAAGGTTTTAGAAAAGTTGTTTAGTAACATCTTGGCGGTTTGTCAATTTGGGTTTACTAAGAATACATCAACTGCTGACGCAATACAGTCTTTGATATAAGTCATTGTGAGAGATCTTGATGCTAGGAATGTAAGCCTTGGTGTTTTTATTGACCTCACCAAGGCGTTTAACTTGGTAAACCATGAAAGGTTATTACGTAAGCTTTTCCTCGTTGGCGTGAGAGGTCCTCCTCATTTGTGTGTCTCTTCTTTCCTTGCTGAGAGAAGTGTATCTGTACAACTTCAGTTTTAAGGCAAGAATGGCTTCCTTAGAAATGTGCATTCTCGTCAATCTTTGATTGATGTTGGAGTGCCACAAGGCTCTGTACATGGGCCGCTTCTCTTTCTGCTGTTTATAAATGACTTGCCTCTGGGAATTCGTCAGTCTCTGCTTTGTCTGTTTGCGGACAACACGTACCATGCCGTTGGAGCTCCTGACCTTTGCAGCTGAAAGAAAAAGCCTATTATGAAATCAATTGTATCATGCAATGGTTTCATAACAATAAGGTTTCAATAAAGATTCCAAAGACCAATTTAGTCAATTTTAGAATTTCTGGCTCATCTAAAACAGTTGACGTAAATCTTTTAGTTAATGATTCGGAATTGAAACCTTGTAATAAGACAAAATGTCTAGTATTCTCCTGGACAATCACAAGAAATTCCATAGTCACATTGAAATGGTGTGTAAAAAAATTGCTTCAGGAATATTTGGTATTGGGCGCCTTTCGAAAGTGTGCGACACCCGTCATCTCCTAATTGCATATTACAGATTGGTTTTCACTCATTTATGTTATGAAGTAGCGAAAATACTCAGACTTTGGTTTTATGCTTCAAAAAAAGTCGTAAGAGCAATTTTTAAACTAAATTATCGAGACTCCTGCAAGCAAATCTTTAAAACCAATAGCATATTTACCTTCCCCTGTTTAAATATTTTATTACTTTTGAGACAGTCTCTTTACTTAATCTGTTTACATGAAAATTGACTTAACTAAATTGCACTAGTTCTGTTAGCATTGATTAATTGACTTTAAACAGTTTCTGTTAACTTCAGAGTTTGGGGATTTTCAGTCCATTTACCTCATCGTGCTTAACCACAACTAAACTAAACATGCCAATGGCTAAATCTGCAGATTGTAGAGTACAATGCTTTAAGATTTGAATCTTCAACTGGCTGCCATTCTGTACTTAATTCAATGAATAAAACTGAACCAGGCGCAGACCATTTTTATCTTAAAATACATAAATAACACACTATAGCGTATGCGCTCAAGTAATACATTATTACTGAGTTGAAAAGATCTACAATAACCAACTATAAACAAAAACGTAATTATTGAAAAGTAAGTATTGCGGCTCCCCGTACTGCCAGCTAGAATAGACGAATACAAGCAGTGGTAAATGACCTCCCACCCACCCATACACGTGCAATGATAAAGGCCCTCCCACCCACCCATAGACGTGCAATGGTAAAGGCCCTCCCTCCACCTATACACATGCAATGGTAAAGGTCCTACCACCCCCCATACACGTGCAGTGGTAAAAGCCCTCCCCCCACCCATACACGTGCAGTGGTAAAGATGGTCAACTAATAGATTTTTTATTTCTGTGGTTGGCTTTCTACCTTTAAGTCAGAGCCAGACAACAATTGATTAAACCACTCTTAATTATTACCAAAAGTAATGAGAGTATTTTTTTTTTTTTTTTATTTACCAGCTGAAATCATAAATAATGTATACTACTCGTTTGCAATAAGACTATATGTACTATGAGACAATCCGGACCCCCCCAAGCTTTAAAAAAAAATAAAAAATTGCCATTAAATTAAATAATTTTTCTAATATGTTTTTTATTGGTTTAATTACTATAACGTCAATAGTAATATATCTAAAGCCAATAAAGTTAATAGGCTCATTCTATTGACGAGAAGTTGATAGCAAGAATTTATCACAAACGTTCATGCCTCCCTACTGTTTCTTCTTTTACCGATTATATTCGTGCCATTAAGCCGGTGGTCGGTGGGCGGGAAGGCTTTGAATTCTTACACGCTCGGCAGTACCATAGACCAGAAAGTCTACGTCGCATGTTGGCCTCCACTCCCCCTGTTAGTGTTAGCTACTGTCGGATCAAAAAGTATAGATACTCGAGTTTGAACATCAAATGTGTAAAAAGGATAAGGCAGAGGAAAACTAAATTACCATCAACATTTTTCTCATCTATTTAAGCAATGAGTGGTAGTTTTATATTTTTACCTTTTCACAATTTTTTTAAATCGTAGTTAGAGTGGGAAAATTACACCTCCCTCTATAGAGTAGGGAAAAAATACATTTTTTACAGTTTCAAATGATGTTTGAAAATTCACTATGATACAAATAATGATCTGATAATTTTGAAACTTTAACAGCGTGTAGGTGCTTTAACTGAGACTACACATACGAAGTTTCAAAATTTTTCAGTGGCATAAAAAAAGTGTTATGAATTTTCTAAAGTAACTTTTCCTCGTAATCAAAAAGGGATATGAATTGAGACAAACGGTGGTTTCAGGTGTCTGATGTCAGTAAGACGAATATATCTTTATTTTTATTTTATGAATACAGATTGATTTTATATAGCTTTATTAATCTTTAAGATGTCATGTGCACCAGACCGTGTATAAATATCACACCCTTCCCTGGCTGCCCAGCGGGTGCATTCAGAAGCAACGTTGGCGGGTTCTAACAGTTGGCTAGCTTCTTCCAACCAGGTGGTGGTGGGAGTTTCTAAATAACTTTGTGTAAGTAATGCTTGACTTTATTAATTAATTTCTCAAAACACTTAAATTTTTGACCTATAAATATATTATAATTATACTATAATTCTCTTTTGAGTATCTAAACGTTTTGCTCCGACAGTACTTAGTTCCTAGCTATGTTGCCAGCAGTGGCGGCTACTCCATAAGAGCACGTGAACCCCCTGTGAGATTTGAAAAAGAAAATGAACCACATTTAAAGTTTAGGTTAAATTATTTACACATTGAAATTACGAAATTCATGATTTTTAACATAAGAAAACTCAAGAGGCGCCTTCAGCTAGCTTCCGCTAATCTCGCAGTACTGTCGCACAGTCCCGGTTGTGCTCCATAGCGTATATGCAAGGCCTAATCAGCTGTTCTGTCTGGAAGGCAGTGGTGGGGCCGTCTTGTAATAGAAGCCAGCGGTGCACACTTGCCGTGTGCTCCAGTCCGACTTCTTTTAAAATCTGTTGTTTGGTTAAGTATGGTTTTTAACTACGTTAAAATATCTTGTAAAATATTTTAACATGCATGTTTAAGCGTATAATTTTTAGAACATTTTAATTGTGCGCTTTTACTTGTGGGGTACTCCGTAGTACACCCCAAAACCCCCGGTGTGTGAACCCCCACTTTACTAGGTCAAAAGCCGCCACTGGTTGCCAGACGTACAGGTACGATAATTATCAGTTTTGTATAATAATTCTGAAGATTCCCCATGCAAAATGAATTGTGTGTGATTACGATAGTACGATAAATTATCATAATGTACGATAAAAAACGATAATTCTGGTGCGATAAAAGACCACTGATTTTGATTTTAATACACAGTCTGACAGGGTTATAAAGAGCTTTTTACCCCTTATCATACTTAGACCAGAACTTAACCTTGTTTAGCTAGATCCCTTCATTATTTGTTATTCCTCTATCTACTTGTTTGACAATTATTTTCATTCCTTCTAGTCAGTTATTGTTGTCAGACAGTAGTAACCATACTTTTGTAGCGACGTAGTACAAAGCACTTGCACTGCTGTACTGAGGTATTTTTTATTTTTATATTAAAAAAATATCTTTTGTTTGTATGAAATTAAAATACTTGTATGTGTTAATAGTATCGGTAATTTACCTTTCTGAAAAGTGTACAATTTCACGGTTTTCCCCATAATTTTAACCTCTAGTCCCCATAATTTTATGTTTTAAGTCTGGTTCCTAGAAGAGGGATAGTCTCACAGTCCATCGCATCATGTATACCAAACTCAGAAATTGTAACTGGAATTCATTGTATGGTGCAAACAATATTTATGCAGCATTGGATGAGTTTTATTACTTAGTATTTAAAATTTTTGATCAATGTATCCCTAAGAAAGCTAGTGTTCTTAAACGTAAATACCCTTGTTGGTTTACAAAAGATATAATTTGCTCAATTAAACTTAAAAACAAAGCTGCAAAAAAGAGAAAATTTTCCAAATACCATGATAATTTATTTAGAGAACTTAGAAGCAGTATTAAACTCAATATTAGTATAGCGCATAGGGAGTACTTAAGACAAATAGAGGGTTGTATTAACGTAGATTCCAAGCAGTTTTGGAACTATATTAAGTCAAAGCGTACATCTTCCTATGAGTTAGGTAGTACAGAGGTAAAATACAATAACAATGTGGTACCAAGAGAATCTGTATCTGATGCATTTGCTGACTTTTTCAAATCTGTTTTTAATGTCTAACCCGTAATTGGTAACCCTCCTTTGTTTCCCTCTTCCAACAAAACTAATCAAACTATTGTATTTACTGTACTTGAAGTACTAGCTGTTATGAAACAGTTAAAGTCAAAAAAGTCCTCTGGTCCAGATTGTATACCTGGATATGTTGTTAAGGGGTGTTCTGAAGTGTTGGCTGAGCCTTTGACTTATTTATATAATCTTTCCTTATCTTGTTGTGTTTTTCCTCATAAATGGAAGGAAGCCAAGGTGGTCCCAATTTTCAAGTCAGGCAAGAAGGAAAACGTCGAAAATTATCGTCCCATTTCTTTGTTAAATACGTTCGCAAAGGTGTTTGAGTCACTTGTATATAAATATATTTATTCTTCTATCAGATCTAAACTATCTCCGCAACAGCATGGCTTTATTCCCCAAAGGGCAACAGTATCTAATTTGATGGAATTTTCATATGATGTCTCTTCTGAACTGGATGTTGGTGGAAGGGTGGACGTAGTCTACACGGATTTTTCTAAAGTGTTCGACAAAGTTGACCATTCGATACTCCTCAAGAAGTTATTAACCTTTGACCTTTCCAAAGATTTTGTTTGTTTTCTTGAATCTTACCTTAGGAACCGCACTCAATTCGTAGTTGTTTCAAATTTAAAATCTAAACCTTACTGCAGCACTTCCGGGGTTCCACAAGGTTCTAATCTTGGACCCTTACTTTTTCTAATATTTATCAACGACTTGCCAGGCAAAATTTCTGATGCTAAATGTCTTCTTTATGCTGATGATTTAAAGTTGTACAGAATGATTAATAGTGATAGAGATGTAACTCTATTACAGGCTTCTCTCGATTTACTCGCTCTGTGGTGTTCAGAAAACAAATTATGCCTGAACATAAAAAAATGTTTTGTTGTAACATACTCGAGGAAAAAGGGAATACATCCCTCAAGATACAACATCGATGCAATCCCATTGGAAAATGTTGCACACATAAAGGATTTGGGAGTAATCTTTGATTCGTTTTTCAAATTTGACATTCACATAAACTCAATGATTAATAAATCACTCCAAATGCTAGGATTGATACCAGAAACACCAAGTTATTTTCTTCTATAGAAACTATAATCGGTTTGTATTTTTCATTTGTTAGAATCAGACTAGAATACTGTGCCCCAATCTGGGATCCATATATACATTATCACATATCATCAATAGAGGCCATCCAAAATAGATTCTTAAGATACCTATATTTTAAACGATTTAATATTTTTTGTCCTAGAGATCTCTGAACAGATATATTGAGAGTTTTGTTTTCATTTGAATCGCTAGCCAGTAGAAGAGCCAAATCAAATATCATTTTGGTGTTCAAAGTATTACACAATTTTGTTGATAGCTCTTATTTATTAGATAAAATTAAGTTATATGTTATAGAAGTAATTTGCATTCATCCATAGTTTTTTACATACCTCGAAGTGTTACTGTACAATTTTATAATTTGTCTTTGTTTAAAGCACTTCGCCTACTAAATAAGTTTAAAACAGAAATAGATTTTTTAAATTTAAAAATGAGTTTGTTTTTAACTGAAGTAAATAAATTTCCTTCACTTTCATAAAATGGATATTCACTGCAATATTTAACTTCTTTTTGTTTTTAAATTTATGTTTGGATAGATATTATTTGTTAGCTTGCGCTACATAGTTGATTATTACTGTTAAGCCTGTATTATATATTTTTAGCATAGTTTACTTATTCTTGTACTGAAAATAATTGTTGTGTAGTTATAGTTTTGTCAAAATGGCTGTATTAGGTTTTTTACCTGTAGCTGTTATGTAAAGAGTCATAAATAAATAAATCATCGCACTCTGCATTTCACATTGAACGAAATAAGGTGTTTTCGTGTTCTTCTGATTGCCAAAATAGCAATTTGTAAGGGTATTTTTACAAAATTTCTGGGGCTGTGCTCCAGGACTCCCCTTTCTGATGGGAAATATTCCATACCCCCATGCCCCCCCCCCAAACATTATTTTTATCTACGCCACTGCCATAGATTATGTTTTGATGAATATTGAATATCAAAAAAACCTCTTGAGACCTTGTTCCAACACTGTCCAGAACAATCATGTCACTTCTCAACAACTGATAAAAAAGAGGTATCATTCTAGTTGCTCATATTTTATTGTAGATCTACTACTATAACCAATATAAAAACCTCAGTACATAGAATACATGCATCACACAATCATTTGGAGAATAATTTTCTAAATCCAATGGTTTTCACTAATCGTTGCTGATACTGTATAGGGATTATACTTTTTAGTTTAATTAAGTAACTTAGTTCATGAAAGCTAAGATTCATGAATAAAGTAACCCTCTGCTGATTATGCTCAGTTGCAACTTTTTTCCAATTTCTTTTCCTCTCCAACATCTTTTTCTGAGGTCCTCAATGCTATTTTATCTATGAAACCAATCACTTCTAGCAGACATAACTAATGTATTTTCAAGCTCTAGGGCTATTTTCCACACTGGAGATATAAATGATGTACCCTCTAACTCTAGGCAGTTTCCCTAACTGAATCATCAATATTTACGATTCGTAAATTAGGAGGCCTGATGCCAAGTATTATGTAGAGAGCTGCGAAAACAAGACGATAGCAAACGATTCATCAAAATGAACAAAAAATGGGAAAAAATAAGCTATTGTTATATTTGAGACTCAAAAGTTATCAGCAACCTCTTTTCTGTAAATGTATGTATATATGTATCCACTTTAGGTTTATGTGTGGCTTATGGCTCTTAGGTGGGTGAGAGGGCCATCGCCACTGTAAGTGTATGAGTGGGTGGTAGTGCCATTACTACTTCAGTGGTATAAATAAGTGGTAGAGTCATTGTCACTGTAGGTTTATGATACTTACTTACCTGATTCCTTCACCGCCGACCAGCGTAGCTGGATAGATGGCGTCATTAAAAGCATTCCATTTTCAAGTGTACAAACATATGGGTAAGTGTCAGGGATATTACCATTGTAAGTGTATGAATGGACGGTTGGGCCATTACCCTGTAGGTGCATGGGTGGGAGGGAGGGCCATACGATTGCACCATTTCACTGTACATGCACTTGTTAAACAACAATAATAAAAACGCAAGAAATATATGCACTTATTTTTTATTTAAGAACAGGAGGTACGTTTACAATGGTAAGAAGAACTGGAAATCAGCTAAGACCTTTCCTCGGACAATGGAAATGTATCAAATGAAACGTTCAACCAATATTGAAGTTTTGTTTTAGTTGCATCAAGACAACTAATTTGAAGTCAAAAATACAATTCATCTATCAATGACACTATAGTCCAGCCCACAGATAAATAATTCTACCCATATAGCTCATTCCCATGCTAAAAAGTGTTAACAATATGTCCGTAGTGTTTCAACTGTCCACTTTAAAGCGCGTCGAGCGGCTGACAACTGGGTGACGTTGCCAGATTGAACTCATTCAACTAACCATATTGGTAACAAATATTACAATAATAAATATCAGCTGATAATAATAATTGAGATTTAATACTTATTCAATGCGACAACGTCTCATCCTAAATTCACGTCGTATAGTGCGTGTTGCCTAGATACTCCTTAAACAGCGCGCACGCTTTTCCCGTATACTGTGAGCCATCTAGATCTGTGGTCCAGCCGTTCTAACTTTACATCTGAGGTTTGCGGGATAAACTGGAAAATCGACATATGCAACGTTGCATCCAGACCGGCACAGCCATCCTCTAAAATCTACATCTGGTAACTCACAATTTGGAAGAATGTAGGAAGATACAAATTTATTTTTTTTAGTGTGAATTAAAATCGTTGTAGTGTTTAATTGGGAAGTACCTTTGTTACTGTTTACAAATATCAAAAAACGAAGTTAATCGGACAATTTTAACTCATAAAAACTATCAGATCCTAGTTGTGATTCATGTAGACCGGAAACTAATTAGCCGTGGGACAGGAAGGAGCCAAGCGCTCAAGCTAAAGTTGTGCTCCCCTCAGAGGCAAAGTTGGAACGGCTGGACTATAGTGGCAGTTCCTCTATAGCTTTACCTTTACATTACATTACACATCAGCTGTTTTTATTAGTCGAAGAAAAGCATCTGATTTGAAGGGAACGTCATCTGAAAAAGAGTAAACTCATAAACAAAAAAAGGAAAAGAACTCGACCATCCTCACCGTCCGCCAACCAAATTCGAACAAACTCAGTCACTCTCACACAGAACGCTAGTGTGGACGGTTTAACTGTGTTGGGGACCCATATTGAGTTGTGGTGGGAGAAACGGCTTTTAATGTCGTCGTTGTCAATTTGAGACGCAAGAGAGAGCTTCTACTTGGCTATACAGTCAGCTGTAGCGGAGCTGTCTGCTGGCTTTTGGTTTGTTTATCTTTACATGCTTATCAATAATTATTGGACCTACTGGACTTAATTAGTCTCGTCTATCTATCGTCTATCTCGTCTATCTATCTATCTATGAATTTTATTTATAGTTAATTTATAGAACTAATGTACTTACAGAGACTGAAGAAACAGTTGACAAAATACTGGCAGCAAATCATTGTATTAATCATATATACAGTTAACTATTTACACAACATTTACAATTTGTTATTTATATCATATTTACAATTAAAATGTGTTGTATTCATTACATTATTTACATCAATTTTGTAGCCTGTACATCGATTTTCTTAAAGCCTGAAAATAAAATGACACATGTCAACAAATAAAATGATATTTTGTAAATGAACAACTGAATTGGGTGCAAATAAGGACCAAATGATATGTAATGAATAATGACTGTATATATTAAAATTTAATGTGAAATGTCATGTTATCATTTCTCTTATAAATGACTTCCAATACAATTTTCTCTTTTGTCGCAGGAAATAATTGTGTGTAATACTGCAACAATTATTGCAAAGATATTAGTAATAAATAGGCCTACTAGTCTAGACTAAATATCTGATTGCGTAATGAATAAATCAATAAAATGCAAGTATAATCATCAATTTATTCCTAGATTATTCACAGTGAGATACACATGCGACAAAGATACAACATTTTACATTAGCATGCTAATAAGTGTTGAAAGATGACTTATGCCATCAAGCTAGACTTGATAATAACTTGTATAAATATTAAACAACAACTATGTACAACATTGATGAATACTTAAATAAATTAGACATGGCAATACTGTGTGGTTATGTGTATATGTACATTGATGGCAACATGCAATTTGTGTGCAAAGTGCAATGAACATTTAAAAGACCAACAGAAAAGTGCAATGAACATTAAAATACCAACAGTCTTTTAGTTAGATTGATTGATTATGTATGTTTAACATTCTTTAAAGATAGTGATAAGGAATTAATTGATTATAAAAGACCAACAGTCTTTTAGTTAGATTGATTGATTATGTATGTTTAACATTCTTTAAAGATAGTGATAAGGAATTAATTGATTATAATACTTACTGATTAATTATAACACTTATAATACTACAGAACGCTAGTGTGGACGAAAACAATTGTTATCTATAAAGCAGACGACATCACTCACTCATCCATCAATTCCCGCCATAGGGTTGGAGGGGCCCCTCCCCTCCAACCCCCACCACAACTCAATATGGGTCCCCAACACAGTTAAACCGTCCACACTAGCGTTCTGTCACTCTCACTGACTATAGTTTAGTCATAGTCTATAGTCTATTGCTTTGCTATTAAAATTTCGATTATATTCGATAAGGGAAAGTATGTTGTATCAAGTTTATTATTAGCCAAGAATTAATAGCATGACTAAGATTACGTGATTTGTTTGTTTGTTATTGAATTAGTCAATTATTTCTACTAGTAATAGTTATGTAAGCTGCAAATATCCTTTTCAGTTATAGGGCCTACTAATTAAATACTTATAGTCCTACGATTGTTGGTTAGGAATGGCATTGTCAAAGTTTGAAGTCGCACTCCGAATAAACTAAATGTATTGGGAAGATTCATAAATATCAGGTAAGTCCTTTAACATTTTCATCGGTAATTAAATAGCTGGCAGTTATCTATTTATTGTCCAATCAGCAGGCAATTGATTTGCAGACTATTTTCCTAAATTAAAAAAAAAATTACAGGCCTAGGCCTAGCTACAGTGTAAACCTACTAATGTTTGGTAATATTGCGATCACAAAAGAATAGGCTAGGCCAATGATGTAATAGAAGTTACATAAAAGATATCAAAATAATTATATATATTTTCTCGGTAGGCTAATGTGAATTAGGTAAAGAAAATAAATTCTTCAAAAAAGAGAGGTAAATATGCACTTTTTTTGTCACATCTTAAAAATGATTTCTTGTTAAAAAAGTGGTGAAATTTAAGCGTCTATTTCTTGAGGTGGTTGATTTCATCCATGGAAAACTGGTTTCTTACAGAAAAAATGAGTAATTATGCACTTTCTTGCCACCTCTGAAAATACAATTTCATGTTAAAAAAAGTGATGAAAAATGAGTTTATATCTCTTGAAGAGTTTGATTTCATCCGCAGAAAACTCGTTTTTTACCGAAAAATCGAAAAACTAGTTTTATCTAATAGGCCTAATGAAAAAACAACTTTTTTAAAAATTGTTATTTTTCGACAAATTTTGTTTCCATTTCTCGTGTTTTTTTTTTCTGAACACAAATATATAACTGGTTTTTTTTTTATTTATTTATTTCAACGGCAATGCCATTACATACATAAATTTGATGACAGACAAAAACAATAATATAAGAAATAGACAAAGGGGTACAATTTAGTAAACGGTGCAAAGAAATATAATAAGTGAGTAATAATACCAGAAGAAAAACAGGCTAAAAAGTCCTATGACTAAAAATAATAATATATTTAAAGGAACAATTCCAAACAAAATTATTTAATTGATTATACAAGCTAATAATATGCAGTAAAGGAAAATAACACTAAACATAGTTTGATATTAAGTAAATAAACAATGCAGACTAAAAAACTTAGCTAATTGGTATAAAGGCAATAATATTTTTTGTAGTAATGGGGTTTTGTGGTAAAATTATTTTTTCAGCTCGAAAAATGCATTTTTTACTGACATAACCAAACATAACCTAACTTATCTTAATAAGAATAAGAATAATTTATTCCTTTAAACATGGTACAATGCATGCAATTGGAAACGTCAAAAAAAATTTTTGATTAAGACTACACTTAACCTAGCAGGTTACAAGCAATTTGTAATTGAGTAGGTGTCTTTCTTAACCTATATTACTAAAAAAGCTACTTACAGTAGTGTTCGGCAGGTCAAAAAATTCTTGGAATGAGTATAAAGGATTTGCCAATAATAGACCCACCACACCTCTTTTGAATAATTGTCAACTTATCTTAATTTTCTCAACAAAAATTCGTAATTTGTGTTAAATTCGAGCGTTTGGCCTCCGTGACGGTCTGCCGGCCATCACTCCGGCGGGAATATAGGTGAATTTGGTTTTTGTGATTAATAATTGTTGTATATAATGATAGTGTAATGGCCGCTAATCGCGATCTGCCGCGATAGTAGTTTTTCCGTTATTTCTTGAGAAATATTTGTAATAGACCAAAATAGTTTTCAAATTTGTATTCAGCGCAAAAAAACACACCAAATTAAAAAAATATGATTAAAATACCATTTACATTAAGGGAAATATGACAAAAATACTAAAAGTTGTGACATTGGTTTTTTCGGTAAAATACGTTATTGCCGTGGAATAAAAAGCATATCTCGTGAATTATACAGCCAATTCTAGACCCATTTCAAGCAAAATGTTCCAAATTTGTTTGGCGGCAAGAAAGTGCATAGTTACCAAAATGAAAATCTAGGTTTTTATTTGATAGTGAAAAAAAACTTTTAAAAATCGTTAGTTTTCGAAAATTTTTTTAAAATTTCATGTGTTTTTAATGCTGAACACAAATATATATAGTTTTGCAGTAAAATTATTTTTTCAGCCCCAAAAATACATTTTTTACTGACCTAACCAAAAATAACCTAACTTATCCTAGTTGTCTATTTACTCAACAAAGATTAGTAATTTGTGTTAAATTTGAAAATCTGGCCTCCATGACGGCCGTCACTCTGGCGGGAATATAGGTGAATTCGGTTTTCGTGATTAATAGTTGTTTTATATAAGGATTGTGTAACAGCCGCTAATTGTGATTCGCTGCGAAAGTAGTTTTTCCGTTATGTCAAAAAAATAATTGTAATAGACGAAAATAGTTTTCAAATTCGTATTTAGTGCCAAAAAACACATCATAATAACAATAATAGGATTAACCCTAGATGGTGAATACTAGGTGGCCCATTATGAACTACCAAAAGCAAGTGCTTCTTTTCTGCGCTTTGTAAGCTTTTTTTGTAAAAATCATAAAAAATACTAAATATATTCCCAATGTCAATTTTATCATTTCGTTTTTCTTCTCATGAACTGTAGTACTTTCAGATACTACCATCAAAACTTACAAAAAAAAAAGTAATTAATTACTGTCTAGAAAAGATTGAAAAAATTAAAAAACTGCATGTTAATTATAACTTATAACCAAATCAAATCAAATCACTTTATTTAGCCAAAATGACAAAACAGTTTGTATTAGCCAAGTCAAATACTGTATACTATAATCAATAACAGTTCTTAATACTTAATACTAACAGCTATATACTTATGTAGAAAAAGTTTACACTCTTAAAATAATATTAATAATGTTAATTAATAAAAACAATAACATAGTTCATATATGTATGTAAATATTTACTCTGTATTAAACAGTGTTGTACAAAATTCCTTATTATAAAACTCCCGGACGCTGTAACAAGAGAGATTTACTAGATGGTCCCTCAGCCGTTTTCTAAATTTTAAGAGGTTTGATTCCAACTTGAGTGAACAAGGTAGATGGTTGAATAGTTTTATTCCATTATAAAACAGATGTTTTTTGAAAAAAGATTTAGAGTGTTTTGGAACTGCAAGATTGTTAGAGTTACGCAAGAAGTATGGAGTTTTTACTGGGACAATGAATTTCGGAAGATTACGTTTGACAAAAGTTAGTGTTTCCAAAATGTAGATAGACGGTAGAGTTAAGATACCTGACGTACGGAAATAGTCCCTGCAGGACTGGTTTCTTTTCAGAGAAAAAATTATTCTTAGAGCCCATTTTTGAATTTTAAATAAAAAAAGGGTTTTTTGGTTTTCATACCCCCAAATAGGTATAGCGTATGATAAGTGGGGATAGATAACCCCGTAATACGCACATAGAAGAACTTCGGTATTTGCAGTATTACGTAAATTGCGCAACACAAAGATTCCCGAAGTAAGCTTTTTTGAAACACTTTCAATGTGATCATAAAACGTGAGATTTTCGTCCAAGACTAAACCCAAAAATCTGACACTCGGTGTCGGATGAACCACAGTTTCATCTGCAAGTAGGCTGAAACCTTTAGCTCGCCCTTTCGTCAAGCAGAAGTTCATAAGTCGGGTTTTATCAGAGTTTATAGAGAGTAAGTTGTCATCAAACCACTGAATTAAATTATTGGCCTCACAAAAAGCAACTCGTTCCAATTGATCCACGTTGGGGCTTGAAACTGAAAGAGAGGTGTTGTCAGCAAATAAGGAAAGTCTGGTCATGGATGCACACGAGGGAACAGTGTTCATATATAACAGAAATAAAACAGGGCCCAAGACGGAGCCCTGAGGCACTCCTCTCACGATGGAGGTCTCTACTGAGGAGTAGGGGCGTACATACCTAGCACTATCTACTGACTTTATTTCCACATACCGTTTTCTACCTTGTAGGTAAGAGGCGATCCAATCCAATGCTACACCACGTATGCCCACGTCACTCATCTTTAATAGCAACAAATTGTGGTTGACTGTATCAAAGGCCTTACTCAGGTCGAAAAATAATCCTGCTGAAGGATGTCCAGAATCAAGATCTTGTACTATATCGTTTATGAAACTAAACATAGCAGTTACTGTAGATTTACCCTTCATAAATCCATGTTGGTTTTTCAATATAATATTGTTATGTTCTAGGAATTCCCATAACCGGATCAGCATTACTTTTTCAAAGACCTTAGAGAAAACTGATACAATTGATATAGGTCTGTAACTGTTGCAAACCTTTGCATTTCCCTTTTTAAATATTGGCTTTACGACTGACACTTTTAAGCACTTAGGGAATGCTCCATATGTGCTTAAAAAAAACACAACTTACAACAGCTGATGTTTTTTGTAGTTTACTACTGTACTCAATTATTTTTAATTTTGAAAGTTTTGCCTACCACAATTTTATTATATTTGTCTTTATTTAACAGCTGTTAATCAAATAAATCAATCAATTAATATAGCTTCACAAGAAATCAAAATATAAAAATATAAACAGTATAATTTTGACATATTTAAAACCCACAGCTGATATTCTTTTTATATTTGACTTATTATACCTTCATGCATCCTGCTATTTGATTAACATCGAAACTTTAGAAGTCCAAGGGATGGAGCCCTGAGGGATTAAAGAAACGGGAATAGGTCAGAAACCTTCCCTGGGGTATATAGAACAACTTCCCCAAGTTTCATGGCGATCGGCTGGACGGTTTGGTAGCACATAAAGGACAGACAGACAAACAAACATACATTGGATTTTATATATATAGATATGTTACTCCTATAACAGTATGTCATATATCACTACAATCTGCAACTCATGCAAACTAGGGGTCTTGTCCAATATATTAAAACCACGTAGAAAATGAATTTATTATGTATGATAAAAATAAAATAAAAAACAAAAATATTTTTCTATTACAGATATATAGACTGTAATAGAACAATTATTAGCTGGTTTTGTTGTTCAACAAAATAGATAACAGTAAACAAAATTAAGATGAAGCACAAAATAACAAGTTTGTTTGTGTTGAGTACACTTACCTTGCGACATGGACTCAATAAAATATTAAATAGATCAGGGTATAACTGGCATTCAAAACAGCTAATAGAGTCCGAAATATACTGAGCCAGAAGGGTGACAGTTCAGACGACATCACAGATAGAACAGGCGTTTATAAACTGAACTGTGGCGAATGTAACAGCATATATACCGGACAGACTGGTCGAACCTTTAAAACCAGATTTAAAGAACACCGTCCCGATCCACGCCTAAATAAACAAAAACATTCATTCGCCAAACACCTAATAAATCAGTACATTTACATTAAAAATATTAATGACAGCCTGGAGTTTCTAGACACCTGCAAAAAGGGTAGAACACTAGATATATTGGGGAGTTTAAAAGATTCAAATTCAAAATTATTGTTATTCAACAATTTAAATTTGTTTACATGAATTTTTCCACTGTACGTGTATGGGTGGGCGGGTGGGTCATCACCACCGTACGTGTACGGGTGGGTCATCACCACCGTACGTGTACGGGTGGGCGGGTGGGTCAATACCACCGTGTACGTGTATGGGTGGGCGGGTGGGTCATCACCACCGTACGTGTATGGGTTAGGTTGGACATTGTCCAATCTCAGCAGTACAGTAGAAATAGATGTTTCCTTTTCTCGCGAAAGTGTAATAAAAATGTCAAGACAGATTTTAATTACATTTTTTTAAACTAAATTATTTATAGCTATCTTCTTAAAAATAAATATAGATTGAACTCATGTTACAAATTCATATTACAAGTTAAATTATAAAATAGTAAAAATATTCAGTAACATACAGTACTAAAATTTAGTTCTCATTTATAACACATCATTTATAATGAATTTAATTTAATTATTTGTCACATGTTTCCAATGTTTATTTTTTACAAACATATAATTATTCCAAACAAACAAAAGGTACACTATGAAAAAATAAAAATATTTACATCCAAGCTGTAACACATTTGCAGTTTGAATAATGACACCAGATGACCCTAACTGCAAAATTCTAAACGAAAATCTCCAATTTAATTCCCACTATATTTTCAACAATATTCTTGGTCACAAGACCAGTCCTTATCAACTGATAACCGTCTCAGCGATAAGAAGAGTAGGGGAAGAGGAGTGACGTAACGCAGTAAATCACCAGTCTGTCTGCCACCTGGTTCTTGAATGTGCACGTCCTGTAGGCCTACCAATGTTCGTCTTCATCTTTGTTTAATTTATTCTTTATGTTATGTGTAATATGTGTCATATATACTCGACAATCCAGCTGGAGCTAAAACACGTTTTTACTGACCTGGAGCTAGAATTCTTATTCCGAAACATAGAGTCAGCATGTTAACTCTTTGGAACTGATAAACAAGTATTGTACCAATTTAGTCACATACACAGTTCCGTGGCTAAAACCATGAGTTTTAATATTTATTTAAGTTGAAACTATTGTAAAACAAGTACAATATGGGAAACTAAATAAAACCTTAGAATAATTTATTTGCCAGAAATATTCCATGAGGCACGCCAATAATTATTTCATTAAAAAACGAAAACCTTATAATAAAGTCCAAAACTGTTCACTGCCTTGTCAAAAATTCAGACAGAGAGTAAAATGCTTCTTTTAATAGAAATTGTAAGACTACTCCTCTGAACTAAATGTCCTCCATGTCCAGTACCACTCGAGGCAGTTTATTATAAAACTTGCTTGCCATAATAATAGGGCTCCTTGAACTAACTTAGTGTTCTCTAAGTTTTTAGAAAAAAGTTTATGTTTTGAATCTTACACATTTGCCGAAAACTAAAACAAAATAGTAAAAAGGAGGATCAAAGTGATTAGAAAACAATCGATCCGCGCAGATACTTATCACGTCAATAGAAAATCAAATTAGTTTAAAATTCAACAATGATACAACTGAAGATACAAAACAATCACTATAATACAAATTCATTACTAAAAAACAAGTCCAAGAGAGGGTCTCTGAAGGATGTCAGGGAAACAAATTAGGTTGGAATGAGAGAGCAAGACAGGAAGGGGTTGAGTGTGTATGTTTGTGAGTAACTCACGGTCAGAGGTGCAGAAAGCGCTGTGCAGTTTGTCTCTAATGCCAGCCGAATCATCTTAATTAAGTAAAACCTTTCAGGTATTTGGTGATTTCAGAAGTACAAACTACATATAAAACTTATACATACCACAAGTATTTGTAAATGTCGATAGTTATTTCCGAGGACGTTATTGTGTTTTATAAATGTAAATTAGTGAATGGAAATAAATCCTCAATATCTTCAGACATCCGCAAAAAAAGGGAGTTTATAATTAAACTAATGAAATATTGAGAATTTTAAAACCGTCTTGTAATTCAAATACTCTTGCAATAAAGAACCTGAACAAGAAATGAATATACCGATATTGTTCAGATTTAATGAAATCTGCAAGTCATTCAGCCTAGCTTATTGAGTGACTACTAAACTAAAGTACTTAGTTTTTATTTTTACAGGCACTTTAATGATCTTTTGGCATATGTTTAATATTGTTAGCATGAATCTATAATTAAATACATTTACAGTACTAGGCCTATGCAATTTATATAAATCTTAAAATGCTACATTCATTTTGATCAGGGTATTGGGATAAATATAAATCAGTATCATAAATATTTATAAATCAAGAGTTGAAAATAAATAATTTAATATGTTGCTATTGCTAACCAAAACCTAAGTTAAATTCTGTGGGTTGAAAATGAAATGGTGCCAGATAGCCATTTTTGTAGAAATTGGTGAGGCTGTAATACATGGCAGATCTCCAAGTAAAGCCCCCCTTCCTGTGTAGCTGCCAAGATTCCTTCGAGTCCAATATTCATCTAGTAGCCAAAGTAGCAGTTTGTTCCTACGACAGTGGCCATGTTTTTATGAGTGTTGGATGTTTCAGAGCTACCATCATGGCTGCTGAAACTACTCAACCTTTGTTAGTACAAGCTGTTTATTCATTTAAAGGGAAAAACAACGACGAGGTAAGTTCTTTTTAATTAAGTAACGACTAATCAATTAACCTATTAAGTACTGGGTTAGATGTAATGAAAATCATCAATAACTGCTCACTTTGAAGTATCTTGCGACCATTTACATTTTCCCCAATACTTACATGGTCAATGAAATAATTTTATTTCATTCATTGAAAAAGACTCTATTGAGAGTTAGAGCTATCTTCAAAACAACTATTCAAAAAGCCTATAAAATTTGCAATACTTTTTTTTCCTTTATCATGTCAGTGGGTTAGTCACATTAAAAAAATGGTGGAATGTTTTCTGAAAATTTATTTTTCATATCATAACTGATATTCTTTTTTGTTGGAGCATTATATAATTAAATACTATTTCCCTTGAGAAATTCTTGTATTGTATACTGTAGATAGTTGGACAGTCAATACTTTGACAGTCCTTATAGTTCGACACCGGTAATGGTGTTACAACATTTTTATCCATAGCAGGTTGTGTCCGAGTCAGTTTGTTGTAGATTGATGAAATAACACCGTCAAAGTGAATAGCAGTTAAAATTATGACTATTTGGACATATAGTTACTGTGCCTTCTGAGTACTCTACTGTCCATACTTTAATAACTGCCATTATAACTCTGTACCAATTAAGTAGGACATACATTGTTACAGAAGTCTATAGCTTGTTTTTATTTTTGTTAACTATTCATGAAGAAAATACATTACAATTTCTTTATAAAAGTTATTTCTTTTGTTTTATATTTACCATACATTCTTCATAGTTTGACATTTCGGTACTTCGACACCCCCGTAGTCCACAAAGTGTCAAACTATTGAGATTTTACTGTATCACTAAAATCATAAATGTTTGAAAAATGTCATAGCCATTTGTTTTTCAATTAAAACATAAAAAATATATAACTCAAGAACTCCTAGAGATATAACTTAAGCCTCTTAGACGACAGAGCTTTACAAACTGTTTGGTTTAGTATGATCGTTTTGTTTAATCCTCAATCACACCATTCTGTAAGCACTGATGATATTTTTATTTCATAACGTTTTTATTCTAAACCTAATGATACATTTTTCTAAAAAGTAATCATGGAGACATATGTTTATATTAGTTTAGTAAGTGTTTAACACGTTCATAGCAGATGGCGCAAAAGTGCGTTATCTTTATCATAAGTCATGTGGTTGATGCTCATTTGTGTCACGTTTAGTACCAGTGTCCTGCTTCTTATGATATTATATACTGCATACGCAAAATAATTTTGTGCTTCGTGCTTGATGAACTAGCTATTGTGAGTTAAGGCCTAATTTGTTTTGTGCTCATTTACTCTTTTTTTCTTTTTGTAATCTATATATTTAATTTCGTAAGGCAAATCGGTTGCGTCAAAATTCCAATTGCTACACTCCACCTATGGCCTTCGGAAATGGCTCATTTCAAAGCTCTGATATTGTAGATGGCAGGAAAAATTAAAGTTTTGCAATTTAGGGCTCCGCTCCATTGGCCTTCGATGTTCCCATGTTAATCGTATGTGAAGAAGGTTTCTAACTTTTGTTTTGATTTATTGAGTCCAGCTTTCAATGTGAAACATTGAATATTCCAGCTGTTAACGTTTTATACTTAATTAACAAGGCACAAGGCCAAGCCTTTAACACGTTCGCTGCTAAACGTAATATGCAAAACTACTACCTGCATGCTAAAAATTTCAAAAAAATTTTTTTTGTAAAAACTTACCTTTAGGCGTAAAAAGTCAAGGGATGCACTCAGAAGTTCCATATGGGCAGTATTTATGGCCGGAAGTTACATATATGTAGCGTGCCCTATGGGGAACGGCAGCACCTGGGTAGTGACTTGCAGTGTAAACGTATTATGTTTTTGATAAAAATAGCACTGATTATTAAATACACATAGTTTTTATATTACAAAGTTTGATTTGTTTTCTAAATATAACTGGTGCGTGCGGGTCAAGGTCACTGTCGTCGCCATCAGTATCCTCCGACTCACTGGAGCGTTGTCCATCATCAAACACGACCCTTCCTCGACTGCACGAAGGCTGGTCCATTGTTATTGTCACAAAAATAACAGTAAACACGTATATAGTAAAATACTCTACCACAATACACACTAAAATGTACACCTATAATAATAACAATAAATAAAAACCATAAAAACACACATCCAATTAACGAAACAAACACGAGAAATCTCACCCCACACGCTACGCACAACAAAGACTGACAGTCATGGCATGCTGCCGATAAAACCGAGCATTAGTCGAAGATTACAGAGCGTTCCCAATGTCGACCGCCAGCGTGTGGGGTGCGCGCGGAGCCGTTCCCCATCGGGAAGGCAAGCACGCAGTAAACTCCCCAGATGGAATTAAATTGTTTATTGAAAATACAGAACCAAAACAACGAAACAGACCATTCTTACAACAACAAAAAATACTGTACAGAGAAGTTTTAACACAATTAATTAATACCTTATTAATCTGTATATAATGATGAGTTTACAAAACTATTAGTAATTAAATATTATACCGGGTGTTTCAAAATGAATAGCGGGGTTTTAGTGTGTTATAATATTTATTACATCAAACTTACAGCCACAAGGGAAATATCAAATGAAAGAGAAACTCAAACAGTTTTGTTTGTTGGCATCAGTGCGGAATGTTTCCGCCGCAATCCGATAGAAAGCGCTAGTAGCAAAGATGGCGACTAAAGAACAGAAAGCGTTTTGTGTTTTACAGTTTGCAAAGACGGAATCTGTTGTTACTGTGCAACGTGCGTTCCGGATTAAGTTCGGTTGTGATCCTCCAGGTGATAACAATATTCGTAGATGGTATCATCAGTTTGAAGACACTGGCTGCCTTTGTAAAGGCAAGAGTACGGGACGACCAAGAACTAGTGAAGAGAGCGTTGAGCAAGTGCGTAATTCGTTCACGCGTAGCCCTATGATATCCGTTCGGAAGGCTAGTCGTGAATTAGCAATTCCTGTGACGACTGTTTGGAGAGTTTTGCGGCGACGCTTGCAATTACGTTCTTATCGTTTGCAGTTGTTACAGGCTCTGAAGCCTACTGACCATGTTTTACGTGCCAACTTTGCTAACGACATGTTGTTGAATGACAATGAAAATTTTCTGGATCTTGTCGTATTCAGTGATGAATCGACCTTCCACCTTAGTGGTCAAGTAAACACCCATAATGTTCGGATTTGGGGTTCAGAAAATTCCCGCATGATGGAACAAGTGCAACGAGACTCCCCTAAATTGAATGTTTTTTGTGCTATATCCCGACAGAAAGTTTATGGTCCTTTCTTTTTTGGTGAAGCAACTGTAACTGGTCCCTCTTATCTGGATACTCTACAGCTATGGCTCTTCCCTCAACTGACACAGGATGAACCAGAGAACTTCGTCTTTCAGCAAGATGGTGCGCCGCCTCACTGGCATAACGAGGTACGCGATTGGCTTAACCTCACAGTACCCGACCGCTGGATTGGCCGTAAGGGGCCTTATGATGGCGCTTGTTATCCATGGCCTCCACGGTCACCCGACCTAACGCCGTGTGATTTCTATCTTTGGGGGTTTATTAAGGATCGAGTGTATGTGCCTCCAATGCCAGCCAACCTTCCCGAATTAAGGATCAGGATTGAAACAGCTGTTGCGGCAATTACTAATGAGACACTAACCAAAGTTTGGGAAGAACTCGCATATCGTCTTGACGTGTGCCGAGTAACGAATGGTGCTCACATTGAACACTTGTAGGCTATTATGTAAAACTGTTTGAGTTCCTCTTTTGTTTGATATATCACTTGTGGCTGTAAGTTTGATGTAATAAATATTATAACACTTTAAAACCCCGCTATTCATTTTGAAACACCCGGTACAATAAACATTTAACAGCAACATTTTAATTTTATTTATTTAGGGAATTTTGCCCCTGAGCCACTAGTAAGTGTTAAAAACATAAAAATGTCAACATTAGTTTATATCTCGTTACACTTTCGCAATGGGGCCAGAGCCCAATTTGGAGCCATCAGTGTAGGTTTTATTTGCTTGATACCTATTAAAGCATAATGGAAGCATGTTTGGCCCATAACCTGTAATAAATTGCAGTTAAATATTACTTAATGATCATGGTAATGTAAAAACCAAAACTATTAATGTTAGTACACTGACCGTTATCTCATACAACAAGAATATTGTAAACCAAATCATGGATAAAATAATTAAAAGCCGGAAAGTTAATAACTTGTGGTATCAAAGTGTTTACAACATAAGTAAATACAGAACTTTAGTGGTTTGAGTTACAATAACAACAGTATTGAGAGAAAAAATGATTTTTTTACATTTGTTAATTTATTCAGCTTTTGCCAATTGCCACAAATTTTGGGAGACCTTCCGAAAATCCAGTATTTCTTTTTTTCATATTGTAAAATTATTTTTGTAATATATAACTCCTATGTTTGGTATTTTGACTTGAATAACAACAGCACTGTTCCCTTTAACACGTTCGCTGCTGATGATGCTGTTCTGCGCCATGCCCAGGGCTACATGAATATGTAAAGCGTGATTCTGCACCATATTTGTTAGTTTTGTGTTATTGCTTGAGTGTTCCCAACATTTGTTGAATCGCTGTAATTCGTTGTGAGCCCTCTAAAAACGTGAAACCAAATATTACAGTTTGTTATATTTTAATAAAAAATATTCATATAAAACGAAATATTTGTTTTATTTCACTGCTCCTGGTGAAGGGTATTACTTGTAGGTTAGCAGCAAATGTTATAACATTAGTTACTCAACTTTTTATTTGTAATTCTGTCAGATAAATGTTTATGATTATTGTTTGACCCCAGACAATTTATGATTTGCGGGTTAAGAAAACAAAATATTTCGAAATTACTTTATCTTAATTTCTGTTAGTCCAACAGTAATGGTTGTGGACATTATATTTTTGATGACTAATACCTTTGTCTTCCGTACATAGTGAGAATACTTGAAGTACATCATAAGCTCATATAACGTAAATGATAGCCTCTCAACCATTTGATAAGTATTGAAATTGTTAGTTGTGATTTATAACAAGCAGTAAGGTGTAAGAAATTCACTCCAAAAATTTTCTTGCGAGTGAAAAAGTTTATTATTTGTTACATTGACATTGAAAAGTTATGA
Source organism: Stictocephala bisonia (assembly GCA_035578905.1). Taxonomy (NCBI): domain Eukaryota; kingdom Metazoa; phylum Arthropoda; class Insecta; order Hemiptera; family Membracidae; genus Stictocephala; species Stictocephala bisonia. The sequence goes on along the minus strand of JAQJVL010000552.1, from coordinate 361,155 downwards.
AAAAGTAATTAGTAACTAAAAAAGTCAGATCATTTTTTTTAGAAATATTTTCAAGATATGGAGTTTTTTAAAGCATTTATAAAATTACACTCATCCAAAAGAAATATATTTTTTTTAAATTCATTTTATTTTAGAATTGTTATAACAAATGTAACACTGTTTTTGAAGTAAACGGACAGAAACAAAAATTACCGAATAATGAGACTGTTGGTATGTGTGTGTATGGATTAGCTTAGTTGAGTTGATTCCCGAAGGATTGTGGCTCAAATCAAACTGCAGAACTGAGTTGTCTGCTGCTATATATCAACATGTAAAATGATAACATATTTGGAAACTTTGGGTGTAAATGAAATTTCATCGTATTTCTTAAAGACTTGAATTTGGTCAGCTTTATCAATTTTGTTTGCTTTTGACAGAAAACGAGTATATTGTTTTGAAAGACATTTTTTTCTTTACTGAAAATAACTTATGGACAGTATTTATTTTGATGTTAATGTTATTCATTTTATAACGCTTAATAACAGCTGTTGTAATTATTATATTTTAATTCTAAAGCAAAGCCCAGATATTCGACTATGATACATTAGTTTAAAAGAGTGCATAAAATAAATAAATCTATTGTTATTTTTAAGGCAATAAGCAGTACATGTCGAAATGAACTAATTCAATTTGTGTGATTTTCCCTTGTTAAGATGGATCCAGATTCAGACAATCTTGAAATAATTTTAAAGTTTTTACGATGGTTTGTTTTTTTTTTTTTCATTGTATACTAAATGAAAAGTGCATTCTAATCAAGACCGGGCTTCTGGGTGGCTTAGGCAGGATACCCCCTCATGTTGAGCAAACCAACAACATTATTTGTAGTTTGTCAAGACGACTAGAATTTTTGTGGCCAGTATGGGGTTTTCTGCTAGTAAATAAATGATGATAAAAATTAAAATTTAAAAAACGGATCACCGCCCAAAAGTTATTTGCTGATGACAAAATAATCTCCTTTATTGTATACCTTTATTGTGCGATATTGATGTTATTTTATATAAAATACAGCTTATCTGGTTCTTTGTCAGCTGATCGGAGAGCTGAGTAAAATATATATATATATTTATATACAATACGTTTATCCAATCTAGCAGTGTATTTATATTTACAAGGTGCCAAAGAATGTGTTTTCTTAGTTTTAAAGTTGGCTAGAGGACTTCCTCTCATAGTTCGGAATGCACTTTAACCTAGTCAACCAAGAATTCGAAAGAATAGATGGAGGATTAATTTAGTAACTATCAAAATTAGTCATAGCTAATGGAATCAGGTTGGGTTTAGAAACGTAGGATGTTGAGACTGGACGGGTTAGTTTCAGCCACACCTCTGCCACAGATGCTGATCACTATACTACTTGATGTAAGACAGACGCAAAGGCGAATATGGCTACTTAGGTTTAAGTATGAGGATTCAAATATGAAATCTTGAAAGATGGACGATGATTTAAATATATTTATAATTAACTTAATCACACTATCCTAATATTAGGTTATGATTGACAGGTGCATAAAAATGTACTCTTTACATCAGCAAATTTTTCTGGCTTGTGAATACCCGTTCTCACGGCAACATTTTTTAAGTTTAGAAGTTCATAACTGACTTGTTAATAACTTGATAACAATGCAAACAATAATGAGCGTGTGTAGTATAAAATAGTAGTAAAATGGTATAAAATGGTATAAAATAGTATAAAATGGAGAATAACAGTTTCATGCCAAATATGCCAACTGATAATGCAAATAATGCATTTGAGTATATAATAAATCAAATTAATGTAGCCTATGAAAAGTCGCAGGTAGTCATAAGAAATCATCGACACATTAAGAAAACAAATAGAATGGAAAAAGAATGGATAACCAACTACTTGAGAGACCTAACAAGAGAAAGAGACAAATTGTTCAGAGTATGGAAAGCAGATCCTAGTAATAAAAATCACAAGCAACAATATAATAAATTTAGAAATAAAGTTAATAGGGAAATAAAATTAAGGAAAAGTCAATATTTCAGAGAATTATTTCAAACCGCAGGTAAGGACACCAGGAAAATGTGGCAGGGTGTAAATAGAATATTGGGAAGAGGTAAAACCTTGAATATAGATAAACAGATTATTGATGTAATGGAAGGAACTGCCGATCAAATATCTAATAGATTTGCTGATCAATTTATAAATGAAGTTTTGGAAGTTAAGCATCAGTGCAGCAAAAGTCTTCGTAATGAAAGAGATATAAATATTGGTAACCCGATTCAACAAAATTTTTACATACCAATGTCAAATCAGAAATCAGTCAGAGATATCTTAATTAATTTAAATACAAAAAAGGCTTGTGGGATTGATAATATTAGATATAAAGAGCTAAAAATGTTATCAGATAATCTAGCACCAACACTTTCAAAAGCTATAAATATATCCCTTGTATCTGGGTCATTTCCTGAGTGTTTAAAAACTTCAGTTATCAGGCCAATATACAAGAAGGGGCAGAAAAGTAAATATGAAAACTATCGCCCAATTGCTCTTCTTCCCAGTATAGAAAAGGTATTTGAGAAGTATGTATGCAAATGCCTTAATAAATATTTGAGTGAGGGGAGAATCTTGAGTGAAAGTCAATTTGCATTCCAAAAAGGGAAAGGAACAGAAGCTGTACTAAAAGAGGTTGGTGAAGTTTTTAATGTTCAAGTAAATAAGGGGTGTTATGTTTTGTGTTTGTTTATTGACTTAACAAAGGCTTTTGACACAATAAATCACAAAATTATGATCAAAGAGCTTGAAGATATAGGTGTCACAGGGACTGTTTTGAATTGGTTTAAATCCTATTTAGAAAATAGAACATTTAAGGTTAAAATTAGTGATACATATAGTAAAAGTACGCCATGCCCTTTTGGAGTACCACAGGGTAGTAATCTTGGCCCAATACTATTCAACATTTACATTAACAAAATATTTAGTCAGGTAAAGGATGTAAATATATGGGGTTATGCTGATGACATATTAATAGCTGTGTCCCATCGCAATTTAGCTACAGCTCAAAAGAGATTGCAGATAAGTTTTGATAAGATTAATAAGTGGATGCATGACACGGAACTTATAATTAATCCAAATAAAACCGTTATGATGATTCTTCATTTGAGAAATAAAAAAATAACAATGACTCCTGTAATCAAGCACCATAAGTGTACTTGCCAAAATTTACTTTCTTACACCCAAGTTACAGATTGTAGTTGTACTAAAATTGAAATAAAGAATAAATGTCACTACCTTGGCATAACTATAGACAAAGGTCTGATATGGAATGATCATATTGAGACAATTCTGAGAAAACTTTACTCATGTACAGCAACCTTCTTCAGGCTCAAAAATGTCCTAGATGAGAAAGGAAAGATATCTGTCTATAAGGCCTTAACTGAATCTATTGTAAGATATGGAATAATATTATATGGAACAGCTGCTGATTGTCATTTGAACAAAATTGAAAAAGTACAGCGTAAATGTTTGAACTTATTATTTGGTAAACACAATGAAGTGAATGTATTCTCAAAAGCTAATACCCTTACACCAAAGGGTTTTTATAAATACAGCATTATTATTGCCCATTTTTTTGATGAGACTCATAAAATTCCTAATTTAAAAAATACCTCTTTTCGATTAAGAAATATAGAAAAACTAAAAGTACAGACAGCGTTCTCAGTTTTTGGAGAGAGAGTACCAGGTTTTATTGTGCCTAATCTATACAATGGATTGCCAGTGGAAATCTATAGTGAAATGGAATTTTGCAAGTTTAAAAGGATGGTATATCAGTGGCTCATATTTGAAAATAATAACTTAATTGGTTGACTTTGCTGGACATAGACTGCTATTATTCTACCTAAATCTTGTTAACTTATTTAAGCTCTTGTTATTTAATTTCTTGTTATTGTTTTTATTTCTTTTTATATAGTCTATTATTAAATATTTATGTTAGTTGAGCCTATCTTTATATTTTTAGTAGTGTTATTATCTGCTATAGTCTATTTTTGTTATTTCTGTTAATATTGTTGAAAACATTGACAATTAATCATTGTTATTTTCTTTGCAAGTGATATATTTGTATTAATGATTAGTTAAATTATATTTTAAATGATAGCTAGTAAAGTATTTTAGGGCCTAACTATTATAAATTTATGAAATACTGTAGTCTATACAGATTTTGGCAAAGCCTAACCATATACTATATTTTCTGATGTACAATCAACCTCGATGGGCTGCTTCAAATCTTTTGTTTGTGTTATTTTTCATGAAAAAGCACACTTGTTTTGCAGTATTAATTTTTAAAATTAATATGGTTATAAATAACCTATAGTAGTAGGTGCTGATAATATTTGTGAAATTAATTTTAAGAATGTAGCCTAGTAGGTTATACTGGAAGTTATCATCATAGTACTTTGTAATTATGAATAGTTTTAATTGAATGTGCTTAATTGTTATCACCTTAAATTTCACTATTAACTACACAAAACTACTTATAAAGGTGTGGCAGCCTAGCTGACTAGGAAATTACTTTGTATAATTTATGGTGATATTTCACTGACCTACAGTTGGGATGCAACTTCTTTTTACTACCACAAATTGTTAGGTCACTCACCAAAATAAAATTGTTTGTACAGTTAATTAACAATATGACAGTCTATCTGACTGCATAAATATTATGTACTATAAGTTCATGATTAAGTATGGGTTTTTCTCAATAAATTTAGTGGAATTGTGTTTTTTGTATTTACTTTTAAATATTAGTGTAAGTTGTTAATACTGGAGTTAATTCAATTCATTGTTAGATACATATAATTTTTATTAAATGTATACTGTTAGTGTACTTACATTCAACAAAACGCATCACTACTGATCAATTTGGTTCGTGAGTAGTACTGACTGCCTTAGTTTTCGGTTTTTTTTTTATTAGTTTGGAGTTAGTAAATTAGTAAACTACACACTTATAACACCAAAACTATGAAGTTAGTTAAAATATGGATTACATATAACACCAAACACTTTGAAACACAATAGCAACACTGAATATATTCCATAGTACATAACAATTAATACATGATATTGGGTAGTGTTAGTACTGTAAGAATCACATTACAAATGAGAAATTTTGGGATTATCAGTTGAATAGGTTAATTAAGCTGATTTCTTGTTTATTTCATCATTGAAAATTTTTCTGTAAGCTTGGAGCATATAGTGCACATGGTTGGAGCTGATACTGAACTGACTAGTTAAAGCAGATGCTAGTTTGAGAACATGTTAAATCACATCTGGCAGAGAAACCTGTTTTTGAGTTGGGGTAAGGGAAGTTAATCAGCTCCACCCATTCCTCATGAAATGTACAAAGGCACCATCTTTGGGAACAACCTTTTTATAAATATATTCATAGTACTTGTTATTATAAACTATCTATGTAATATCAGTTAACTTGTTTAAGTTTGCCACTTATACACTAGGTGAATTATTTGCCCGCCAATTGCCATTGTTTCTATACAGTTATTCTTAAGATTATGTTAAATTTATTAAATTACTATGTACTATATACTAATTTATTTGATGTATCACATGTTACAGTTAAGATGGACCCCGCTGACAAGTATTATTTGTTACTTAGCGGGGCCATAATTATGTAAAATTTTTCGAATAAACTTATTCTATTCTATTATTCTATTCTATGAGCTGATAGCTTTAAGCCCATGAATCCGTCAGTGCTTTGTTTTTGATCAGTGCTTGATAAGAGGTTCCCTCGAAATGGCCGTTTAAATTTTCTATACCGACTGGTCATTTTTTGTGCATTTTCAGATATTCATTCAAAAATTTATAAAAAATAGTAAAAGTACATTAATCTACTTTTATTTTGTATTATTTTACTTGAAATAAACCAGGCTATTTTGAAATAATGTAATATTGCACTTTTAGCAACAAAATTTATTTTTATGTGCCCTGATATCTTGAAAATATATTTTGTGAACACAAAAAAAAAAGAGCGAGGGTTACCTGGGAAACAATGTAATATAGCTAAATTAAAAATTCCAAGATATGCAAAACATTCCAAATTTTATCTAGTTTTAGGAAATATAAAGGTAGTATGTGTTATTACATACTATAAAACCATATGTAGTACAAATTATGCAACGATGTGTTGCCATGGTAACACTATTTTCAAAAATTCACTAAAAATATTAGATAATCTCTAGAGACTTATAACTAGTACTAACATTTATAGTAATACCTGTTCTTATAAACAGTAATTTATATTCTTATAAGATAGATTTATTTTTGAAATCTTTACTTTGGTATCAATTGCTGTAAAAATAGTATAATAATGTAAATGTACATTTACAAGCATTATTGAACAATACATTTACAACAATAGAAGAAGCTTTCACTTTACCAACTCATCTTTCTTATAACTCTTTTCTACAGTTCCTTTTGGCTCAGAAACAAAACATTCACATGTTTGTAAATAAGAACTCTTCCTATTTCTAAAGATATTCAAATCATGCCGATATCGTTAGTAGGTTTGCTTTAATAAGAGATTATATCCGACGGTGCAACACGGCTTAGATTAAGCCGAGTAGCGACTAAGCCAATTTGATTATTCAATTTTCTTCTTACTCTTTTCCACCATTCCTTTTCTCTCAGAAAGAAAACAAACATATGTCTACAATCAGCAACACCTCTTAATTCTATAAGTGTTATTATGTCATTATCACTAATAGGTGTATTTTAATAAGTGATTAAGGTGACCGATGCTAACCGGCTGGTTTTCAGCCAAGTTCCAAGTTTGAGAGTTGAGTAAAAATATTCATGTATTGTATATATTACATTGATTTTAACATTTTTTTTGACATGTATACATTTACTTTGTTTTATGTTAGTTAAATTAATAGTGATCATGATAATAAGCAAACTTTCTAATTTAATTTTTCTTATACAGCTGTTGCTTGCTTCATGTATTTTAGGTGTTTACATAGGCTTTCCTCATTGACTATAGTCTATTTTTTAGTTTTGACTGAAGTAACAATGGTCTGTGTTTTGAAAATATATGAATTATTTTTTGAGTAAGATATTTTTAAATAAGAGTTTACCGTGACCTATATTCTAGCAAAACATTCAGGAAGTGCTAAGTCAAATTGCTGCATGCTTGTAATTTTCTTATATGAAAATTTTATATTTTAAAGAAATTTAAATAAAAGTGAGAAATTGTACAGTGGATATTTAACGTTTTCAGTAAAAACTGTTCCAAGGGGGTTGGCAGTTGTACTCCAAGCAGATAAGAACTAGAATCAGCACACACAAGTTATTGTGTAACAATGAGACTAGTCAATGTGAGAAGTGAAGTTTGTGTTTCACCTTTACCTTGAGTTAAGAACTAGAATCAGCGCATAAAAGTTATTGTGTAACAATGAGACTAGTCAATGTGAGAAGTGAAGTTTGTGTTTCACCTTTACCTTGAGTTAAGAACTAGAATCAGCGCATAAAAGTTATTGTGTAACAATGAGACTAGTCAATGTGAGAAGTGAAGTTTGTGTTTCACCTTTACCTTGAGTTAAGAACTAGAATCAGCGCATAAAAGTTATTGTGTAACAATGAGACTAGTCAATGTGAGAAGTAAAGTTTGTGTTTCACCTTTACCTTGAGTTAAGAACTAGAATCAGCGCATAAAAGTTATTGTGTAACAATGAGACTAGTCAATGTGAGAAGTGAAGTTTGTGTTTCACCTTTACCTTGAATTAAGAACTAGAATCAGCGTATACAATTATTGTGTAACAATGAGACTAGTCAATGTGAGAAGTGAAGTTTGTGTTTCACCTTTACCTTGAATTAAGAACTAGAATCAGCGCATAAAAGTTATTGTGTAACAATGAGAGTAGTCGTTGAGGAAAGTGAAGTTTGTGTTTCAGCTTTACCTTGAAATAAAATTAGTCTCTAGTTCAATTTTGTTTCAAGACATCTTGTCACCACATCTAATCTGGTTTTTGAAAGGTGTCTTCTCAATTCCTATGAACAGAGTGCTATAAATTGTTGATTGACTGAAGGAGATTTGTTGTAATTATTTTACAGTGCTACTTTTGGTGGGTTTTACCTCTGAAGTGTTTTACCTTAGGAGGAAGTGTGTTTTCTTGATATTTTTAGTTTTTCACTTTTTTTTCTTATGTGGGAAGCTGGAAGTCCACAAATTTGTGACAGTCCAGCTACCATATTTGTTGCTTGTGTAGAACTACCCTCTACAGTTCCTCCAGAGATAAGAAATCACTACTTAAAGAATTCAATAAGACCTTTAATGCACAACACCTTCCCATTACACAGGATCTCCCACGTCAGAACAGTCGGTTAAAAATCTCATTACCTCTGTACGTGTATGGGTGGGCGGATGGGTCATTGCCTCTGTACGTGTATGGGTGGGCAAGTGGGTAATACTACCGTACGTGTATGGTGGGGCGAGTGGGTAATACTACCGTACGTGAATGGGTGGGCGGGTGGGTAATACCACTGTACTTGTATGGGGGGCAGGTGGGTAATACTACCGTACGTGTATGGGTGGGCGGGTGGTTAATACCACCGTACGTGAATGGGTGGGCGGGTGGGTAATACCACCATACGTGTATGTGTGTGGAGAACGTACAATCCACACTCAACTGTCAATGGGTTATGTGTGTGGAGAACGTACAATCCACACTCAACTGTCAATGGGTTATGTGTGTGGATTGTATGACCAATTTCTACACTTTTGCTTTCCAGTTGAGCAGGTCTTATTTCTTACCCAATAGTAGATGTGCCATAGCGTGAAACAGTTTTGACGGTTGAAAGTTCCTAATTATCAATCCGTCAATACCTGTAGGTGGAATGAAAGTCCCTAGTGGGGAACGGGCACTGTTGATTTGCTTCCAAACTGGTGTGAGCAGTTGTAAATGCTGGAAACATGAATGAAGATCATTTGATTGTGGGAAGTCTATCCAAACAACTAATTACATAGTTACAGAGTGCCTGTGGTTTTTTACGGAGAGATCAGCTAGCATAAATAGAATCATTGAGGCAGGTCTTAAATGGCTTATTGGATTGGATTTAGTTTGGTGACTGGAGATCACTTAATTATTTTAATGAATAACATTAATTTTGGATTTTGTTTCAAATATACATTACTGTGTTCAGTTATTAAATGGTAGATGACAACAAACCACACTATATATATATAGTTCTCTCAACTATTGAAGAGGGTTGTGTAGATAGTTGTCACTTCATTTTAGATTTTATATTCCAAAATCTGCATAGTAAATCAAAGTGGAGTCAGCTGTATGAGTACATTCATGTTGAAAGACCTTATATTTGAAATTTATTTTTCATATCCTTTTTATTACATTCACTGAATGTAATAATTCAAGATTAAGTGTGTACTCAATAATTCATTTATGTTTTATAAATCAAGGAGTAATGTTATTTTATTTTCAGTTTAGTTTGATCGATTTTTAAAATTTTCATTTCAGTAACATTTTAAGAAATAAGAACATTTTTTAAGTTGCAAAATATCTGCAAATACACCGTCTGCATATTGAACATTCAAGATCATTATTATAACTATACTTGCCAATATATTTCAAAGTACTAAAACAACCAGAACATAAAGTGAAATTCGTTATCCCTTTGATTTTTCGTGTAATTATTGTTGCAAAAAGACTACACCAACCACCAGGGACAAGCTACGTTTTATTTTAAATCATTTTGGAATATGTAATTGAATAAATTTCAAACTGCTAATATGCCACAAAAATATAGCAATATGAGGAATGTTCTATTCTAAAAAATCTTATATTTAGACCTTTGACTCCTAGTCTTTTCTCTTCAATGTTTAGAAGTGTTTGACATGTTTCCCAGTAGTTCTTAACTTCTTTTGAGTTTTACCTCATCATCAAACTCTTAAATTGAATAGTGAACCATTTCAGAGAATGAGATGAACAACTTTGCTTGAAGGCATAATCTGGGATAAATGAAAGATAATTAATTGCAGGCCGAGTTAAATTCATTGTCATGCAGATTATTATAACTCGGCAGGTACGTAGCAGGTATTTGTGTCAGTAGTAAAAATTTCTCTTTAACTTAGATCATAAACTTGACAGTGCCATATGTACTGAAAATCCCAGGAAGGATGTTGTCTACCTTCAGGGAGAAGATCAGTGTTTTAGTCGATTCACAGGTATATTTTGGTGTTACGAGTTGAGCATAGATACAAGTGGTACTGGGACAATTTTTGTATAATAATTACACATGATTTTCGTATAAATTTGCTTCAATATATCACAATTTATACTCTTTAGGTGTCGCTTAGTTTTGGATGAGGTCAGTGAGTTGTGAAGTGGTGAAGCAATTAATATTGTAGCAAGAGATAGTAGCAAATTGATAAGATTAAACATGCTTTACAGCATTTATGTTTTGAAATATCTTAAATGAAGATGGAGAAAAATATATATTCGTCCAAAATAGATATTTTTCATCAAAAGCGCCACACAATAAAAACTATTCTACTTGTAGCTTATTTAAAGGCATAACTTGAGTCATGATCAGTGCACATTAATTTTAATTGTATATTATGTAGTTCTTTTGCTAATGTAGCTAGGATTCAGTGATACAATTTAATGCACTAAGTTTAAACATAAATTTTTTAGGTAAACTAGTTTAATTTGTATCGATCGCATAATATTTGTGCATTTTTTACTTGTATTGTAATATTTTTGTGCTTATGTTGTAATAAATTTGTGTTGTGTGACGTTTACTTGTACTGTAATTTGTAATGTCTAAGATTTTTGTGTACAATTACTTAATATACCTTGTTTTTCATGAGTATGAACAAGCAAGCTATTTCCAGATTTACCCAAAAAAGTGCTTTAAAATTCTAAACATTCTTATATGCAGTTTTAAGGGTAACAATTTTTATAAAGTACAACTTAATAGATTAATACTTGTTATGTTTAATCAGTTGATATATATTCCTGATTAAACATAACAGGAATATATAAGAGGAATACAACTCTTCTTATTCCTCTTTCTTCAAATAAATTCAAGAAAATGTTCAAACTCGAATATCAAATATCATCATAAATGTCATGGCATAAATATCAAAAAGCTATCTTATATTTATAGTCAAATTGGGCCTTTGGAATCGGGTTAGTTATATTATCACATTGTAACTGATTAGCCAGGTAAAATAAATATTAACTCAACAATAATTTATGTTTTATGATTTTAATGCAAATATGGTGTTAATATCAAAATGCTTCTAAATTTGTATGTTAAGATAATTGATCTGTGATGACAAATCTCCTTTATTGATATCAAAATATAGCTATATCGGTATATTTGTGTTTTCAAAATTAAATAAGAAAGTGAAATATATAGTTTTTATCTCTGCAAGTTTTCCAAAAGAAATATTTAGGCTATTTTGATCAATGAGTTCATAGTAAACAACTTTGTTATTTATACAGTTGATTTGTCATTATATTAGTAGTAGCTAATCAGAGAATGTTAAACGATTTGCCACAAGAGTTGCCACTATGTCAATAACAGAATAGCCACAAATAGCAGCAAACTAAGTTAATTATAGATACATGTTCCAGCCCAGAAATATCTTCCACAGATCACTCCGTTCTTACACAGTCCAACCAACGTGCTTTATCTTTCAAATTATTGTACTTGTCAAATCAAAATTGCACGGAGCTATTTGGCCTCAATACAGTTCATACATTCCATGGCTTAGTCAATGTTTAAATATACTTGAAACTCACTAATGACCAGTTGTCTAGAAATTCTAATTAAACTTCTTTGTATACCACAGTAGAATAACGTTAGTTACGTGAGATCTGTTCTCAACTGGACTAGAATAAATAGCAATACAGTGGTTTAGCATAGCAATACAGGTTAGAAAAAAGCCTATAAAGCTAACTTTGGAACTCGATTGTATCAGACAAACAATTTATTCAACTAAATAAATATAATGTAGCTCCTATATTTGTTTTTTTAAACTAACTCTTGAATTTTATTCAGAATATTATAATGTTCTTTTAATCCTAGCTCAGCACTTTAAATCAGGTATTTTTTTATGTTTTAACATAAATTAAATGTAATATCCATTTATTTCATTTTCAAGCATTAAAGTTACGTACGTTCCTTGAAATACATTTGCAGGATCAAGTGTCTTTGGCATAGTAAATTTGTCCTCCTTCATTAAACATATAAAATTAGTTTAACCTTTAACTGCTATGGATGTGGTTTGTCCCATAACTACTATGGAGCGGTCTGTCAGACTGCTGTTTAGAGATATGTGTAATAACTTTAAAAAAATATTAAAAAATAATCTTAACTCTCTTCTTAGCTTTTATATAACAGCTTAGAAAAACAAAAAAAGTATAAGTCATGATTAAACATTTTTTAATAATTTTATTTGGTTTATAAGTCATAAAACTGCTATCAATATAAAAATATTTTTTTATCAAAATTGAATTGAAATAAAATTTTGAAACTAAAATTCTAATTGTTGTTACGTATCTTGGTAACATAAAAAAAATGGTTTAACAACTGTAAGAATTCACATGTATTCAGTGTTATAGGTAGATTTTTGGTTTCAAAATTTAAGAAAAAAGCATATTTATGGTTGAAAGGAATAGTGAAACATATTATTTATTTCAAGAAAGGAACTGTATTGCATTAGTATTATATCAAATACAATAATATAAAAGCAAACAGGCATGGAGAATAAAAATCAGTAATTTTTTACAGTTACAATACAGTACAGTACTTGCATGTCAGGTTCAGTCCAATTATTGACAGGTCGGTATGTTTGTCATTCAGTCCACACAAACTTTCTTCGAACACTAGGCAGATAGGTCTGGCACAACATTTACATAAGTATCTGGTCTTCCTTTTGAGTCTTGGAGTGCACTCGCTGCATGGTTTCTTCACATCCAAGATTTCTGGAACATTGTTTTCTTCTAATTTCTGCCTGAAAAATTCTGCTCTTCTACTTGTAGTGTATTCGCTTGAGGCTCAGTTTCAAATCTTGGCTCAGACGCCCCTTTCGAATTCTCCTGCGCATTAGAGGTGAAACAAGCTTTAGAGCCAGAGATTTCATAAAATCCAATCTTGCATAGCAGGTGTATTTCTGTAGGCATTGTAGAGGATAAAATAACTTACTCCTGAGGAGATATTTACCATAGCAACAAAAAAAATGACCTTTGTGTGCACCTGGATGATGAATAGTTTGAACACATCATATCGATGGTGTCCACTCCACCTTTCGTTCTGTTATAATCATGACAGGTTTTCCACTAATGTCATCTACAGCCTGGCCATGGTGCATAGAAGAAACCAAAATTACCGCCTTGGATTTCTTGGGTACGTAAAAGAGCAAAGTGATGTTCTCAGTGAATCCGTACATTGAACTTTTTTCTTCCTTCTTACTTGATGGCAGGAAACTTTCTGGGATTTCAATTTTGTTCTTTTTCATAGACCATACGAATGTGATTCCTCTCTGCCAAAGTTTGTTTACAAGCTGGATGGTTGTGTACCAGTTATCTATCGTTAGGTTTCTTTTACTGTTTTCAATTGGTTTTATCAGACGGAGCACTACTTGTGTGGGTATAAGGACGAATTTCACTTGGTGGTCAGTCATACCTCTACCGTCACTGTTTTTTTCCTGTATATATGTATGCGTTAAAGAAATAGTGTGTCTTTGCCTCAGCCGAACATTGATCCTGTATTTGTTGGGTTTTTTGGGCATATACATTTTGAAAGATGATCTATCCCGGAAAGGTAATAACATTTCATCAATACATACTGCATCACCCACAGTGTAACAAGACTGGCAGTTTTCTACTAACTTATATTTGCTATTGCTGCCTCCTTTGTCTCCTTTTTCCTCTCTTTCCTGTCTTCTGGGTTATGAAATCTGAGAACTTGTAGTATAAAGAGAAATCTTTCCTTTGTCATTACTACACGGAAAATCTCTACTCGTTCCATCGGTTGCAAACAAACTAGCGACGGATTCGTTTCTAGCTTAGAAGGCAGCGCTATAGACTAGAAGACCAATAAAGCCCTTTAGTTCAATTTCATCAATGTCATGAACAAAAGATGGAAAGTGCTTCCTGTTATATTTTTGTGCTAGTATTTATCTTCACATTTGTCCAGCGCACGATTTCAGTTAAAATGTCATTACAAAACAATAGCTGCCATATTTCTTCAATATCGGGATGTTCCCAAGATTTTTGGCTCGACTCTTCAGTCCCGGTAATTGTGTAATGATATTTTCAGATCTGGTTCGAACAGCTTGATTTGGTGCATTTTTTCTCCATTGGTAAGATGGTACTTTATTTTTTTTCATGTCCTTAGTTCTTCTACCGTAATAAAATGAACCATCTCTTATGATATTTGGTGTTGGCGTTTCAGTACTGGTGACTGATCTGAGTGACACCTCATTTGACATAGAAGAAGCAATAATTGGCAAGTTTAAACCACTCGTATCAGAAATACTATTTTCGACTGGGCTCGTCCGTTTTGCAACAAGATTTTCATTTATGTTAGGAAAAATCAATGGCTTGTTGGGCTTGGTTATCTTGCTAACATTAGGCTACCTTTTTCCAAATATGTTTGGAACTTTCTTTTGGCAGAATTATTTCTAGCTACAGTAGACCCACTCCTTTCTTGTATATCACACTCGTCGGCACTAAGCTCACTTTTAGAATCATGGTCACTTTCTTCCGTATAGTCTGGATCCTGGTCATTATCGTTAATGTCTTCATCAAGCTTGTCTTCAAATGTTTCATGAACTAAATCATACAAATCATCTGAGAAATGGCTCGTTCTTGAGTCTAAAACACGCACAACAGGAGGACGAGAGTTCCTTCTAACCACCCCCGAATTTGTAGAAGGTTCAGATATTATATCTGAGCTTTGTCCGTCCTTATCCATGACGAAACAAAAAGCAAAAATACACTATACAATATTTATAAAGTCCTGACAAAAGACACACAACCACTGTGGAACGTTCACTGGACCACTGATAAATGGAACACAGTCACTACGAACGTCTCTCGGACCACAACAGATCAATAACTTAAGAACCGGTTTGCACTGGACTTTTGCAACTCCACTGCTCAACTGACCACACAAGGTCAGGGAGGTACTGTGGAGTGGTGGTTCCAGTGCTGCACCATGCGGGAAAAATCCCTGTTCAAATTTCCCGCACGGTTTGAGAGATGGTCCATAAGAGTTAAGGGTTAAGAGCTATGTCATTTTATTTTATTATTTATTCAAACTCATACAGTCACCATTAGACCAATTTGGTCATTGTTTTCTCTAACAATCCTTCATCCTTGAGGTATTACCTTTCTTTTGTTAAATAAAAAAAAAAAAAAAAACACCCTTATACATGAGGAAGACAAAGGTTGTTGAACATTTGCCATGATTACGTAAAAATTACCAATCACGACGTTTCGATTTGGTAAAACCCAAACCTTTTTCAAGTGCTAAAAACTAAATTACATCTACACAAACATGTTATAAAACTACTTTCTTAAACTAATAAACTTATCTACATTAATAATTATCTAAATTTTAACCTAGATCATAGAATGGGGTACAACAAAATTAACTTCTACTAAATATAAAAATGTTAACAGGGTTAAATTAATATAACCAATTAGGCGCTGCCAAGGTCACGATATTAACAAAAATTATTAAAACACAGTTAAATTAATATTCAAATCAGACTGAAAAGAGGTTACATTAACTAATCATAAATAAAATAAAAATATTTGCTAGCTGAAAAACACTATTAATCTCATTTCAGTCTGATTTGAATATTAATTTAACTGTGTTTTAACATTTTTCGTTGATATCGTGACCTTGGCAGTGCCTAATTAATTGGTTATATTAATTTAACACGTTTACATTTTTATATTTAGTAGAAGTTAATTTTGTTGTACCCTATTCTATGATCTAGGTTAAAATTTAGATAATTATTAATGTAGATAAGTTTATTAGTTTGAGAACGTAGTTTTATAACATGTTTGTGTAGTGTAATTTAGTTTTTAGCACTTGATAAAGGTTTTGGTTTTACCAAATCGAAACGTCGTGATTGGTAATTTTGAAATTAATAAATTACAATGCCGTTAATTAGATCAATAAAAAATGTTACAATAAATTAATTTAACAATATACTAAATTAATGCATACTGGCTTTTACAGCTTTTAAAAAATCATGTAACGAAAAACTAAAAATATCAACACTTACGGAAAGCGAATTGTATAGCCTAATCATAACATTGAGTGGAGAGTTAGCAGACAGGTTGGTACGAGAAAAGCAGGGAGTGAACAACATACGACTCCTTGTATTAGGCCGAGGAAAATTGAATTGTAGTTTTGATAATAGAGCCGAGTCATCTAGCCCACCACCCACAAGCTTATGCAGGCAAGCCAACATAGCCACTTTCCGCCGCACACTCAGAGAGTCTAAATGAAATATCGATAGTAGCTCCGAATATGGAATCACTGTTGTAAAGTGATCAAATTCCTTGAAATACAAAAACCTCAAAAATTTTTTCTGAACATTCTCAACCATATCTGAGAGGTAAGCGTAATGATGGCAAATGTCCAACAACCTTTGTCTTCCTCATATGATACTCCATAATTAACAAATTTCAAAAACCCTTATACATGTTGATCCATTGTCGTGTCTTATGTTGAATCTTGTATGATTGTCTTTTAGTATTTTTGCTGTCTCATTTTTTATGGATGAGGTATGTTTGTATTAAGCCAACTTCTTGCATGCCCGCTTTTTATTTCTTTTATAAAATTTTCCGTTATTTTTTTGCTAAAACATTCTGTTATTATTTTTTTTACTATTCTATCTTCTGGCATTCATAAAATGTGCTCAAAGTATGACACCCCCCTCCCCGTATTGGTTCTATTTCTTTTCTAAACAGGATTTTAGTGGTTTCTTGTTTATGCATGTTCTGATAACTTGTCTCTCTTTTTTTATACATTGTCTAAGTGGTTTTTCTGGAGCTTCTCTACCGAGTTATGGAAATTTCCAAGTTTCGTAAAAGATTACAAATACCTTAACCTTTAAGAAAAGGTGTGTTCAAGCCAGACTTGATTGATAAATTATTAAAGTGCAATGAATAGTAGTCCTATTAATATTAAAATCTAAAGAGTCCCAATTTGTAGTATAAAATATTTTGAAATTGCAACCAATAAGATTTTGAGGAATAAAATCTGCTTAACCCTGAAAAATACTTTGGATTTTAATTTGGAAGATACATTTTTTCATTAAAATTCTTGTATTCTATCAACTAAGCCTATCTTAAGCACACTTACTCTAACCGCTTAAGAGTTATTTGTATTCCGTAGATAAGCTCCAGATCCAACTTCTCATGAGGAAAAACATTTTATTGCTCAAGAATCCCACTATATACTTTTGTTCAATAAATTATAGAACACTTATTATATTTTTAAATATTTGAAGAATAAAATTTACAATAAATAAGTTAAAGTTTTGTTAGGTTTTTAAAACCTAATTTAAAAGATTTTTAAAAGGTATTTTATTGTAATTAACTTTAGTTTTGGGTTATCTTTTTACTGTAGGATAAGTCTATTTCCAAACAAAATTTACATAAGCTCTAGTTTTGTTGTAATCAAAAAGAAAATGTTATATTTGCCTTGTACAAATGTACATAAGTTCAAAAAGTGCTTAATATGTTAATACTTTAGTTATTGTTGATTTTGTTCAGCTATGCTTCAAGAAGGGAGATATTATAACAGTGACACAGAAAGAGGAAGGTGGCTGGTGGGAGGGGACCTTTGGCGACATTACTGGTTGGTTCCCGTCAAACTATGTGAAGGAGTATTGTACGCAAAGTAAGTACTGTAATGCTATAAAAACCCTTTTCAAATCCTATATTCACGCTGTATTTTTTATATTTCTTAATTTTTACTGCATAAATATTAATTTTTATGTTCATTCCATGCATTTCTTATATGTCCATCTATTTTTATGCCCTTTTATAAGTTTTTAATATACTGTTTAACAATGTAAAATCTAAATAATAAGCAATATAGAATAGAATAGAAACAGGAAAAATGCATCTCTAACCTCTTTATCATAAACAAAAAGAAGTAAAACAAGTGATGTTCAATGCAACAGTGATCCTGTCAACTTCCATTTCTTATGTCAGACACTGTTTATTTAAGGTGGGCCCTCTACACCAAATATCACAGAGCAGTGCATCTACACAGTTGCATGGAAAAAAGAACCAGCCACAGCTGGATTCGAATGAATTCATCTTTGGTGCTGTTATCTTGCTACAGTACAACACTGTAGGCAGCTCATATGGTTTAACACCGATGGTGAATTAGTATGTTTGTTAATAGCCCTTGATGTTTCTACAACGTCATTCCTTGTTAAGAGGTTAAACTAGAGTAAATTGAGAATAATATCATTATATTATTAAATGTGGTATGGTAAGTTTGTTAATTATATAGAACAGGGCATTATTTTTTTTTTCTGAAAATTTAGTTCATAATAGATAATTAACCCTCCAGGTGCCGGGTTGAACTTTCTTGAGTGCTAGGTGTTTTTCATCATGTTTGCAACTGTATATAAAATATTTTTTAAATACTGTAAACCTAATGAAAATGGTATATATTACATATCATTATTTTCAGAAAAAACCATAGAATAAGAAAATATACTTATACAGGACTTACCTTTTCATGGTAAACTATTGCTGGATGTTATTCTTTACAAAGAAGACAATTCTTTTTCAATTTGTTTACTTTGAGTTCATATATCAGTTCACCAAAGACATAAAATTGAAAATCCAAGATAGACACATTGTAGAAAACTTAATAATAAACACAAAAATATATACATCTTAAAGGTTATCTTCTTGGACACATTCAGTTAGAGTATAAAATAGAAAATAGCCCCACGTAAAAAATCACTAATACATGACAAGTTACACACTTCATTGTAACAGGTAGTGTTTTTTCACTTTTACAACTCAAAAATGTTTTCAGTTCACAAAATATAACAATGAAAATCAATAAAAAAACTAAAATAATTAATTAAAAAATATATCTTATGTACAAAAATTTACATTCTGGAGCAATGACAAGTTGATTTATATTTACATTCTCTCAATGTCTGTTCATTCAGTTCGTCTAACACATTTCTTATTGCACTAGACCTACTTAATTCACTCATTTTTATGATAAAATATAATAAAACACAAAATAAAACAATAATAATAGACTACAATAACAAACTTGTAAACAAACACCCGAGCGGCAATACACTGAACAACTAATCGGTGTGTGTTGAAAACAAAACATACGCTTCTAAACAACTGTTGTATAGAGGCAGTCTTGAAGCAAAGACGTATTCCATAGAGTATAACATGTTCCGCGTTTCTTCTACTTCAATACTATATAACATACTTTGTAATATTCAGTCGTTTAAAGCCGCTAGTGCGTATTAAATAGATCGTGTACCTAACATCGTGCTACGCGATGTCAGCACTACAACGGCGAGCACTGACATCGCACTACGCGATGTCAGCACCTGGAGGGTTAACGAAGAAACAATAATATGATCTTTTTTTCAGCGGATAAGTTGGAAAAATTTTAGGAAAATAAAGAAACATTTTTTCATCTTTATAGCATTGTGGGTAATCAAATTAAGCAGAATTTAGGTCTGATCACGAATATGGCAAGGTTTCTATATTTGCACAATATGAATACTCGCAATGCTATATTTACAAACACATTTGTCCTGATTTTTATAATTTTTCCAGCTTTCCAACAAAAAAAGATTATATTCTTGTTTCTCGGTAATTCATCTACAATGTAAAAAGTTGTCTCCAAAAAAGGAGTATTTTTTCCTTATTTAAATACTATAAGGTTCTAACTTGTAATACGGATATTTTTAAAATAACTAGCCTCTCTTAGAAAAGTCATTAACATAACAATTATGATTAAAGTGTTTTAGTATATTGCTTTTCTTTTCATAGATTCAAAGATTTATTTGGCCATTCAGTACATTGCAATACAATAGGCTAAGTCAAAAGATATTATTCTAAGTATTTAATAAATACTAATCATGCTAAAAAATAAAACCAAACTAAAAAAGCACAAAATCACACATGCTAAAACTAGTAAATTATATCAATATATAGATTATCTAAAACTAGCAAGTCACACAGCTAAAATAAATAAAAACAAACCAAAACAAAAACAAGGCAAGCCTGCATGCAGCACCCCATGCAAGGAGAAGAAAACCAAGCAAACACAAACCTGAACTAAGAATATAATTGGTTCAAATGTTATATTTGAAGTTTAGATCTGTAAGTTTCAAGGCATGTACTTGATTTGCCAAAAATACAAGTTTACCTAGGCATTCTTTAAACTTAATTTTTACCTACAGAGAAGATATAATATAGGTTTGTTCATTGAGTTAATTATATGCCTGATGATAATATTGGTGTTACAGATAGTCTAAGTCCTGTCACAGCCACACCTTTGGACCTGACTGCTCAACAGAAGGTGTATAGGAGCGTAGTTCTCAAGGACCTTATTGACTCAGAAAGAGCACATGTGACAGAACTACAGGGCCTCGTCAAGAACTTCCTCCGTCCCCTCGAAACCTCAGACATGTAAGTCTTGGTTTCTAATCACAAGTCAAAGACAGTGATGACTCACTTACTTGTAAAGGTTATCAGTTTTCCAAATATATGTCAGTACCAACCAGTTACTATTATATTACAGACTACTACAACCCCGTGGCTTCCAGTCCTGTTTAACAGAGCTCCTCCATATATAAGACACAAAGAGGCACTTCTCAGAGGGTTCAAAAAGATCCTATCTTTTATCCTAGGTATTTATTTCCCAAATCATATTATACAGTATGTTGTATTTTGGGAGAGACAATGTTTAAGGGCTCTGCCTCCCAAATAAAAAAGTATGCTCCAAAACTCAAAATTGGGTAATATTAAACTAATATACCCAAGTGGAGTATCAAATTAAAGGTATTCTTCAATTAATTACTAATATACCATCAGATATTAGAAAATACTATGTTTGTGGGCTCCACTGCCCCTAAAACCAATATGCATGATCAAACGGGTTAAAATCCGTAGGCCGATCTCCCTCACGAGGCGACCTTTGGAGACCCAAAAAATGGGACTGTAGCAGAGTGCCTTGGTGAAGCTGCAGGCCGAGTTCTGTCAACAGTTCGAAATTTGTTGTGATGAGGGAGACAAAGGTAGTTGGACATTTGCCATCATTACGTGAAAAATAACAATCACGACATTTCGATTTGGTAAAACCCAAACCTTTTTCAAGTGCTAAAAACTAAATTACATCTACACAAACATGTTATAAAACTACGTTCTTAAACTAATAAACTTGTTGTGATGTTTATTACGATTGTTTCGGTATCTTTATGCCATCTTTAGATACAATGCCAAAAAAGGGTTCAATGAACTTAATAAAAGAAAAAAAAGTATGAAATGAAATGAAATGAAAAATAACTTTATTCATATTTTGCATACAAAGATACAAGGAATGGCGTCAGTTTTAATGCTAAGTACTAAAATTAACATTATTATAACCAATTACCTAAACATTATTATAATAAGTTATGTCAATACATTACAGATTCTAGGTCTAAATATAAAGCATAAAAAAGTCAAAATTAATACATTTCAAAATACCTATTTACTGTGTACTAAAAAATGTGCTTATAACTTTTAATTAGGTTACACATTTCAGTTTAAAAATTCACTAATTGAATACAAAGGTTTGGATAAAAAGTAATGTTTTAAATTATTTTTAAAACTTGAATAATTTGTTATAGTTTTAAGTGCTGATGGAAGTAAATTATAACATTTAATACCTAGATAAGATGGTTTTTTTTCAAAAAATTTTAATCTGTGGGCCGGTATGGAAAAATTACTCCTATTTCTTGTGTTGTAATTATGGAAATCCCCTACCAGTGAGATCAGGTTTGATTGATTTAGAACTGTATACAATATACATTGGTAAATATAATAACTATAAACAGTCATTATATTCAGTTCTACAAATTTATGTTTTGTTGATACCTGCCAATTCAATTTTAACATGATGCGGATAGCTCGTTTCTGTAAAATCAGTAGTCTATCCATGTTGTTTTTTGAGGTTCCTCCATAAATACTTATCCCAAAAGCTAAGTGTGAATGAATATGAGCAAAATAAACAAGTTTTAGAGATTCAATCTTACAAAACTTTGACAGTCGGTAAAGTGCAAATAAGCCTGAAGAGATTTTGTTTGCCACATGATCAATATGATAATCCCAGGTTAAATTGCTGTCTATGTGCAATCCAAGAAATTTTGTGTTATCTACTTTTTGTAATTCCGTATTTTCAAAATGAATCGTTGGCAAGACTGAGTTATTTGATTTAGCATTAAAGTTTATAAAATTAGTTTTGGATAAATTGAGTAGCAGTTGGTGATCAGAGAAAAAATTATTAATTTGTTTCATATTATCTATAGTGAATTTTTCAATTTCATTGTTAGATTTTCCACTCACCAAAAGATTTGCATCATCGGCATAGAGACAGATACTGTTTTGTGTACCATCAGAAATAACACTGGGTAATCCTCTTAGATAACAAAGGAACAGTAGAGGTCCTAATATTGAACCTTGAGGAACTCCATGTTTGATGGTTTTCATTTGAGATTGTGTGGAAATCAATTGATTATGATTATTTACATGCGCTATTTCAACAAACTGTTTTCTATTAGATAGGTATGATTGAAACCATTTTAGGGGTGTACCGACTATCCCTAGTGATTTTAGTTTGTTTAATAATTTGTCATGTGATACACTATCGAAAGCTTTGCTCAAGTCCATAAATATTCCCGTTACTTTATGGCCCTTGTCAACTGCATTAACTATTGAATCAATGTATGTTGTAGCTGCAGATATTACTGAATGATTGGATCAAAAGCCATGTTGTTCTTTATCATATAAGTTGTTCTTTTCTAAGTAATTAGCTAATTGGTTGTACATTACTTTTTCATAAATTTTTGATATAACTGGCAATAAAGCTAATGGACGATAGTTGGCTACATCTAATGTGTTCCCCTTTTTGTATAACGGTTTTATTTTTGAGATTTTCAACTTGTCAGGAAAAATGCCAGATACAAAAGATGAATTAATTATGTGTACTAACGGTTTTTTAAGTTTACTCCGGGCATATTTTAAAACAGTTATTGGAACACCATCATATCCAGTTGAATGTTTACTATCAAATTTTGAAATAATTTTGTCTACCTCCATCTCACTGACAGGTTCACATCGAAATTTCAACTGCTTATTGTTTATTGCAAAGTTATGAAGAGAATCACCAGAAGAGGTAATATTAGGAATAACTTCTAAATCAACCACATCTACATAATAATCATTAAATGTGCTGCAAATAGAAAACGGATCTGTATAAACTATATGATTCACTTTTATCTTATCTATAGCCTTTATCGGGTTTGTGTCATTTTTAATATCTGAATTAATCAATTTCCAAATGGTTTTTGAGACATTTTTTGAGCTCAAAATTTTCCTATCTATATAATTTTGTTTGGTTTTTAATATATTTATTTTTAGAGACTTATTTGCATCTTTAGCTGATTTTATTAATTCTTTATATTTAGTTCTTCTACCCAGAGAACTCAACTCTAATGCTCTTTGCCTCTCTGCCTTTAATTCAAAATTCATCCAGTCTACCTTATGTTTTGAGGATCTACTTTTAATAAGAGGGAAACATAGATTAAAGTAATACATGAAAATGCTGTGAAAAATGTTAAATTTACTATCAACTGGTGCAGAATAAACCTCCACCCAATTCTCGTGACCTAATAATGAAGTGAACTTTCTAAGGTTATCATCTGAATATTTTCTTACCATCTTTGTTATTGGCTTTTTATCAACAATATTGCCCCGTAATTTGAAAGTAAGTAACTGGCTATCATGATCAGAAATTTGTGTGTTTAGTCCAGTTATTTGCATACTTTTAGGATGGAAATTTATAAAAAAATTGTCTATGGAACTTTCGGTATCCTCAGTTACCCTTGTAGGAAAATTTACTAGATACTTAAAACTGTGAGAGGAAAGAACATCAGTAAGTAATTTAACTCTATTACAGCTAGGGTTCAAAACATTTATATTAATATCTCCAGTTACTATTACATTAGTAAATTTCTTAGACAGTATTTCTAGAGTAGCATTAAGTTTTGTAAAAAAATTATCCAAATCAGAATTAGGGGAGCGGTATACACCAGCCAGGACAAAATTAAACGAATCACATTTGTAATGTACTAAACAGCACTCAAAAACCTTTTCTGAACATAGTTGGTTGATTGAAGGTAGGTTTACATTTTTTATGCTTGGGTTATTGTTATTTGATAGAATAAGAACTCCACCTCCAGGACTTAAAATACGCGAATAATAAGATTTTACACTATATCCCGAAATATTTAAAAAGTCCAGTTCTTGTTTCTTCATTTTATGCTCACATAATACTACTAAATCAGGCTCAATATCTTGAAGTGTAATTTCCAAGGATTCTACTCTGGACGGTAAATGTTGGATGTTTAAGTGAAAAATGTTTAAATGGTTTATGTGACTCAATGTTCTATTCTGTGTAGCTGGTTTCATGTGTGTGGAGAAATTATTTACATTTTTAGAAAAATTTAGATTAATGGTGGAAATATGTTCAGATTGTCTAAAAAACTCTCATTAGTACTGAGGATGTGATCTTCATTTGTCGGATGAGGCTGACCAGGAGAGGTTTTGGGTGTTGTGTCTGGCTGGTCCAAAAAACTCTCATTAGTACTGAGGATGTGATCTTCATTTGTCGGATGAGGCTGTCCAGGAGAGGTTTTGGGTGTTGTGTCTGGCTGGTCCAATAGGCTTGACCTCTGAATCTCCTCCTTCAGCTCTCTGAGAAAGGTCAAAAATGAAAGTCCTCGATGTAATGCTCTTCGAGCTCCAGGTTGATCTTTAGCGATAACTAACACCACAGCACCAGTGGCACGCTGAAACTCCATGATGTTTTTGGAGAAATGTCCTATGTCCACATTATCTCGGACACAACCTACTGGAGAGCACACCAGAGTGGTGAAGTTTTTCTTTTTGAAGTCCTGGGTTAGTTCCAGAAAAGCCCGGTCATAGTCTTCCTCAGTAGGCTTGCCGTAGAAATGATCCTTTGTAATCAGGCTGTAGACTGCTGCGGCTTGCGGATCCATCCTCTGGAAGGCCAGGAACTTCGAAAGACGATCATTCACCTGTGGTTTGCCAAACTGTTTCGCAAACATCACAGCTACGCCTGCAGTCATCCTCCTGGGGTGATGAAAGTCGCCAGATACGGAGTGGGCAAATGCAACGGAGCTATTGGTTTTCAAGTCATTGATTACATCCCACATGTCCGCCTCGAGAACCTGTATTTTATTTCCAGATGTAACAATGTACTTAGGCTTTTCATGAGTTTTGTCTTTAATTGTCCTTGAGATTTCATCGTTATTACTTTCACCATTCATTATATTTTTAATCAATCTTGCAATTTCTTTCTTGCCGGTACGATTAAAGTGGAGCCCATGTTTTGTATACATGTGCCTTGGCAGGGTGTTGATGGGAAGAAATGTAGCATCTTGGTACTTGGAAAGGATGTTCTGCAGCTCCATGTTTATAAAGGATATGCGATTATTCAAACCTGGCACATCATGCCTGTAAGGCAGTGCGGCAATTTGGATTTTAGTGTGTGTCATACATTTCGCAAGATTTTGAAATTTCCTCATTATTACTTCTTTATTTGCCAAATCATCATTAGTTCCTCCTATCACAATAACTGTATTTTTTTTGTGAAGTCTTTTGTGAGGTTTTTAATATCTATTACCACATTGGTAAGATTTGCGTTAGGTTTCAAAATACTTAAAATATTTATGTCATTTTTCGGCCAGATCAAAGCCAGGTTGTTATACATATTCCGCCCATGGCTGTCTGCAATTAGTAATAGTTTTGGCCTCTTGTCTTCTGCAGGAATGGAGATGCAAGTTGAAGGAGTCTGTAATTTTTTATTTACATTAATGTTACCTTGGGTGTTTTTATATGTTTCATCAGTGTTACTTTTTGATGTTGAAAGCACCTCTGATATTTCTTGTTGTATATTTGTTTCAGTGGTATCCAAAGACTGAAAACGATTGGATGTGTTGATTGGGTTTGTAGTAGTCACAAAAAAGTCTGAGTTTTTCAATTTTTTGAGAGGATTTTTTACTGTCACAAAACTGTCTTCACTTAATTCATTGTTGATAATTTGAAGTTGATTTTTTTCAGTCCTTAGCTTACTATTCTCTTTATTTAAACTCTGAATGTCAGATGATAGTAATTCAATAACTTCTTCATAGTTTGCATTGTTGTTTTTGATTTGTGTCTCTAAATTTTGTATTTTTAGTTCCATTAACTTCAATTCTTGTAATAGTTTTTCATCGGGAAGTGGATAAGGTGAAATAGTGTTCATAAGCTGTAAATTTTCTTTTTTCAAGTTATTTATAATCCTTTGCATGTCCGCTATTTTAAAATTTAAACTATCGGTATGTAATTTCTCAGCTGCTATTGTCGACACTACTCTATTAGATATTTTAGATGTGTAAGGGCTAATTGTGGCATTTACATGTCGTTGGCTGTGCACTAGCAAGGAATTGCTTTCATTTATTTGACTATTTCCTATTATTTTTACAACTTCCTCTTCTTTCTCCAAGACCATTGCTTTTAAGCGTGAGTTTTCATTCAAGGAAACTTGCAGTTGTTGTCTAGCTTCCTGAAACTGAGTGGATATTGGTAACAACATTGTTAGAGTTCTCAAGCTCTCCTCTCAATATAGACACAGACTCAATCAGAGCTATCTTCTCATACTCACAGAAATCTGTTGAGTTATCTTTATTTACTACTGCAACTTCTTTTTTACATGTCTTACATTTCCAACAATGATTTTTTTCTTTTTTTAGTTCATTTAAAGTTTTACTTGACATGCCAACACACTCAGCATGAAACCATGTTTTACATTTTCCAGAGCAGCATACTGCCTTATATTTGACCCCTATGTTGCATGCTCCACATGGAAATTTTACCATTTTTTAACCGTATTAAAATAAATTGACATTTAAAAATATGTAGAAATATATGTCTGTCATAACAATTAAGTTATTCCAGGTGTAGTGGTGTTATCAGCTTGCCTTTGTTTCCTTGGTGTTGTTTCCTGATTTAAAATACTATTAAAAATTTAATGGGATTTAAACTGTAATTTATCATTTAAAATATTTTTATCGTGGTTTTTTTCTATAACGCGCTTTATATATCTTGTATTCTTCAAGAGTATCTTGCTTATTTCCTTTTCTGCATGTATGTAGAATTTGTAGGCCAGTATTCAAATCACTAATTTCATGGTTTTCTTCAATCAGATACTGGGCGAATGTTGATTTTTGTTTGTCTATTTTCGGGTTAGGGTGTTCTTTATATCTGGTTTTGAATTAACTGGTTTTGAATATAAATGCTCGGATAACTAGCACATTTAACTTTATACACACCTGACTTGTCACCTTTCTCAATATCTTTTTTTGTGGTATTTAATTGATTGAGGGTCTTATTTTCTTGAAAGCTAGTTCAATTCCATGTTTTTTTAATCCTTTAGATACAGTATGTTGTGTATAGTGTGTGAGTATTCTATTCATACATATTTTTGTCTCATGGCTCTACATTATTTTGATTTTGTCTATTTCTTTGCTTTGTTATGAGCCTGTCAACCATATGGCCTCATATCCGTTTGACTGAGTAATGTGTTTAATTATGTTTAGTTCTTTCTCATAATTATTGTGTGACAGGGGAACATTTAACATTCTGTATATCATACTATCGTATGCTGCATACTTTTGTGATGTAGGATGATAAGATGTAGAGTGGATAGTTTGGTGTGAGGTGGTTGGTTTTCTGTAAATACTGTAATCAAATTTGTTATTTATTTTGTTTATTGTCAAATCTAAAAAGTTTATTTCATTTGATTGTTCAATTTCCATAGTGAGTTTAAGATTTGGGGTTATACTGTTGAGATAATTGTATAATAATTCAAGCTGTTTAACATTTCCGTTGAACAGAAGCATTGTATCATCAACATAGCGATTGTATTGTACTATTTTACTTTTTTGTTTATTATGATCTGAGAATATAAATTCATTTTCTATGTAGTTTAAATAAATATTGAAAAGTATGCATGACAAAGGTAAGCCCATTGCAAGACCGTCAGATTGTGTATTATATTTATCGTCAAATTTGAAATAATTCTGTTTTAACACTTCTTTTAATAAAATTAAAAATTCGTGAATTTTTGAATTAGCATTTAGGTAATGTTTTATAATTTCCAGTGTTTTTTCAACAAGTACATTTGTGTATAGATTAAGAATATTGAATGATACCATCAAATCATGCATATTTACCTTTAAATTTTTAGTCTTGTCAAAAAATTTGTATGTGTTTTTTAAATTGTAATTGTTAGTAAGGATTATATGTTCTTTGAAGAGTATTTCAACCTTTTTTGCTAACTTATAGGTTGGTGTACTTGTGTAATCCACTAATGGTCGTATTGGGACACCTTCTTTGTGTACTTTAGGTAATCCTCGCAGCACTGGAGCAGTTGGGTTTGTTATTCTAAGGCATTTTATTTCTTCCTGACTAAAAAGAACAGTGATATTATTTATAAATTTCTTAATTTTTTTTATGATTAGTCGGATTTTTTTAAATTTCAGTTATGTTATTATTTAAAATAAAATCATTGACTTTGTTTATGTAATCATCTTTATGCATAATCACTGTAGTATTACCTTTATCTGCTTTACAAAGGACGGCTTCGTTGGATGTCAACTTGTCTTGTATACTACGTAAGGCTAGTGCATCTTTTATATGTTTGATATATTTAACTATCTCTATTCTTGGGTCTTCTTTTTATTTAGTTTATTATAAATTAAAATTTAAATAGAATTACGACTATCTTCACCTGGAATGGCTTTAATGCATCTTTCTACATATTTTTAAATGTCAATTTATACTGTTTTTGTTTTATAGTTCATTTAAGCCTTTTTTGCCATTGTATCTGAAGATGGCATAAAGATGCCGAAACAATCTTAATAAACATCACAACAAATTTGGAACTGTTGACAGAGGTAATTTATTTTATATAACACCCATAATAGCTAATCTTATGTGCAGTTTCCAAAACAAGTAAAGATGGAAAGACATTATATTTACTTAAGAGTGATTTGATTGTATTGAACCTTCCAAAAATAAGTACTATTACATATTGAAGTGCAAGATATCATTGAAAGTAGACCTGAGTACAGCATGAATTGTAATTACATATATCAACTAAGACCCTCCTGTAAGTTCGTACATATTCATAGCAGTTTCCAATGACCACTGGGCCTGTTTGTTATAGAGGTCAAACACAATCTGTCTCCCCAATCTTGTCTTTCCATATTTTCTCTCCTCAGCCACACCCAGTCTTCCCCTCTTCTCTCAGGGACCTCCTGTTGCTCCCCTCGGCCGTTGATCTCTTGGGTCTTACTCTTTACCGAAAAGTTTCCTTCTTACCATTCTTCACATGAACGCTTCTTCCTGTAAATCAGTTCACTCATTGACCTACTTACATGGTCCCAGCATGTGCTTCACAACAGGTATAAGAAATGCTATTCTATGTTGGGAGGTCAAATTTATTTTGATAACCCTGCTAAGTCCATACCAATTATTTACTTACCTAATTAAAATTATAGTCAACTAACATTTTGTAATTTGTTCTTTGCAAAGAATGTTATATTGTTAATTTGCTAATAATTGCAATAAAAAGGTAATATGAGCAAAGAAAACTTTAAATACAAAAATGAATACATTTTTTGTATACTTAATACAATAATGAATACAAATACATTTTTAATAATCTGTATATTGGAGAGATAGGATATCAGCAAACTTACTTTATGTGTTTATTTTGTGTATGTTACTACTACTCTAGTGTTAGTAAACTTGTCTTCTAAGGTAAGTTTGCTGATGCCCTATATCTCCAATATACTAAATCCTGGCCTAGTGCCCTTTAACCTAACCTAAAATTTTTAATAATCCTTAACCTTTTTGAAAAACTAAAATTTTTATGAGAAACACAATTGTTGATAAGTTAATAGGCAATACAAGTAAACGATTTTAGATATAATTATTCTGGTGAGTACTTTTAAAAATAAATCACATAAATAAGTTACAATTCAGTTTATTTTTATCCATTATCTTAAACTTTTTCATGATTTTAAACATTAGATGAAATCAATTAGTATTAACAGCTGTTACAGAACAGCCAACTCTTTGCATAAACACAAGCCCTCCAAAAGCTTGTTGGACCAGCGGTGGGACTTCCAAAGAGCATGAGCAGCACAGGAGTAAAATCTCCATAGTAACAACACACCAAATTTACCAGAAATAGTTTTTACTAAACTACAGTACAGTATTGTTTTAATTTGTAAAAATAATGTAAACATTTTGTCAAGATTTTTGAAAGATTTTGTTGTTTGTTGACAGTATAAAGCCCAGCGAGTACCAGCAGTTGATAGGTAACCTGCCTGAAGTAATAGAGGTTCATGAACAGCTGCTAGCGGCACTGGAAGACATTGCATCCAAGCCAGCGGGTGAACAGAGAGTAGGCCACTTGTTTCTGACAACTGCACCACGCCTCAAGCAGGCCCACCTCACATATTGTGCCTCCCATCCCCGGGCTGTCTGTATACTGGACAGATACAAGTAAGTTACTCGATGGGTTACCTTACAAGTTGGTACACTCTCTCACGTAGTTAGAATCAAGGTAGAAAATGACTTAATAAGTTAGTATCAACAAAAGTAACTTATGATTATTGGGAAGCCAGGGCTGAGACCTGTTCAAAGACCTACAAGAGTGCAGAAAAAGCTGTCTTCCTTAAAACAAATGTAAACTTTTCTTAGGGTAATGAACTAAAGCCCCCTTTACATGTTATGGCAAGTAATAGTGATATGGTTATTACAAGCAAAATTGAGTGTGTAATTGAGTCATACAATGATAAAATGAATTTATTGAACCAATCAACAATATCAAATTATTACAGGTTACGTCAGTACTACAGCTAGGAGTTTACAAGCTACATGCTAGTAATATACAAGCTCAGTATATACAATAGTCACTACTTCTAAGCCATGCACAAACAGAAAAAAAAGAAAAAGAAAAACAGAAAATTCAAACCATGCGGCAAAACTACTTTCATAAAACAGCATTTCAAGCAAGTACATGCACAAGTAAGCAGAAGCGACTTACATTAACAAACCAATAGGTCAAAAAATTCATCAATCTTGTACATAGGATTTTGTACTAGCCAAGGTTTGTACTATGGCGTTTTTAAAACTTTTCTTTTCCAGGTTTCTTACTTCACTAGGTAAGTGATTAAAAAAAATGTATCCCTGAAACAGGAGAAGACTTGTCTCTTTTATCTGTCCTTGACCTGGGTATTACAAGTTTTGTACTGAACCTAGTATCATGATTATGTATTGAATTAGTTACAATAAAATCGTCCAGATTGTCCTTAATCCTAAGAAGACATTGAAATACATACAAATTGACTACAGTAAGAACTTTCTGCTCCTTAAATAGTGGTCTACAGTGATCTCTATACTGAGCATGGCATAAAATCCTAATAGCCTTTTTTTGCAGTAGTAAGATTTTATGGACCTTGGGTGAGTGGCCCCAGAGAATCAATCCATAGGACACATGGGATTGGAAAAAGGCAAAGAAGGCCAATCTCAAGGTATGTTGAGGCAGTTGTTCTCTTAGGCGCCTAAGGAGGTATAGGACCCTGCAAAGTTTGGTGCATAGTTGGTTAATATGGTCCAGCCAACTAAGACACGGGTCAAGTATAATACCAAGGAGTTTTACAGATTCTTGGGAGAATTTTACAGACTGTTGGGAATAGTTGAGATAGGAGTTGGTGGTTGAAGGTGGCCAGAATCAATCTGTAAATTGTGTGAAAAGATGGAATATGTGTAAACAGCTTACTTCGATTCGGCACCAATCAAACACCCATCTAGTCCTTTTTTTTTCACTAAACAGCAAAGTATTTGACAAAATGTCATTAACTCATTAGTGACCTGGCTTCCCAATATCTACAATATAAATTATTTGTTGTTAATTTTGAACAGTTCATAATGTGGTCTTTGTCCATAAGATCAGATGAATTACATAAAATACAATTTGGATATTCATATATTCCGAAGCGATGGAGATACTTTCCAAGGCAGTCATGTATTGTTTTCGACGAAAATCAGCAACAGCATTTTTTCTTGGGAAATCTGGAATATCATTTAAATCTTTTCATGACTTTTTTTATATGTAGATAGTATTTGAAGATTTCCAACGTTTCAAGTGTTTAGGAAACAAACAACGTTTCGGCAGGTATACTCCTGCCGTCTTCAGGTGTACTTACTAACTTAGTCTACATCTAAAACAACTTTTTTCCCCTTAACCCATACTAAATCATAAAACAACTTTCAAACAACATTTAAATTTTATTTAGTTTTTTAAAGTAGTTTGGAAATTAGTTTTTATAGAATATTTAATTTTGTTTTTGCTTGGTAGAAAGGAGTTGTGTTGTTTTGATGGGTTGAATTTTTGTTGCTCCTTGTTTAGCTAGTTTGTCAGCTAATTCATTTCCTTTGATATTAAAATGTGAAGGAAACCATTCCATTTATTTTATTGGAAAATAATATTTCTATTTTGATCATTTAAATTTTCTGCATTCTATTAGTTCTTTTCATTCCATTTTTGTATCATTACAAATCGCTTCAATTGCTGATTTAGAGTCACAAAATAAGACATTGTTTTTAGGTTGTATATATTCATGTGCTGATTTATTTGCAGCTAGTTTTATTGCAGCTCTTTCACCATAAAAGGCAGTTTTAGACAAATCAAGTGTTTGATAGTAGTGTGAAAATAGTTCAGAAAAAACTCCAGCACCTATCGAAGATTGCTGGGTTAGTTTTGAACAATCTGTATAAATATGAGTTCATAAAGGTTTTGGATAATTTTGATATATCGTCTCAATACTTAAATGTTTTAGTTGTATTTCAGGGTTTAGGTCAGATTTGTTGGTAGTTTTTGCTACGTTTAAGTTGAATTGTGTGTTATTAATTTCAATTGGGTTTTCAGGAATCAAAAAGCATTCTGCTACAAAAGATAAATTATAAGTAATTTGGCATTAATGTATTTTTTGAATAAAACCATTTTGAGTTTTGAGCTTTTCAACTGAGTTTGAAGGATTTTTCCAAAATGTATTATTATGTAGTCTTAAAAATTTTTCATATAAAATAAGTACCTTTTCTTGAATAATCATTTTTATTGGCATGTGCTTTGTTACAGCAAGCATTGCATTAATGGGTGTAGTTTTGATTGCTCCTGTAATAAGCCTTAATGCTTGGTTTTGAATACATTTAAGCTTATTTAATTTTGATTAGCAGTTATAAGTACTTCAGAGCAATATGTTAAATTAGGTTGTATATATAGTTTTATTTAATGTTGACATGTTCCTTCCCCATTTACTACCACAATATTTTTAAAGTTTTATCAATATTGACTGTTTTACTATTTTTATTGCTCCATTTATTTAATTGTAAAAGTGCTTCATTGAGGATTATTTTAGTTTTCTTTTTTTCATTGGATTAAGATGTTTCTATCCACATAACTACATCATCTGCTGCGTACATGAGACACAGTTAATGCCCTTAACTGATTTCAGTGAGTTTTCCAATATATATATATATATACTTAAAACGAATACATCGTTGTGATAAAAATTGTTAGAACCAACGTAACATTCAATCTTTTACACCAATATTTGCCATCTTTTTTAGTAAGTGTTCTCTCCATATAGAGTCATAAGCACATTTGAAATCAACAAAAACTGCAGTTAGTATTTTACCTCTATTAATGCTATTCTTGATGTGCTGACTGAGTGGTACTATGTGTTGGTTTGTAAATCTGTGATAGCGGAAGCCAGCTTGTGAGTGAGATAGTAGGGAGTGTTCTTCAAGGAACCAATTAAGTCTTTTATTGATCATTTTTTCCATTATCTTGGTTGAAATACTTGTTAAAGGAATAAGTACTTGATGTGTTCGTTGCATTCCCAGATTCCAAATCTGATTGTAAAGTTTGAGAATTTTGGATTTTGCTTTGTGGCCAAAATGAACAGATAACATCAATGCATAATTTGTGAACTATTAAATTTAACAGGAGTTGGTACGCAGTTAAAGAAAAGTTGGAACATACATGTCCTTGTCTAATTTTGTTGAAATTATAAACAGTATCACGATAATAATCATGTTGCAACTTGTCGTAGTTTGTAAAGCCCTCTTAAGTAGTTCTCAAATAATTGGTAGTTTACAACAAGCAGGATTGATAATCAATTTGAAAACAAAGTCCTTTTATATACGAAAATACTGATTAAAAGGTCATTCTCTAACATTGTTGAGAGAAAGTGCCTGTGGAAACAAATGTCATTGTTTCTATTATGCCTACATATCTTGTGGCCATGAATTGAATACCATAGTCAGTAAGTTTGGATTTGTTTAATGTAATTAAAAGTAAAATTTAACTGAACATTCTGATTGATTGGATTCCTAACTAGATAGTCCCAAATCTGCCTGAATTCAAAAACATTTTTCATTTAATTCAAATAGATGAATTATTCATTGTTATATTGTGAATTGTGATTATATTGGCTGTTAAGCTGTGAAGTTGTCTGAGTTGTGACATGTATGTTTAGAGGAAGGGTTTTTTTTATTATATTTTGGTGCTGTAAATCCATTGATTAAAACCAAATGAAGGTGGGTGGCAAATAAGTGTGATGGGTTTAGTTGAACAATTATAGTAATTGTTCCGAACAAAGGTGGAATGTTCCTTAGCAAGTGCCATTTATTTATCAGCCCAATAGCTTAGGCAACTAAAATACTTAGGCACATCACTCTGGCAACCATACACAAGG
Source organism: Stictocephala bisonia (assembly GCA_035578905.1). Classification (NCBI taxonomy): domain Eukaryota; kingdom Metazoa; phylum Arthropoda; class Insecta; order Hemiptera; family Membracidae; genus Stictocephala; species Stictocephala bisonia. The sequence continues at coordinate 325,933 of JAQJVL010000552.1, read as the reverse complement.
TCACCCTAAAATTCTCTAGTAGGGCCTATTTCGCTGGTAATCATTGAGTGGCTCCATGTCAGTATTAAAAGGACTAAAAATAGAGCCTATCGCCTACAATCTTCTTAACACCTAGTTCCCAAGCCGGCTTATAAACAGCTGAGGTTTGTATGACAGTGTCTGAAGTTAAATGCAGATTATTTCCCTCTGTCATGTTGAGCTTGAGACTTATTTCCATTGGATCATCTCTAAATTTACTCAAGGATCAACATTTTAAATATTAAGTTTAAAGCAAAAGCATTATTGTTAAATAAAGTGAATTTTAAAGCAATATCAGTTACTTATATTCTATCTAACACATTCTTGTGATATCAACTGTAAAGGTTGAATGATATTTCTTCAGGCAGGAGTTGGGGGCGCTGATGGAGGCTAATGGGGCAGCAAGTCCAGGCTTGTTGGTGTTGACGACAGGCCTCAGTAAACCATTCCGAAGACTGGACAAGTATGCTGGCATGCTGACGGAGATGGAACGCCACGTGGAAGAGGCTCACATTGATCGTGGAGACACACAAAGGTCCGTCAGTGTCTACAAGGATATTGCAGTAAGTATAACATAACAGGTTACTTCTCCATTGTAAAATATAGTGTTCTCATGAAGCATATTATTTAACTGGGCAAAATAAATTTCAGGGCACATTGTAATTTTGTTGCATGCACGTTATTTATGAATTATATGGTATGAATTTCATCGCCAGACACCAAACTAAAAGAGATCATGACAAAATTTAAAGTTAGACTAATATATAATATCTAAATGAAATATAATTAAAGAAGAAAGTACTTGTGTCATAGTGTTTAAATATTGATCTACATAAAATAGCTAAATCCAGGTTTTATAACCAGGAAATGGCCAGATTTTTTTAGCAAAGTGATCTGTGCTTTCCATATGATTACAAAATATTTAGTCAGATACTAAATCTCTCCAATATACTAATTCCTGACCTAGTGCCCTTTAACTTAACCTAAAATATTTAGTCACTATCACATGAAAACATAGCACATGATCAACTAAATTGTCACAGGCCTCTAGATAATCTGATGACACTGTTAGGATTCTTCCCATTTTAGTTAAAATTTTTGTATATGTCCCTGGAAATTGATCTCAAAATCCGGAAGGAAGATTTGGCTTAGATTTTGGGGAGATGGATTTGGTTTACATACTATTTAAGCCCAGGAAAATATAATTTTAGTAAACAAGTAAATAAAAGTTGACAAATGTTAACATAATATATTTTCAAACCAAAATTATAAATCAGGACAACTGAATAAAACAGCTGGCTTGTTTTAACTCTAAAAATTGTGAAAACCATGTAATAAACGTGTTATTTAAAAAGTATAATTTTAATCTGGTTCCTAAACCAAATCTCACTTTCTATACAAAAAATTATTTATTTCTGGGACTAAAAATGTTTAACTCAATACCAATTGTTCTGCAAAATTTGAAAAATATAAAATTATTTTCCAACAAAGTAAAAAATTGGTTATTAAAGCAAGAAAGTATAGATTACCTTGTAAATATTCAAGTTTAAAGCAACACACTTTTCAAACATATTTTTATTATTGATTTACAATCGTATAAGTTGTAATACCTTGTAAATAAGATATACTTATTCACTGTATCATATTTAATTCAGATAGCATAGTAAAGTATATATATTTGTTAGTCATAAATTGCTCTGTTTTAATTTTGTTCCTACTATTGTATTATATAGCTATACTGTTGGGGTTAGGATAACATTAAATTTAGAGTTAAGGTTTAAGCTATTTATGTTTTTATACTAGTGTTAATATTTTGAAGAATTGGGATATTTTAAATCTTAAATTAATATTATTTGCTTTTGCGCATATTAAGATTTATTTGAAAAGAAGGAACCTCTAAAACAGGCATTGCCTTAGGAGGTCCTAGTATTTTCTTGAAATAAGTAATTTATGAAAGGTTTTGTTATAGTATTATAAGTTTTTCTTTTGTTAACAGGGCAATTAAGAAGAAACCTTTTTATGTTTACAATGAAAATTATATGTCTTTTATATATATATATATATATATATATATATATATTTCAAGAAAATAAATATATTCTTATTCTATATCTATATGGAAAAAATACCACTGACTCATTAATCACAAATCTCCGGAACCACTGAACAGATTTTGATACAATTTTGAAGCAAGTTAGCTTTTGTATCATAGAGACCCACTAAAAAAGGATTTCTTGAAATTCCATTCCAAACAGGGTAGAAACAGCCCCTTTAACGTTTAATTTTTAAAGTTTTAAATATAATGTGATGGCAAACTTCTGGCAAAGTATGGATGGAATGAAAGGGATAAACGACGTCTCCGGTTCAGTGAATGGAAACATGAGGCTCCTGGTACATGCTGCAATAACAAAAAAGTGCAAATGCCCTCTATCCAGAAATTTCCTAAACCCATGCATAGCCTCCTGACCCACCAGCACCGAGATTCCAAACATTTCTCAGCATATACGGAAGTACAATGGTTGTTTTCAAATCACTTCTTTTGGAACTGGGGTGGTAAGTAAAGATAAGTTTATATCAGTATTCAAGGTTCAAGGTCAGCTTTACCATATGATTGAGAACTTGATTCCAGCTCCTTAACAGCATCCTACCAATGCTGGTTCCTACCAATATACTTTGTTGGAGATTTATTTATTTATTTACATGCTTCAATACAGTAAAAACCAATTACACTGAAGCAGTTCATATAAATACATATATTTATGTTTGTGGGTTTTATAACTTATTCACTAAATCACTTCACATTATAAATAATAAGAATACCAAACTGAAATACTATAGATTCAAATTTAACTGAAATTTATATGGAATGGAACAATACATGCTTGATGAGGATGCAAAAAATATAATGACATGCAATTAAATAAAAATAATAACTAATATTAGTATAGACTAGCATTCAGCAACAATAGCAATAATGAATATTTTAAACAATTAAGAACAATAATAACAATAAATAATAACAGTAATAAATATTTTAAACAATTGACAACCATAACGAAAGTAAATAATAACAGTAATAAATATTTTAAACAATTGACAACCATAACGACAATAAATAATAACAGTAATAAATATTTTAAACAATTGACAACCATAACGACAGTAAATAATAACAGTAATAAATATATTTTGAACAGTTAACAATATAGAATTCCTAAAAGAGTAATAAACAAAACAAAATTATGTAGAGCGTTGACTTAAACAAGACAGGCAATTAGCTTTAAATATTTTAAAAGAGTCAAAAAATAGATCTACATTACTATTATCGGAAAGGAGCAAATTATTGTAAGATGTCATGAGGCGGTGAAGGGGGGAAGAAGCATGTGCCGTCGTGCGGTAGTAGGGAACAGAGAACAGAAGTTTATTGTGACTATGAAATGTAGGTACATGGAAAGAGGGGCCCGCCAAGCTAGCGGTATCGTCCACCCCGCCACGCACCAGTCTATACAGGAACACCAGGCCCATTAGTGTTCTCCTCGTGTCAAGAATGACACAAGAGATGACACCAACGAGAAGAATATACGATGCAGCATTTTCCTAGGAGTCAAGCCTAATTTGGTTGGTCAACTACATGAGTTGTTGCATAAACATGTACATTGAGTTGTTGCATAAATATAATCAGTAAATTCATGACTTCAAGGCTACAATTGAGTTCATTCCTGACGGTCAACAAGACTTCCTAATGTTAATAAATGCTGAAAAGATACTCACAGGTGCGCACAGGCTGTTTCAATGCTCTCACTGCTATGGATATCGTGATTTTGGTTTTGGGCCAGAAGTTTGATTGGAGAGATCTTTGTGCACACCAGAGATGATAGGAAAGTGCGAATCAACCAGACACTTTCCTATAATACTGTTGATGACATATAATAAAATATTTTTGTATCTTTAAGATTTAATTTTTTTGACATTCATCATTGAGAAGAAAGCGTACCATTTTGTTTAAAGAATTGTTATTTATCTTTGGATAGAAATGTTTTAGGTCTTAGAAATTGATCTACATGACACGTAATTAACACTTTGAAGCCTAAGCCCGAAGATAGATCGGGCGACGCAAACTGGCGTACTCGCCGACGCCCGAGAATAGCTCGGGCGCCCATATTTAATTCATTATATCTTTATTATCGGCATATAATCGGGTTTAGGTCATCTGAATATGTCTTTTAGTTATCTGTTATTATATTTTATCGGTCTATTAATTTTTTTTATCTACATCTGGTCTTGGATAAATAATTATCGTAACAGCTGACGTGAGACTTGGAATGAGCGTGCGCCGAGCGGCATTGTTTATGTCAGCCGGTCAGTGACCCACGGTGCTTTGAGTTGTAAACAACACGTTCGTTATAGAAGTGAATATTCTGTGTTTATAATTCAAGTACAGTATTTATATTTTATTATCATGTTTTCAGTTCAGTTTCTTTGTAAATATTGTTGTGTACATATGTAAATAAGTAATTAGTTAGTATTTGCGTTGTGTTGGTTTTGTGTCAATCTAACCGTACAGTGACTGGAATGTGTGTATATATTGTTTTTATTTAGTTATTATAGTATTTATCTGCTTAAAATGGATGATCTTATGAGAAGTGATACTATACGAGATATATTGAATCGTTCTATCGTAGCTATTTTTTGTTTTACATATTTTTGTACTTATTTGTAGCTTCTGTAAAAAATAAAAAAATGTACAACACCTAAAGTTTTGCCCATCATTGAAAAGAGAATTTTCTCCCCTTTACAAAGATATATAATATAACCTTTTTATGAAATGTATAAGGCATTTACAATTTTTTTAATGTGAACATAAAACCCCCAGGATTCCATGCCAAACGGAGTATTAAGGGCCCAGGCTTCAAAGTGTTAAAAAAATTAGAAAAATAAGTCAAAGTATAGCTTAGCCTCAGGTTCCAGTTAAAACTATTAAAACATTTTATAGTTCAATTTTTAGATTACAATGATTTTTTGTTCATTTAATCTTGCTGTGATTTCAAGGCATAGTACATTTGAACATGAAATAAATGTAACTATAATAATTTAGTGTTTAGACAACCCAATCATTAACATGCCTTCACACCACAAATATTTTATAATAAATATACACAAACAAGGTATTTTAATTAGAGCATTACTGAACGCTCTAATTTCGTAATATAAACGCTAATAGCAAGTTCAGTTTGTATATTCGATATGTTTGTATAGTCTCATCCTGGCAGTCATTTCCAAGATAGGAAGGATCATCATTAATCAAGTCTAATATGATGTCTTTTTAATGAACAAAGTCAATATTATAATACAAAAAAGTTATCAACTTATTTATCTATTCCTAAGGAACCGATCGTCAAGAAATGGTTTTTGATGAATGAGTGTAGATGAGCAAATCTAGACATTGTTACAAACTAAGGCCAACTATTCCTCAGGAAGAGCCATTAATTAATAGCCCAATGACAATGAACTATTAGTTATCAGCTGATGAATGAGTGTAGATGAGCAAATCTAGACATGAACTATTAGTTATCAGCCGATGAATGAGTGTAGATGAGCAAATCTAGACATTGTTACAAACTAAGGCCAACTATTTCTCAGGAAGAGCCATTAATTAATAACCCAATGACAATGAACTATTAGTTATCAGCTGATGAATGAGTGTAGATGTGCAAATCTAGACATTGTTACAAACTAAGGCCAACTATTCCTCAGGAAGAGCCATTAATTAATAGCCCAATGACCATGAACTATTAGTTATCAGCTGATGAATGAGTGTAGATGAGCAAATCTAGACATTGTTACAAACTAAGGCCAACTATTCCTCAGGAAGAGCCATCAATTAATAGCCCAATGACAATGAACTATTAGTTATCAGCCGATGAATGAGTGTAGATGAGCAAATCTAGACATTGTTACAAACTAAGGCCAACTATTTCTCAGGAAGAGCCATTAATTAATAGCCCAATGACAATGAACTATTAGTTATCAGCTGATGAATGAGTGTAGATGAGCAAATCTAGACATTGTTACAAACTAAGGCCAACTATTCCTCAGGAAGAGCCATTAATTAATAGCCCAATGACAATGAACTAATAGTTATCAGCTGATGAATGAGTGTAGATGAGCAAATCTAGACATTGTTACAAACTAAGGCCAACTATTCCTCAGGAAGAGCCATTAATTAATAGCCCAATGACAATGAACTATTAGTTATCAGCTGATGAATGAGTGTAGATGAGCAAATCTAGACATTGTTACAAACTAAGGGCAACTAGTCCTCAAGAAGAGCCATTAATTAATAGCCCAATGACAATGAACTATTAGTTATCAGCTGATGAATGAGTGTAGATGAGCAAATCTAGACATTGTTACAAACTAAGGCCAACTATTCCTCAGGAAGAGCCATTAACTAATAGCCCAATGACAATGAACTATTAGTTATCAGCTGATGCCTTCCAAAATTTTGTTTAACTCTGATTAGGATCAAACTAAGAACCTTTAGCTTATTTAGGTGGGCTTTAACCAACTATGCTGCATATTAATTTTTCTTTAAAAATAAAATAATTACCAATACTTTCAGCAACAAATCAATCAATCTATCAAACAGATTTAGAATGCCTGACTAATTATTATTTGTGTAGTCGGCGTGCTGTGTGATGAGAAGACAGAAGGAAATGGAGCTCGAGGTTGTAAATGGAGGAGTTAGAGGGTGGGAGGGGGAGGACTTGGCTCACCTCGGAGACATCTTGCACATGGGCTCAGTGGCGGTGGGACCAGACCACCGTGACCGCTACTTTGTGCTCTTCCCCTCGACACTGCTCATGCTCAGTGTCAGCCAGCGCATGAGTGCCTTCATCTATGAGGTATGGTGTTACAGTAATAATGTATGTGAGTGTTGAAAATATGTTACATATATTACAAAAACGTGCAAGTTTATAAAACAACTAATGTACTGAAAGAACAATAAGTCTGTGCATGTGACAGTGTGCTAATAACTATATTATTAGTGAATATTACAATAATAAATATCAGCTGATAATAATAATATAGATTTGACACTTGATCAAGAGAACCGTTTGAGAGGGCTAATGTTTTTATAAAAAGCCCCCTCTTCACCTCTCACCTATATCCAACTGTCTGTCACTGGTCATAAGCACAGACTAATTGTTCAATCAGTATATATATTGGTTAACAAATAGTAACACTGACATAACAGTGCTAAAAGGTTTGTCTGAGGATGGCCCCTTAACTGGACAACATGAAATGATTTTAGATTTTTTTTAGTGCAGCTGGTTAAATTAATTAAATTTTACATCCAAATATGAAGAAAAATAGTTGAGGAAGACAAAGATAGTTGGATATTTGCCATCATAATGTGAAAAATACCAATCAAATCAAATTATCGTTTATTGTCGTAAAACAACAACTAACAAATTATTGACAACGTCAAATTACAGCAATGGCCAAGTCAAGCACAACATACAATACATAAAGTTCACTTCCTAGATACCAACTTCTTAAGTGCAACAACAATTGGCAATGAACACACATCAAGTTATTTTCCATATGGCTAGAGAACACAGCCAACCATTGAAGCTGTCTGTGAAAGTGAAAATTCAACTGAAAACTAATTTCAGAATTGAGGGTTTTCAGCTCCGAAAAATTCATCCAAACTGTAAAAGGGTGTGTTTGTAAACCAGTGATAGAATTTATTTTTAAAAGATTGAAAGGAGTATATCAAAATTAAATGTTGTAATTTTTTGTACATTTTTAATGCTAAACTATGTGGCTATTCAGGGTCTTGCTTAGTCTGTGAAATCCTATTGTGGTTTGTGTCTTATTTCTGGTGTTATAATTACGAATGTTTTGTTTAAAGTTTAGTAAATTTGGATTATCCAGAATGTAAATGGCCAGATCATAAATATACAGGTTGATTACAGTAGGAATTTGTAATTTTTTAAATAATGGTCTGCAGTGTTCCCTTAGGTCACTGTTGGAGATAACACGTATTGCCTTTTTTTTGGAGGATGAGGATCTCCTGTATTCTGGTACAGTTCCCATATAGAGTTAGCCCATATCTAAAAACCGATTGGAAGTATGCAAAGTATGCAGTTTTCACATAGACTATTGGGGCAAAAATTTTTAGACGATTTAATAAATATCACTCGTTATAAATCACGACGTTTCGATTTGGTAAGACCCAAATCTTTTTCAAGTGCTAAAAACTAAATTTTATCTAAACAAACATTATTTTTTGTAGTCATGTTTTTGTCATTTCAGTGAATTCTTTTGAATTCTTAACGTGTGTTTTTGGCCAAAGGAGTGATTGTGGGAAGGAGAAACTTGCATAATTCATGGGCAGGAGAATCTCTGGAGCTAACAATAGGTCGTAAGGGAATGTTATATTTGTGAATTTTGCTCCTTTACATAGGTTTGAATAATCGATTGAAAAATAGGTTTGAAAAATAGTTGCTCCTTCAAATAACATGAAGAGGAGTGGACAGTCATTAATTTTGTAACTAATATTTTAACCCTATCTCATTTTTAAGAACACTATTATAGCTGTCTTATGCATCCACACTCTTTTTTTGCTGATATCACTTATACTAGTGTTCATATTTTGTAGTCTGAGTCACTTACATTATTTGTTAAAAAGAATAATTGCAATGATTTGTGTTGTAAAGTTCTTTAGTCAGATTTGTCTTATTATCTACTAGCAAAGTACCTGTCCTTCGTACAGGGTTTACATTGATTTATATTGTTCTAATTGCATTCAGTAATACAAAACATGAATGAAATAATTTAACTTTAGGTTGTTTAAATTTTTTTAAATATAATCATATTTATAAAAAAGAAAGTTTTATAAAACAGACTTAGCTATATCTATAAAGGACAAATCCTTGGATGACTCGCTGACTAATTCGCTCATCACTAACAAACTAACTTCCCATGGAGGTAAAGAACTGAAGTTTTCACTACTGTTCTTTAGGTCTTAAATAGGACTACTAAGTATTTTTATTTTGATAAAATATTCCTAAGGGGTAGAAACCACCCTTTAAAGATTGTTCCATAAGGTTAACATTGGGTTGATTTTAGTAAATTAATAACAGTTATTTTGTTAATAAATAAACATGTTTATTTTGTATGTTTGACATTACCCTATTGATCCATTAAGAGCTTTTAAAAAATCTTAAACAAAAAACAAATGAAATGATCACATTTGAAATAGACTAAGAAATACCATTGGGTATTTATACAAATAAATAGGTAGCAACACAAGTAGTGTAAGTGAAATACTGTAAATAAATGTAATATTGTGATTTGACACTATACAGTTAATCTACTACTATTTGTAGTCAAAAGTCACTTGCTGAGAGGCCGAGGTGATAAGCCACTCTGTTATTAAATTTCTATTTTATTGTTTCAAAAATTTAGTGTACTGGATTTTGATTTGTTTTAGGGAAAACTACCTTTAACTGGAATCAGTATTAATAAATTAGAAGACTCAGAGAATTTTAAAAATGCTTTTGAAATAACAGGTAAGTTTAAGTTCATTCTAATAGATTAGCTTTAAAATATGAATGTTTCTGCTTCCTAAAACTAAATCATATTTGATTTTATACACACCCGGTATACATTCACATAAATTTGCCACAAGAATATCTCAAATATCCAGCAAGCTGGTTGTATGTAATAATTATCTCTAATATAATTTTATCAGTTTAATCTGTCAATTTAATGTACAGTTGTTGCAATCAAACTTTTTTAGTTTAAACTGATACTATGACTTTCCATTTGTACAGCAACTTTAATTCCTTCCAAATTAATGTAACGAATAAAATCGATTTAAAAATATAGTTTTAGCTTTTGTTCAGCAATTTCATCACCCAAGGGACCTCTGTTATGTGTTATATAGTCGAAAATTGAGCATAAAGGAAGCATGGCCATTAGGGGTGTGCGAGTAGCTTGAAATTCAACTTGAGATTTAAAAAAAACTCTTAAAAAATCTATTCGAGTTTTGCCATATCTTTGAGCGTAAAATACTATAAATCAAGACAAAGTCCCATTTGTATAATAGATTATAAAGATAAGCATTTTATTTAGGCATAGTATTTAAAGTATGATCATAATATCGTATTCATAACCGGATATGTTCTCGTGATGTATTAAGATTTGTGATTCACGCACACCAGTCTCGATTGTACAGCCATGGCGATTATGGCTAAAAGTATTCTCATTATTTATAAAAAAGGCACATCCAAATAAGCTGTTCTAAATAGCCTTCACTAGTTATTCATACAAAACATGATAACTGATCACAAAGAATAAGTTATTGAACCGTTTCAAAACTTCATTACATAACAATACAATAAAAATTCACTTTATTCACAATTTGTACATATGCATGTAACAAACATAAAATGGCGTCAGTTTACAATATACCATACATTACAATAATTATGGTATCATGAGATAATACAAGGTACATAATGCCTACTTAATCTACAAAAATGATATTCTAGGCCTATGACAAATCAGTCATTATAACGGTTATCATTATATACAAAATTAATTTGTGTATGTTTACATTTCAGTCCTTAAGACTATTAATTAAAAACAAAAAAACTCATCAAATGAATAAAGTGGTCTGATGATTAAATACTGCTTTAGCTTAGTTTTAAAATTCTTAAACTTGTCAATTGCTAAAATATCTTTAGGTAAATTATTGTTAACTGTAAATTAACTGTTATCAACATTTGAAATGAATAGTTGCATTTATTTCAGGTCCATCCTTTAAAAGTTCATGACTAAAACTATTCTAAGACTGACAATTTCAGACAGATTTAATTAAATCGAGTTCAATCTGTAACATAAACTACGCATGGAACTTAAACTATTGAAATTGGAAAGCTATAATAATTTGAGATAGAATGCCGGAACAGTTTGTTACGGCACCATGATTAATAAAATAACGATTAATGTAGCTACTACCAGTACATCGCCAACTCAATGAGTCCCAATATAAAATGTACTGCTAGCCGTGGACTCAATTTGTATCCATTTTGTTTTGAGTTTTTGTTGACGTTTACACTAGAGATGGGAATTACTGTTACTTTTTCGACAACCAGTTACGTAATTCTATTATGTTCTGATAACACGTTATAATAATTTGTAATTTTTGTAACCTATTACTCTCGACGCGTTGACATTCCAGACATTTATTCTGTTTCTGTTATTCATTACTTAACGGCTCGAAGCCTTGTTATGGCTGGTCTAGATAATGTTCCAAGTTACCAAAGGTTATGAAGTTGAAGCAGAGATCAAGTAAGTTTATTATGATTGGTATGTGGTTGAAGTTATGCCTTATGTTACGTTACTATGTCGATAATGAGTTACGTTCATTGTGGCTTTGCTTGCCCATTACAGAGTTCCCGCTTAAAGTTCGTTCTATTATCGATAATTTAACTGTAAACTGCAAGAGTCTTAAAGTTTCATTCGTAGTTCAATTACTGTTCCGATTACTTCTAAGCACGCTATATATTTACTCTCCATTACCACCATGTGTTACAGTCATATACTGGGAGTAACAAAAATAACAGGGTATTTAGTGTAAACTGTTAAATTTATAACAGGTTTTGTTAAATAACCTGTTATAGATAACATTTAGTTAAATAACGCCCATCTCTTGACAACTCAACTTGGCACATGGAAGTACAAATAGTATGATTTCATTTCATTTATTTATTTGATTTCATGTTACAATACAGATTACACATCCAATTACATTGTAACATACATTGTAACAAATAAGGCTAACAGCAAGTGGAAATTTCTTAAAAAATAAATAAATAAGTAATTCAACAATTAATAAATAAATTCGAACTCTAATAATAAATTTAACAAACATGACAGTAAGCTATCTGGTGCTACAGAAGTTTTTACAAAGATTTAATATAAAGAAAATAAATAACACAACTAGAAAAACATTTTTGAAAAGAAAAAAAATGTTAAAAAATGTTTTTCTAGTTGTGTTATTTTATGATGAAAACAAAAGCAAGGTTAACCTTCGTCAGTTGGCACGGCAGTTGTTATCACTAGTTAGTATTGTATTGACAATTAATTGTTTTGTTTCTGTTAGTGGAAACAAAAACATTGTAGTCAATAGTGAAATTAAGGTTAGCTGAAAAGATCATATTATTGTCTAACTACTGTTTTATGGATTTGTAGGTTTAACTTTCAATTGAACAAAAGCATTACACATTAATTGTTTTGTGAACTTTTGAAACATTAGTATGCTAAGTACCATGGGAAATATAATAAAAATAAAATAAAAAGGATTTTAGTGACGAAACCAATCTCTTTCAACGTCTATTGCTGCATTCTTTATATATTAAGAAAATTAATTTAAGTTTGTCAGTTTGACTTGATTAAAGTGTATTAACTCAACTTTCACAGTAGAGTTGGGGATAATGCTATTATATACTGTTTTTAGCACCAGATTGCATTTTTGTTTAGTTTCAATATTTTAAATTTTTACTCAGAATTTATTTTCTTAGACTTATTTTTTTATAAGTTATGACAAATACTTAACATTTTATTTTACAATTTATTTTAACATATATTTTAATAAATATTTGTATTTAATCAATGATACAATCATTTCATAGATTCTAAAGCAATTTTCCAAACTTTATTAATTATTCAGCGAACTAAATAAATAGTGTTGAGTGAATTACTTTTTTCATTTCAGTGTTTTCATTTTTGAAAATTAAGGGTTAAATACTCGACTCGAAAAAAAGTCAAACTCGAAATTATGTCTTAAAACTCGACTTGACTCGAGTCCTAAAATTGCCACTTGCACACCACTAATGGTTACACAGGTGTTAATTAATTGTATGTAGACAGTGGGGTCATATATGTGTAAGATTTAAGATACAGTCAACTCTATGAAGTGGTTATACAATCGCAGACGACTGATCTGTTGATAATCCGAAAATTTTTAGGAAAGTTACCAAGTAAGTGTTACCTCATTTTTTTTACTAATTAATTAATTAGTAAGTATTAAAGTTTAAAATGACCCTACTAGTGTCATTTTAATTATACTATTACATTTCATTTAAACTGTGTGTGAAAACTATATTTACACACAGTTTTTTTTAATTAATTAATTAGTAAGTATTAAAGATTAAAATGACTCCTCTAGTGTCATTTTAATTATACTATTACATTTAAACTGTGTGTAAAAACTATATTTACACACAGTTTTTTTTTCTCTAAAGTAATATAGCACATTCAACTAAAAAAGAAACTGAACAGTAAATACTGAATTAAGCAAATGGATGTATAAACAAATTTACGCCCAGTAATACATAGTTATATCTATAAAAGAACTCATATTTCTTTTAATTGTGACATTTTATGCTGAGTGGAATTAAAGCTTACTTAAAACATACATGTCTACAAGTGTACTCTCATCTTCTTCCATCAGATGTTCAATCAAACTCTCCAACATTTTGCAGTGTTGTTATTGGGGGAATATGTGCCTGCTTATTTCGCCTTTATTTTATTTTATTAACAATAGCTGGAACTGGAAAGCTGCAGCTAAATCTGATATATATTCTGCTGCAACTAGAGAACTATAATGCACTTCCTTTCCAGTTAAACTTTGAATATTATTTATATTTGTATAAAGTGGCCTTTAACCTCTGAACTGCTGGGTTAATAGCACCTGTCTGTTTTCCTGTGCTCAGTTTTTTTTCAACTACGCTTAAGCTTTTACGAAAATATCACTATACAATTAATTGTATTCGTCTATTTGATGAGTTAAAATTATGAACTACTTAATCAAAAGGGTCATTAGTCCAGATATAAATTATGCTATCAACCTTATTCGTTTGTAACCTCAGCCGACTTTTAGCTTATTTACATATTTGTTTGGCTAGAGGAGGTTGTGGATTACTAGTGCTTTCACAATCACTTGGTTCATTCTGATTATACATGTGATAATTATAGTCGCTGTTCCAGAAATTAAATCACTCAAATTATCGTTTTCCTGTAGTAAATCATCTATTTCCTGTTCCATAACAAGAGCCTGAAATATACTACCAGACACTCTTATCATGACATCACCACTTATAAATAAAAAGTGAAATAAAATTATAATTTGACGCAACTGTAAAATGAATTGAAAATCATTCTGTTGATACAATAAATAAGCCTAGTACTTCATCAAATCTTTCATAGATGTCGCAAGCACTATTACAAAGAAATAATCAATACCTACTTCAGCCGTTACAAGCACACTGCGTAGTGACTACTGAACGACTCAACTCCTTTGTAGCATTGTGTGCAAGCTAGCCAAAAATGACTAGTCATATTAAATTCATATTTCAGTAGAAGCAATATGGTTTCTTTCAATTTTCTATTTAATTAAAATATATTAAAGTAAACACATAATGTATTTATAGAATAATTTAATTAAGAACAAAATAAGCTTTGTACTCAGTTATGAAAATTATATTATTTTTAGCTAAGTAAGTGATGGTTCATTTTGGTTGATTCAAAGCCTATACATTTCCACGATCTGGTGTGAAGAACTGAATAAGAGTTCCTATTAGAGAAATACTTATCATAGTATTAGAGCTACTCATATTCTTATTATTTATTCTTATGATATATTTTTACAGGTCCAATGATAGAAAGAATCGTTGCCATATGTCAAACAAAAGAAGATCAGCAGGCTTGGGTGGATATGATACGCCAGCAGATTCGAAATGTTCGTGTTTCTTCTCCCCCACCCATTGTTCGTCCTACGCCTCCTCCACACAATTCAGTAAGTCACAAGGGCACCCCATACTCTAGGTTAGCAGCTTACTTTGCTCGACTTGTGCGTAAGGGAATTATTACAAGAAAACTTTTGAAACGCCTGTTGTACAGTGAGTTTAACAGTGTAAAAACAGACTTGGTGCGAAGGCGACGGCGTAATCGAAAAAGTCATAGGGTAGAGTGTTACATATATCCCCAAGAACCAGTTCACACTTGGATTTCGGAAACAGAAAGTTCGGATGATGAGAGTAGTAATAGTGAAAGTGAGTCTCAGTCTGGAGGTGCTTATAGTTGTGAACAGAGTGAAGCAAGCAGTTGTCTTGGTTATGTCAAAGGTGCGTATCGAAGCACTCTGACCATCTCCAGGCCAGCAGCAAGTGCGTGTCCCGACATCTCACGAATGGACAGTACTACTACCATTACCCCGTATCCCAGGTTATCCAACCACCCACGAAGCCACTATCTTAGCCTACCGGTACTTCCCAAGAGTACATTTACAATACCTACACATTCCTCATGTTTAGAAATTCCATCAAAAGCCGTAATAGTTAATGAAATTGTGAAAGAAGACTCGATAGAAGAGGAAAGTGTAGGTCCCCTTCATCGAAGTTACAGCTACCATTTTGTGCAAGACAACAGTTACCAATGCTCCAGTAGTCACCGTTCGACAGATTCTGGGCTAGCCGATATTCTGGCCTCTCCAGACCTCACCACTCCGGCTTTGGATAATTCACTTCCAGCGGAGTCAGAAGGATCAGGGAACTATGAAGCACAATGTGTTTGTTCCTCTCCGTTTGGTTCCACCCCTAGAACTTCACCACAACCCACTTCATCATCCTCTACACCCACGTACCGGTCTGCTATGTATGCTCACTGGTGCCTTAAGATGAGAATTCCTGCTTCTTCAGTAAAACGGCAGCCACCAGGCAAGCACACACATCTTACTCGCTCGTTTGTAACTCAGCTTTTCTATAAAATAACACAGAGTTTGAGTGTGTGTTTGTTTGTTTGGTTGGTGTTCACCTAGATTGTTTCACAATTTGGATGATAGTACTTTGAGCATGGGTTACATATTTAACACTTTTTAAATGCTTTTAAGGCACATTTTTGCGATGCATTGCTGTGCAACATAGATTTTAGTAATCAAAGAAGAATTGAATTATATATTTTGATTACAGAATAATCTAAGCTTTAAATATTAATTAGACTTACTACTTGAGCTGCACAAATTTGTAGCTTCAGTGTTTTTTTATTTTAAAGCCTAGGCTGTCCATAACGAAGATTCCAATTTTGACTATAGCTGCTAAGGACAGGGTTAGACAACCATTTTGTGTATCTGGGCAATCCTCCGTTCAATAGGCATCCAGCTCTATTATTGTGAGGTTCTTATCATTTTTAGTTATTTAGCAGTGTAAACTTGAAATGAGTTCCTCAAGAATCTCATGAATTGTGATCAGTAATAAGTGATAAAACTTTTTGCATTCAGAAAAATTTAACAGTAAAAAAGGACATAATCTCTGTGGAGGAACCTTTAAAAAAGTAAGTAGAGTTAATTACCAAGGAGCTAAATAATAAATAATGGTAAATTGAATGATAAAGTAACAGCTTGGTTAAATAAAGAGCACATTTTTACCAAACTATGAAATATCTCTGGTATGTGGCAAAAATATACAGACAAAATAAAAAATTATGATGTTCAAGTAAAATTATATCCCGATAATAAAATATGCCTCAGAGTCATAAATAATGAATGAAAAAGACTGAAGGCAACTGCAGGCAACAGAACGCACGTGTGAAAAATCACAATCGGTAAATTATGAATGAAAAGGGTGAAAGTGAGAGTTAGGAAAAGAACTGAGTGAGATAAACAGCTGAAGAGATCAATAGAAGTAAAAGAAAAAGGGAGGAGGGCAAAGGAATAGTAAGAAAGAGGCGGTTGGAAGCTGTTAAAGAAGAGATTGGAAAATAGGGGAGCTGATGGAAGTGGATTTAGGAAGGAAAAAACTGGTCAGACAGAAAAAGATGGAAAGTGCTTTTCAACACCCAGACACCTCGCTAGGCCGATTCACAGGCATTTCCTGTTGCTTTAGTGATGAACTGTCTTTTCTGAACTCTAAGTTAGAGCAACTGAACGTTAGTGGTATGCCGCTGAAGAAACTTAAATCTCTATCGTCATTTCGGGTGTTACTCTTTTTTTGGGAAAAGAGAAGGTTTCCAATAATTTTTAAGATACTATTTAGATGATCATAAACCTGTGGTACAAAGAAACCAATTTTAACTTTTTATGAGTTACTTAATGCGAAATTATGTGTGAGAACAGACTCATCAATGCTTTAATTTCGCATATTAATTACAAAGGGGACTGACACTACCATATATTCCATTATATTGACCCGTTGCCTCAGGGTTCACCATTTCGGCAACGCTTTGCATGACCACATCAATCTGCATGCCTTGATATTCAGCCACATGATTGACTGACTGGCGATGCCAATGACAGCCTTGTTGTAAATCAAAGTTCCACGTGGATACCATCTTCTAATTGGTCAGCACCCTTGAGACAGGGACAGTCTAGGGGCGAAACCTCACTCTCAACTTTCACTGAATAGCATATAGGATATGTATGCATGTAACATCACTACTGATCTTGCTTCACAACAGGCAGGGTTGTCAGTTGAGGTACTCATTTCATACACTCTCTTTAAAATGGTACGAATCTCACTCTTGAATGGCTAGATACCAACTGAGTAAAAAAACACGTAGATACTAAAATAGCCATGTTAACCATTCCTATAGCAACTACAAACAAAATGATAATCTACATTCTGGGCAATCCACATACTAGTTTAAAACTCTCCTCAGTTAGAAAGTAAATTCAAAATACTATATTTATGCTAATAATCAAGTAAAAGTTTTATTTTGAAATTGGATCGTTTCAAGACTTGATTTTCATCACTTTAAATGTGAAGGAAACATAAGTAATTTAACTAATTCATATTCTGATGTTACTGCTCTAAAGTTATCATTACAATCGGAACGAAACAAATATTTAAAGAAATAGCTAGTAGCTCCTGAATCTTTATTTGTTATTGGGCTATTAATTAATGACATTCTAAGGTTATGTTGGCCTTAGTTTTAAGAATGACTATTTTCTAATCCACATTCAGCACTACTTCACAGCAGTGGTAATGAAGCACAGAGTAGCATCGTCGTGACATATATAATCCAACTTAATAAATCCCACAATACCCAACTATTTCTCATTACTACTACTACAACTGTAGTTTGAACATTTTATATACTAACATTACTAGTGTTCAAAGATACACATTTTATTAGTTAGGCTGTGGCCAATTTTATCTATCTGGGCATAATCATAATCGAATTTCTCAATTTCATATTGATTACAGTTATATTAACCCTTTTAATGCCAGTATTTTTTGGGGGATTTGTGATAAAAAGGCCAGGTTTTAAATTTATATCACATCCTTGAATGCCAAGGCATTTTTCAACAGATTAGCTGAGTGTCAGTCAAAAAATTGTTATAATCTTATATTTTATCTACTTCTTCAACATTAAATGGGCTTTCAAGAAAAAATATTATGCCTACAGACATTTCCGAAGAAAAAATACAAAAAATAAATTGTAAAAATTAAAATAAAATAAATAAATTTTTTAATTTAAAGTATAACAAATATTTAAGTTAGATTTGCAACATTTGTACATTTTTATTTATTAAGAAAATTTAACTACCAAACAAATAAAACAAGTTTGAAAGGCCTACCTTTTATAGGAGTGACAATATGCAAATGTATGTAAAGTTCGACACTGCACAGAATCTGTCCAAAATGCATGTATTAATACTTTTTAAAATTATATATTATATGTAATCTTGGCCCTAGTGCTCCTTTTCATTGGGATTAGTTATTTCTGTTAGATAACCTAACTTTACCAAAGTAAATAATCAAAACTTTAAACATTTTTTATGATTTGAGTTTTAATTGGACATACAATTCATCATCAGCACTATCGTCAAATCGTCATTTTCAGCAAACTGAACTCCACTTGATATACAACATTGTTTATTAGTGTACTTTCACTAATAGGAGAGTAATCATGTCTTCTTTTGCTCATATTTACATTTAAAATTAACTAATACATACAATAAAATAAGACATTCTATACACAAACTCGTAAAACAAAAATATGATATAAACAAACAACTTTCTCAACACAGATTTATTGACTTGATTATGACCCAAACAGTGTTGACTCCTGTTCCATAGAGGTTAACTCTCCCACTGTTGCACTAACAACCCTAAAATGTTACACTGTTTTTACGATTTTGCAAGGTTTTACATAAAAATTACTATAATATATAAATGTAGCAGTAACTAAGACTTATTGTATACCATTTTATTCACAAAAACATGCTCTATAATATGAAATATATTTTGAGTCCTTACCTTGATTGGTTTTGAAGGTGTTGAGAAGTAAACATAACAAAATATTTATAAATTTATATTTTATAAGTTCTGGCTCAGTTAGCACATATGGTTTTTGAAGAAATGAAAAATTCAAGATAGCCAAGTTGTTAGAAATGTAATGTAGATTTAAAAATATATACACATGTTTAGCAATACTATCAAAGGAAAAAAGGTTAGGTAAATAAACACAACTATGTACATTATTTTTCATCGATACTTTTAGTCTGATGTGTCATCATCTGCCAGCTTCCTTTTTCTTCCCACCCTTACTGGCCTCCAAAAGTGTTGTAATTTATTGAAACAATGTTTGTGTTATTATTATAAACAATGTTATTGAAACAATGCGAAATTAGGATCCATTTTCACTAAACACAAACAGAAATGTAAACAACTCCAACAAACCTCATTACTGACAGCTGACTCGATCATACTAAACTTGACGCATACTTTGACCAAAGACAACTAAACTAAAATCCGACCAATGACAGCATGTATATATATGAAAATGTAGTGCTGTTTTCGATCTTTAAAACGAGTATACTCTTATTGCGATCGGACGTTTCGTAATCGCACGAGAATCATTTTAGCGTAGCGCTGCAAAATGGTTCGTAATACGAACCTTAACATACGCGCGGCCGTTTTAATGGTTCGTAATACGAACCATAACAGAGAGAGGGTTAAAGAAAAAAAAGGAAACTGAAAATCTATAAAATATGTAGTGTTCTTTGTAGATAATATGGAACTCGAGTTTCATGCCCTTCTGATTAATATTACGTAAGTAAAATGAAAGCGGGAGGGCCGGGTAACTATCACGACCATTGGCCGTGACAACTAGTTTTACTGCGGGGGTCTATTATGGCTCTTGGCCTTAAATGAGTTAAAACTTATTCTGTCTAGATATGAAAAATATTTGCTTTTTATTTTATATATGAAATTCTTAAATAATTCTGTCTAGATATGAAAAATATTTTCTTTTTATCTTATATATGAAATTCTTAAATAAAATTAACTTATTGTTTTATAAGTGGGGGTTTTCTGAGAATTTGATCTTGTATTTGTAAAAAGAATTCAATCCATTCGATCTTCTTTAGAAAAACGTTTACTACTTCTGGTAGTACCATAGCCATAATGTCTATTTTTCATAAATAAATACCTAACATTTTATACATTAGCATGATTTTTACAATCCTGAATTGTTTCTTCTGTATAAAAAACATCTTAGACATTGGTTGACTGATTAATTTTGTTTAATTCTTCATGCATTAATTATTCATACCACCCAAAACTATCTTATTAATAATCCCACTCAAAATCTGTCGTGTGGGTTTTTCCAGATGCTGATCGGAAGTAACCAAAATCGACCATGGAGTGTTTCCTGCCTGCGTCCTTCCCCTCCTATGCGTTTTAGAGATGAAAAATCTAGTCGCAAGAAATCTAGTAAGTAAAAAAAAAAAGCTCTAACACTTTCACTTTATAACTCAATAGTAAGAACGTTCAATGCTTTTAAATATGCCAGAATTAGAAGACTAAACATAAGAGTACAACATTGCCACTAGATCTTTTTATCTAATTTTTAAATCTAAGTGTACAGAAAAATTAATCAGGCTTATTAATATGGGATGTTTAACTCATCTGTAAATAGTATTTCGAGCAAATTTTGGCTGCAGTTACATGACCTTGATCCCCATGTTAGAAGGTTTGTCTTCAAAAGATAGTTAAGTGAAGTTCAATGTCACCTGGGTACAAATAAATATTATACTTTTCTTTTAATATTTATTTGTGAAATTATAGCTTAAGTGGCCACCTATAAATGTAAAGCCAAACCATTGTTAACATTCCAGCTCCCTAAATTTATGTTGACAGCTGTCTCTTATTTTGAATTCTGCTGACATTCTTGATAGGTTTATTCTAGTGGGCAAGGACATGCTGCAGCTTTGTTATAGATAATTATAAAATTGTTGCATTAGTAGCGCAGTGCTGTAACCCAGCTAATTGAGGACAAAGTGTTGAAGAGATTGTAGGCGATAGTTTATATACTCTATCCTCCTAATATTGACACTGTGTCTCCCTAATGGTTGCAATCGTTGTGGACACTACGAGAAAAGTCTTAGGTATCCTGGTTAGGTGATAGTAAAGGTTCAAATATTGTGTTGGGAAGAGAACTGAGTGTCAGGCTTGTCAGCAGAAAATCAGACTAATACTGTGTGGTTTAGATTCCACGTAAAACCGTAGGCTCTTTCTGCGGAACGGGTGGACTTTAGTTAGTAACAGTGACTGCCTTCATTCACTTACACCCATAATTCTCTTTCGCCACTCATTTACGCCCATATCTCTATAATTGGTGACTTGCTAATGAATAATAATAATAGATGAATAGTTATTGATCACAAGTCAGTACCACAAATGTGACTCGATTGCTTGTTCAGCAAACTTTGCTGCGCAGGTACCACCTGTTTTTTAAACCTCCTGATGATGAAACTGCTATTTAACTGATGGTATCAGTTGGAAATACAAGGGTAAATTTATGGTTAATGGCTATTTTCCGACACATGGCCTTTTGCTTGTATGTCTGTGTGTTGCTTTGTAGAATCTCTTTTCCTGTCATATGAGGATCTTTTCCTTGTTGCAGTAATATTATATCCTATTTAATGCAATTCAGGAATAAACTTTTAGCAGTAAATTAGGAGTTAATTTTCACTTAGGGTATTACAACGTCATCTGCATACATTAGTGTAGTGTTGTGCATATAATTTGATGGTTAGGTATGCAGAGAATAACAACTGTGGGGCCTATTATGATGCCTTTTACTTCAGGAAGTCATACTGTTCTCACTGTTTTGTTACTCTTTACTTAGCTTAACTATTTTGGTTTTTCTTGTTAAACAACCTTCAAATGAGTTTTTAGTTGTCCTCCTTAAACCGTGTATACTGGGACATTTTTCATTTCCTGAAATGAACTACTTCTGCAGGACTTGGTAGTTTCTTTTTTTTCTGTTTTAGGAACTCGATTATTTACGACCAATCTCGATAAAATTGTTACTAAAATATTACAAAATAACTAGTATTGTTTATAAAAAAAACTCATGTTTTTGTAAAACAGTTTTTATTTTGTGCCTACCTATCAAACATTTGCTTTTGTGCGATAATATTAAAAGCAGGGTTCCAGTATAGCGGGAGGAAAGAAAAACCTGATTACATATTCTACTAGCGAATATACATAAATAAATGTTCTGCTTACAGTCATTAGTTGAAATAGTTCTAGTTTATCTTTGGAGGTAAAACATACCATGGAAATGCACTTCCACATTATATTAATGTTAAACCATGTCAAGGGGTTAACACTTTCAGGAGTAATGACGTTCTGGAACGTTATGTTTGGTATAGGTTCAAAGGAATAGAGACCATTCCGGAACGTCATATGTATGGTTTTTACAAATAAAAGTTTTATTGCTCTAGAACATGTATAACCGTCTCCAGAAGTAAGGAAATAAATGTCTGGGAAGGGGAAAGTATTATTCAAGCGATGACAATTCAAATAATTGAGACCTGGGCAGGGCTTTATCCGTGGGAATAGTCATTTAAGACAACTGCGTGAACGGGCTTTTCGGCCTCCTCGCCAAGTCAGCTATGTTAAGAATAAGAATAAGAACTCTTTATTCCATTGATCTTTACAATAAAGAAATAGGACACGTCAAATAACAATGCATTAAGACACACTTTCAACTTAATTCCTACAACTAAAAACAACTACAGTAACTAAAAACACAGTTAAAACTACAGTCCTAAAAACAACTAAAATTACAGTACATTTAAGTTTGTATATTAAAAATTCACATCAAAATTACAATTGAGAAATTCATTCATATGATAAAAAGGGTGCTGTACTAGCCAATTATAAATATTATTTTTAAAGAGTTTAAAACTCACAGTTCTTGCACTATCAGGCAGCCTATTAAAGAAACGAATACAGTTGAGTTTGAGAGATGTGCCAGTTTTGGCCAATCTATGAGGAAGTATGTTAAGCTTAACTCCACCTCTAGTATTATACTGGTGAACATCGTTTCTAATTGGAAAGTTTTGTAAATTTGATTTGGTATATAAAAGTACCTGAAAAACATACAAATTTATAACTGTAGGAATTTTGAGTTCGATAAAAAGTGGTTTACAGTGAGTAAGTAACTCCTGCAATATTACGGACTGCCTTTTTCTGTAATAATAGAATATCATTTACAAGAGGAGAATGGCCCCAAGCTAAAATACCATACAGTATATGTGATTGAAGAAGACCAAAATATGACATTCTTAAGTATTCAAAACTTACAAAGTTTCTCAACTTCCATAGTAAGTAATTTACTCTTGATATTTTTTTGCAAATTGTTCCAATATGTAAGGACCATTGTAACCTTGAATCGATGTGGAATCCTAGAAGCCTAACAGACTCAATGTTAATATCTTGCTTAAGGCTTAATGTTAAATATTGCGTTTTATCTGGATTAGAAGATAATTTATTTGAAGAAAACCAGGAAAGAGCCTGGTCTTCTGCTTCAATAGTGATCTGTTTCAAGGCATTAAGGTTGTTATGACTGGCCATTAAAGTAGTGTCATCGGCATAAATAATAGAATGAACATTTAAATTTTGCGGCAGATCATTTATATACACCAAGAAAAAGAATGGTCCAAGAATGGAACCCTGAGGCACACCTGTGTTAATATGTTTCATGGTTGAACATTTATTTTTTATAGAAACAAATTGACTCCTGTTAGATAAATACGATTGAATTATTTTTAAAGAACTATCTTCAATACCATAAAATTTTAATTTTTTCAAAAGAATATCAAATGGAACACTGTCAAAAGCCTTACTGAGATCACACAACACCAAGGACACTGACTCTTTTCTTTCAAAAGCATTCAGAGACAAATCGATTAGATTAAGTATTGCAGAAGTAGTGGATCTACCCTGACGAAATCCATGCTGACATGATGAAAGTAAGTATATTTGTATATATATCTATGTTAGAAATAGTTTAATTTGCAGAAACGTTTAATAAAAATTTATTTAGTTTTAAACATGGGTAAAAGCACACTTTTAAAGATAATTTCTAAGTAGTCCAATTCAGTGTACACAAAGTAAACTATTCTGCTTTTGAGCTCTATATACCAAATATATTTTTATTTTTGAATGAAGGACCCCCTGAACAGACTTTATCAGTCTTAGGGGCCCTATTATTTTTCTCTCTTATGTAAATTATAAACAGTAAAAGTTTAGATATTTTGGTCAGCCTGGATAGGAATAAAAAAAAAAAAAAAAAAAAAAGTATAACTGTGTATTTATTTGTTTGGTTTTTTACTATACATACTATTGTTGGATAGGTATAAAAAAAAATGTACAACTGTGTTTATTTATTACTGTTTGTCTATTTATTACTATACATACTATTGTTGGATAGGTATAAAAAAAAAAAAAAAAAAAAAAATGTACAACTGTGTTTATTTATTACTGTTTGTTTATTTATTACTATACATACTATTTTGTTATAAGTTTAATACATCAGTTAAATGTTATTTGAATGTAACAATAATTCCTCTAATTGAGAGAAAAATAAAGAATTTATTATTATTATTAAGTTATGTGACTCAAAGAAGTTACTTAGTTGTTTGTACATTAATGATTCAAATACTTTAGAGAATATAGGAATTTTGATATTGGTCTGTAATTTTGGGGTAAACTTTTATCTCCTTTTTTAAAAATTGGAATTATTTTTGAAATTTTTAGTGATGGCGCAAAATATCCCTTATCCAAACATTTGTTATAAATAAAAGCAAGTGGTTCACTAATCAAATGAATTGTTTGTTTAATAATTGAATTAGAAAGCCAATAACAATCCATAGAATTAAAGTTTGAAAATTTAGATACAGCTTTTATCACATCGGATGAGGAAATTTCAGACCATTTAAAAGACAATTGATTTCCTGCTCTGTTACCCAAAAACTCTTCAGGAGAGTTGGTACTTGGATTATTTCCTTTACTCAATTGACTTATTGAGTCCAAGAAAAATAATTTAATTCATCTGGATTAAGATTGATCTCACTACTATGAGTTGGAGAAAATTCATTACTTATTACTTTCCAAGCAGCTTTGCAGCTATTTGCGGCATTACCAATATACTCCTCTACTGCCAGTCTTTTTGCTTCTATTAATTCTTTTTGGTAAATTCTTTTCTGTTGTAAGTAGACGTTATAGGCAGCCTGATAGTGCTCTGACTCTTGCCTCAAAAGATTTTTATAGATTGTATACAGTGTTAACATTCTAGTTTTTAATTCTGCTAACGCTGGTGTGTACCAGTTGATCAATTTAGATTTTTTTGAGCTATTTATATTACATATTTTGATTAAAGGTGAGCAGAAGTGCCATAGATCTACATATTTTTTAAAAAATTCATTAAATAGTGTTTGTACATAATTTTGTTCTGTTGAAAGTCTTCTATCATCTGCCAATTTTCTTGTTCTAAACTAGATATAAACAAATTGACATTTTCTTTTTTTTGTAATCTAATATATGAGAAACCTGATTGTTTTTTACTTCCAGAGGAATTACTTACTAAATACATATAAAATAAAAGTGGTACATGATCCGAAAAAGAATGATCTCCGAGAGATACATCATATAGATTCCTAGTAAAATTAACAATAATGTTATCAATGCAAGAGTTTATACGAGTTGGCTGATCATTGGAGGGAAAAAGATTAAGTGCTCTAAGAAGATTTAAGAATTTTAAGGAAATTGCATTACTCCTATCACTAACACCCATTTCAATATTGAAATTTCCAGCAATAATTAACTTTTGATTGTGTTTTTGTATCTTTTTTACAGTAAGTTCAAAACAAGTCAGGAAACCATCAACATCCCCACTTGGAGATCTATAAATACTTAATATAACAACATTTGTTTCCAGCAATTTAATACAACAACATTCAAAGTGTGTCTCAGAGTAAAACTGTGATACATCAATAACAGAAAATTTAATAGAATTTAAAATATAAATACCCACACCTCCATTCTTTTTAATTTTCCTACAAACTACATGAGCAGGTATAAAATTATTTGGGACAAATACATTTACGTGATTTTCTTCCAACCAATGCTCTGATATGCACATTAAATTTAATTTCTTTTCTCTACATATGTCTTCTAATTCTAGAATTTTATTTCTAATACAGCAAACATTAATTTGCATTAGTCTAAAAAACTGTCCTCTAAATTACCGTTATTTTGTATTATGGGGGTGGTTGGTGAAGGGAAGTTTGAAGGAGTGCTGGTTGTTGGAGTAGTGATCTGTGGAGTGCTTGATGTTGAAGAGGTAGTCTGTGGAGTGTTGATCGCTGGCGCAGCGATCTGCTGAGTGAAGGGCACAAGTATAGAATCGGACACAGCAAGAGATGGAGTAGACACTGAGAATGCTGTTGGTTGCTGGCGTGTTGCTGTTGGAGGATGTAAGATGGTATCTCCTGAATGCTTTATCTGCTCCTCTGAGTCATGTACTTGTTGCTCCAATGCAATTGGCGTTCTCATAGATCTGGATGGTTGTTTAGCAGTTGTTATTAACTGCTCAATGTCGCTTGAAATTTTCTCTTTCCCTTTTCTGTTAAGATGTAATCCATGGTGCGTATAGAAGTGCCGAGGTAGACAATGGAGGGGAAGAAGTTTCACTGTTGGCGTATTCACGATAAATTCCTCAATTAAGGCATTAACATGAGATACCTTCAAGTCTAAACCAGGCTTGTCATGTCGCATAGGCAGCGAAGCAAGAATTACATTGGTATGTTTTAATTCCTTGACAACTTTGAAGAGATCATTAGTCAGCCTTTTAGCGCTGGTTTTTTTCTACGCTATTAGAACCAGCCACTAGCAAAAGGTGGTCTTTTTTTGATAGGTTTTTAGTGAGGGTGTGAATATCATGAGTGACTGAGTACAAACTAGCTCCAGGTCGGACGAATGACTGCACACAAATCTCCTCAGTTCTGCGCTGTACAAGACAACTCAAGTCTCTGCCGTGACTATCAGCTACAATCAAAAGTTTACTCTCTCCTTCAAATGTAGACTTTGAAAGCTTTTTACTTTTAAGTGCTTGAGATTTTCTTTCATGCTTGGATGTATGCCGAGCTAAGAACCTGGTAGCCATTTCTTCAGCCAAAGCGTTATCTTGGGTTTCATTCCCTTCTTCAAGAGAACTGAACCGATTGGAACATCCTACATGGTTAGTTAACGGGAATTTATTTTTATTTTTATTTTGGGATGTTTTTACAATCTGCCACTGGTTTGCTTTTACTTGTTTATTTGTAGTCTGAAGAGGCGGAACACATCTACAACATCCCATATCTTTTTCCCTTAATGTCATAACTTCATTTTCAAGTTTTGTTCTATCCAATTCAAGGAGTTCAATAGTTGTTTTGTAGTTTTTAATTTTTTCTTTTGCTTTATTAAGCTCTTGAATTAGGATTTGAGTTTGAAAGTCTTTTGAGCTGCGGTATGTTTTATCAGAGTTAATAGTGACAGGATTTAGTTCTTTTTGTTCATTGGTTTGTGATGATGTTTTTATTTCCATTAGGCTTTTTTCCAGTTCAATACATCTGTCCGTGACCGCATGTAACTGAAAATTTAGATCCAAATCTATTGTAGTATTGACTGATGCATCTCTTAGTGACCTATCCTGTTCTGATCTGTCACAACATTCAATTAATTGTTTATTAGTATTATAAACAAGAGGCGTTGAGCATTGAAGAGATTTTGTTTTATTTTTATTGGGAGAAGGTGTTTGTTGCTTTTGCTTTGCTGCTACAGTACTACCTACTCCATCTGGCAGACTAACAGTCTCCCACATTTTTTCAATTGCAGACAGCGCTAATCTGTAGGTATCCCTGTGTCTTAAAGACATAAATTCAGGAGGATACTTTGCTTTATTTACATAGTAGTAACACATATCATTTTTATTGACAATTGCTGTTTCATTGGTTATAAAGAAGCTTACTGTATATTTAATTACATTTTTGCTCAATTTGTTGTCAATGTTTTCAATTTGTGCAGGCCAGTGCTTATGTCCTCTCACTTTAGCAAATACTAAATCTTTAACTTGAAACTCAGTATGACTGGAGGATTTATTTAATGCAGTGTTCATCTTTATGGAGCACTCAAAAATTCAACCAACAAATCTATATATATAAAAGGCAAAGCCCTCACTCACTCACTCATCACTAATTCTCCAACTTCCCATGTAGGTAGAGAGCTGAAATTTTGTACACTGTTTCTTTAGAACTTAAATAGGACAACTAAAGTATTTTCATCTTGATAAAATACTCCTAAGGGGTATAAAGCACCCTTAAAAGATTGGTCCATAAGGATAACATTGGGTTGATTTTAGTAAATTAATAACAGCTGTTTTGTAAATAAATAAACATGTCTATTTTGAATGTTTGACATTATACTATTTAATATTTTACTATGAGTTTAATCTTCAGCTGTTAAACAAAATGAAATGAAATGAACACTCTTGAAATAGGCTAAATAGGTGGCAAAGCAATTAGTGTGAGTGAGATACTGTAACTAAATTTAATATTGTGATTTTATGTTATATAGTTAATCTCCTATTTTTTGTATTGAATAGT
The DNA here is from genome assembly GCA_035578905.1 of Stictocephala bisonia. Classification (NCBI taxonomy): domain Eukaryota; kingdom Metazoa; phylum Arthropoda; class Insecta; order Hemiptera; family Membracidae; genus Stictocephala; species Stictocephala bisonia. The sequence continues at coordinate 296,898 of JAQJVL010000552.1, read as the reverse complement.
TACATGCCGAGGCCGAAGGCCGAGGTGTATCAATTGCAACGAGCATCGGGGTTGGCATGCGAAGCGTGTAGGGGTGTCCTCTTGGCAGCTGTGTTTGAACAAATGTCAGGGATAGAGGGAAACATTGACTAAAGAAAATATAAATACTGTAAATTACAATAATTATTTACTGAGCAAAAGCTTGGTTCACCTGGTACTTGGGTGCAATCTATATATATAAAAGGCAAAGCCCTCACTGACTCACTCACTCATCACTAATTCTCCAACTTCCCATGTAGGTAGAGAGCTGAAATTTTGTACACTGTTTCTTTAGACCTTAAATAGGACAACTAAAGTATTTTCATCTTGATAAAGTACTCCTAAGGGGTAGAAACCACCCTTAAAAGATATCTCCATAAGGATAACATTGAGTTGATTTTAGTAAATTAATAACAGCTGGTTTGTAAATAAATAAACATGTCTATTTTGAATGTATGACATTATACTCAGTTACTCAAATACTATTGATGCATTTTTAATATTTTACTATGAGTTTAATCTTCAGCTGTTAAATAAAAATAAATGTAATGAACATGGTTGAAATGGGCTAAATAGGGGGCAAAGCAATTAGTGTGAGTGAGATACTGTAACTAAATTTAATATTGTGATTTTAGGTTATATAGTTAATCTCCTATTTTTTGCATTGAATAGTTACATGCCGAGGCCGAAGGCCGAGGTGTATCGATTGCAGCGAGCATCGGGGTTGGCATGCGAAGCATGCAGGGGTGTCCCCTAGTAAGTATATAAAAGCAATATTTACTTATTTAAAGCCGTCAATTAATGAATTAATAATATTTGTATAGTAATATTGATACAAAGCAGGGAATGGTTCAAAGTAAACAGAAGAGATAAGGTATGCAGTCAGTAATATAGGTCAGTTACAGTGATAGACAACAGCTGCTCAAGGTCAAATCAGAAGGTCAACCTGGTTTCTTCTATTGATGTAGTATTTGTAGTAAATGAGCAACAGGTGTACTAATCTGTTGCATCCTGTCCATATCAGACTACAGTGTTCAAAGTTAGTTTCTTATTTCCTGTTGTAAGATTAATATAAATTTAAAATAAATGTTTTCTTGAGTGTTGATTTATTCTTTGAGTATTTTCAGTTATAGAACAATATTAATTATTATTACAAATAGCCAATTTGTTAGATAGTTTTCCTTAAAATCACATATTATGGACTGCACAAAAACATGTGGTTTTAATCCAGGTATGAAAGCCAATATTTTATGTTTAATTATATAACTGATTTAGTTGATTAACTTGGTTTGATATGGTAACTTAAGAAATAGATACTTATCCAAACGTTTTGAGTCCAAATTTATTAGGCTACAGTTAGTTTAATAAACAATACTTATCAAAATAAACTAGATGAAAAATCACTACAACTCTGCTGGGAACATGTTTTTTTTTTGCTATCAATAACCAACAGTGGAAAAACAACAACGAAAACCTAAGTCTGTTATCAAATACAATAAGGACATGGGTGGGTGGCATAGACAAAACGTACATGATAATATTGTTCAAATATGTAACAAGAAAATACTACGACATGGTATAGAAAACATTCATTTGTGAGGTTTCACCACATTGAATGTTTTGCAACTGTACAAAATCCACAACAACAACAACAACAACAATATTGCATTTTTGGAATTCAAACTGAACCTTTGAATGCCATTATAAAACGAGAGATATAGGCTATGCCACACGCAGGTGCACCGAGTGACGACAAACGTCTGCTATGCCTAACTGCCCGGCATTTCCCATGTCCTCTAGGGAATCTTCAAAGTGGTGCTACAACTCAACAATAAATGCTAAATAGTGAAAAGACACATCATATGAGCAATGCAGCATTATGGGTATATTCCTGTTTTAACCCTTTCAACACCAGGAAATTTTATGTATGCATCGTCACCACGCCAGCCATTTCAGTGCCGAGTGGCCGCATGACGCCAGGCACTAAATGCCGCGAGAGCGGTAGAACGCCGGACACTTTTTGATAGTTTTGTACGTGTACTAGAACTACTGTCATTCCGTTATCTTTTATGGTAAAATAATGTTTTTGGTATCATTTTTTTCACGATAAAAGCGGCAACATTTTAGTATGTAATTCAGTACGTAATAAATTTTTTTTACTTTCAACCTCTAAAACATATATGAAATTAAATTGTATGGTGCTAATCTATAATGCTGTGTTATAGTAAATTTAATTCCTAACAAAACTGTCTAAATTGCATTTGGAAATAACATATAGTTTTTATTTATGAATTTTTTAAGTTCAAGGGACATTTTAGCCGTTTTATACAATTAATTTCACTTTGCCTATACAGTATGTTAATTTTTATTGTGTGGTTATTTTTTATGCATTGTCATTCATTATACATTTAAAATAATAAATGAGGCACAGAATGTACATTTCTTTACTGTTACTATTATAACATATGTAATAAATATAAATAATGTAATTACAAATTGTATTAATAAAAACTAGATATTCATTAGTTGATTGGAACATACCTGGATTTTTTCCATAGGATTTCTTCTTGTGAATGTTTGTTTGTTTCCTAGTAGTAATTATATAAAATGTTTAGAAAAGCACTATAAAATGAATGATCCAAGATTTAAAATTAAAAAACAAACTATTTACAAAAACTATTTACAAGAATGAGAACAACAATGTCTACTGGCAACTATGAATGTAATAACACTGTGGATGCACGCCGACTTCGCAGTTCATGCAAATTGTGCTTGAGCGTTTACATTTACCCTCAGGATTATTTTTCCCTGAACAAGCCGAACAATCTTTTTGTTTTCCTTCCCGGAGCTTTTCAAGTCCATATTTTCCACCTCCATTTCCAGATTTTCCTGTCAGCTCATCAGCAGCCAGTGCATCAATAACAGCCATCATGAATTCATACCTACTTTTTGGTTTGTCATGACTAACTTTATATAGGACATATGCATTTAACATTATTCGACCTATAACATTAAAAATAACTTTTTTCCACGGTTTCAAGCACTTGCGTTCATCCAGATATGTGTATAACATTTTATCTGTGCCATCGATTCCTCCTATTCCCCGGTTGTACTGGTGGACAATTGCAGGTTTTGTTTTACTAATAATTTTTCCATTTCTATTTATAGTGTATCTTACAGTTTTGGCTTCACTGTTAGTTGATAAAACAATGAATTGGGTCTTATTGGACTGTTTTTCCCTCCAGGCCATTTGCAGTATTGGACCTTTTTGGACATAGACCTTTTTACCAACTGTAAATTTCCCTTTTAGTTGCCTAGGTATGCTTTTCCTGCCTAAACGGAGAGTTCCTGTCAACCATGTCATATTATCATACAAATATCTGGCAAGGGGAATGCTTGTGAGAAAATTATCCAAACACAAATGGTAGCCTTTTCTTAGATAGTTTCTCTTATCAAGCAGTGTTTCGACAACAGAGTGCTAGGCCTCGTTCTTTTGACACATTATCCTCATACATTGCACCCTTATAAGGAAAAAAAGCTACGCAGTAATGGGTTATAGCATCACAGAGTACCCATAGCTTGATACCCCATCTGTGGTGCTTTTTCTTGGCATGTACTGAGTCATTCCAATACGTTTCTTGGTGCCAACCAAAGATTCGTCAATCGATAATGCCTGCTTAGGTGTATAATGGTGACGAAATAATCGATTTGCATGATCAATTAAGGGTTTGAACCGTCCACAGGGATCGTAGCCTGGCTGGCCATGTTTTGGTAAAAGGGAAACGTCAACAATATGGAAAAATTTCAAAATCATAGTAAAGCGATTGCGAGACATTAGCTTCCTGAACCAGGAGGTTGATTGGAAACACCTTTTCCTCCAGTAACTTTCAATATAAGGCTTTTTATTTAGCCCCATGTTGAAAACTATAGCCAAAAATGCCTTCATCTCCGCCAGTGTTACATCTTTCCAATCTTTAAGCCTACTTTTTGGTGACACAACAGTTCTGGCTAAATAGTTTCGGGCATATCTGTTGGTTTCTCATACGAATGTATCCATCAAATTAATTGTAAAAAAAAGTGTGAAGTATGCAATTGGCTCAGATCCTGGAGGAGGACAGTGCTTGGGACCATCTAGTTCAGCATACTGAAAATTGTGTTGATAACCAGGGTCCTCATCTTCATTTATCTCATCGCAACTACTCTCTGGGTCAACTGAGTTTGTCTTGGTACTGCAGGTCGACACCCTCTAGTGGTAGGTCTTGCTGGATTCGGATTCTGAATAGATTCATTCAGAAAAAAGAAAAAAGAAAAAGAAAAAAGGTTGTCAAATAGCGATCTACGAGCAGGTGTAGTCCTAGTGTGCAGTGGGACTGAATTGGACAATCTAGGCCTAGGGCTTTCTTCTATTTCGTCATCAGATGAAGAGAAGTTTTCTATATGGGACCTAGGTGTTAACAATGGATTTTGCAAAGTAAAACCACCAGTAGACCTGGAGGGAACATCGTCTGGATTGTATGTAGGATCGGCATCTGAATCGTCTACGGTGTCATCCGAGTTGAAACTTGAATCGCTTGAATCATCCAAACTTCCATTAGAATCATCTCCAGACATTAGGCCATTATTTATATCATCTTCAAACAAAGGGCAATCAATTGCCTGTGGCTGTTTCCTTTTACTCATTGTTACAAACTATAACACTTGTTTTTGTAGAGATACTAACAACACTGTATCAAACTGTATTATTTTACTATGTACACAAATAAAAACAATAACTTATATATACTGCATAAAACTGTATTATTTCACTATTTATACACATAAAAACACGTTACAACACACTAACTAAGACATTAGCCAGCAACTAGTACACTAAACTCAACCAATAAATGTTTACTAACCTAAGTAAACAAACCACAATCCGCCAAAACTATTCGGCAGATCAGCTGTCACTACTCATACTCGCCACTGCCTTCTAAATATCACGTGATTTTGGAATGTGTAAACAATGGAAAAAAATAAAACAAACGAAAGAAATTTGTTATATTATAACAGCAAATTTCATCATAAGTACAATGGTATGAGTTTCAACAAAATTGAATGGAAAATAAGTTTTTAATTCGTAAAATAAACATGAGCCTATATATATAGGCGCTTGGCGATCAACGCTCGCACAGCGGCTGGCTATATATAAGCTCTTGGCGTTCAACTGACTCACGTCGCTTGGCTATATATAGGCTTTTGGCATTCAACAGAACATAACTAAAAGCCTATATATATAGGCTTCTGGCGTTGAAAGGGTTAAAAGTTTTCATGCAAATAGAAAATTTTTAATTGTTCGTTAATTGCTTTTTCTTAGAATGTTTTTAAATTGTGCCATTTTTGTGGTACCTAACAATAAAAATGACAAAAATGCAAACAAAAATTACTATTTTCATTTTTTACTCTATAATATAATTTTTTGCCCAAAATATTTATTCCTCTATGCTAGTGATTTCATGACTTTCCAAGACGTCATTACTCCTAAAAGGGTTAAAGTGGAATTTACTCATGTAACTTCAATCTTAAACTGTAAGACTTCTTTTTGTTTGACTTGTCTTAAGTTTGTTTTTTCATCCCATTCAGAAGGGTACTAATTCTTCTATGCCAAGCATACTTGATTGTGTTGTGAGCTTATATTTATTTCTTGTGTTCACCATAAAGCGTCAAATTAATTTTAAATTCAACTGTTTTGCTGAAGCTTGTAGACACCTCTTCTACTGATTGAACAATTAGTCTGGGACCGTGTTGGGGGATGTTGCTATTAACAATAATAAATGAACAATTAGTCTGGGACGTGTCGGGGGATGTTGCTATTAACAATAATAAACATCAGCGGATTTAGATCTTAACTCTTCTGACAACTGACAAAGACTAAAGACAACTGTTTGTGTAAACCAATGTTTTCATAAAAGAGTCTCCAATTCACTACTCACCTATGTCTAGCTGTCTCTGGCAGTGGGCCCAGACTAAATGTTTGCTGTGTACGTTATTCTGAGCTATACATTTTTCTAGGTCCTTCATTGAGGACATCAAGGATTAATTTATGGTAATCACACCAGTAAGGATTCTTCAAAGGCCGCTTAAACTTTTGTGAAAATGTTCTCATTAGAAGCCTTAAACATTACTGACTTCTGCTTAGAATATCTAAAATTTGTATGCTTAAATGTGATAAGCTGTTAAAAAGTTTAATTTAAAAAAATGTTGAAGTAGTTGCTTTGTAGCAGAAATCTGTATCATTTACTTTAAAAAGCTCACGGAAAGGATGAAATCAATAGTTGGAAATATTTTCAATCTATAATTGGGTCAACAATACTTTGGTATGCCTAATAACTAATATTTTATATCTCTATTTCAGGTGAAAGAGGTTTTGATGAAGATGCACAAATACTTCGTGTGATTGAAGCATATTGCACGTCTGCTAAAACGAGATACACAGTTAACTCAGGTAGGTGTTGTTGATTATCTAGGTAGCAGTGCTTGTGCCTACTAATATAGCTTTCTTGTACTTTCAACTTCTTTACAGTCTTTAACCCTTAAACTGACACACAATTTGGCCTTAACTGACGGGCTACTTAACATTGATTTGTTATCATTCTTTAAGCTCTTTTCTTACTTGATTATAATGCTATAAATATATCAAATACTCTACATAGTAAATACAATTTTTATTTAGTAAGGTCTTTCAGTAACAAAGTTCAAATCAAATCAAATGTACTTTATTCCATAAAAATTACAAATGATATAATTACAATAACCACTTTACCGGAATAATTCCCTGCATAGATTTTAAGTCTGTGCGCGGGGAAGAGCTCCTTCGGGTCAGATAGAAAGCACAACCAGTAACGATGGAACAAAAGTAACAGTTAAGGTTACGGCTAATGAATAATATCTAATATAACGTGTTAAAGAAAAGGTAACAATCTTGTACACATAAAACCAATTAAATTAATCTGCGGTAAAATAAATAACAAACACACAAAATAAAATTAAAATAAACTATATAAAAACACCAAATCTATAGTATTTCAGAACATTCGGAGTTAAGAAGTTATTAGTCTCTGAACTGTGACCTTTTATTGATATGGTGAACACAACAACTCCTCAGCCACCCCTTAACCGACTTGGAAAATCCACTTCCTGATCTTCCACTTATACATGGCGACACTGTCACTCTCTGCTTCTTTAATATGATAGGAAGATTTATGTAAATGATTTGGACAAGGTAATACGAATTAGAAAGTTCTATACTACGGTTCAGTTTAATTGTACTATTGCCAAAATATGTTCTATGTCTGGTGGCATAGTCGTGTTGGATTTCATGTGTAGTAATAAATTCTTCATTAATAGTTGTCTAAAATTTAAACTGGAAACTCCAGAAATAGTAATGCTGAGGGATATCTATTCCCTCTCCCAAGAATAGCCATCATTATTGTCCTCTGTGTGACCGCTAGTGGCTCCAGGACAGAAGACGAGGCACCACCCCAGCCCAGTATGCCATATTGAAGCAATAACTGGACATATGCACAGACCGTCCTGCGTTGATCTATACCCAATACATGACTCAACTGTTTAAACGCATATACAAATTTCCGTTAAATGTTTTTCAAGCACTGAACATGTGAACCCCATCACAATTTATTATCAATTACTACTCCTAAATATTTATACTCGTTCACACACTCAGGTGCACCACAACTACAGACGTAGAATACGGATCACTACAGGAGTGCATTTTCAGATCTAATGCAAGATTGCAAGATTTTTTTATATTATTTGTATATACTTGGATTTTTCTATGTACAGTAGTCCCTCATTAATCCGACACAATTCAGACCAGGTATGTGTTGGATTAGTGAAAAAGCCGGATTACTGGAGTTCAATTGTAAAACATGATTAAATTACATAATAGAATGTATATTGTAACTAAAAAAGTCAATTTTTACAATAAAGATGTACAATAGTTTCAAAGTAAGAAAACTATGGTACACCAGTTGAAACGTGTTACATAACACTGTTGCATATGAATCAAAAACAAGTTAAAAAGCTTACAACAATTGAAAACATTAATCCTTTAAAACTTTGCAAAAAAGAAAAAATAGTTAAAATAAAATGTAACTATTGATTAAAAAAAAAAAAAAAAAAAAAATAGTAACATTACTAAGAGTTGTCTTGTGCTGACAGAATATTATCATAAAAATGTATTTTTCAATTATATTTCCTATCATTTTTTAATGCAATGTTTTGCATTATTAATAACATATCTAAACAAAGAAACTCTAATATATTTACCTCACTATAAAAACCTTTCAACTATTACACACTATAAAACTAGAAGCATAATCATTTTCATGAGATATGAATTGTAAACACAATGGAATGTTGCCATCAGGTGTTTTTATCGGGCAGGAAGTGATAAGAAAGGGTCAGGATAAACAAGTGTGGGGCTCAGGAAGATCTTCCTCTTTACTGCATTTGGAATTCTAATGTTATCTGTTCTTTCAAGTGCTGATAGTACTGATAAGGAAAAGGCCGACTGTGGGCAGATATTTTCTGACAAAGTTATTTTATTTATTTTACGGCCTAAAAAAGTTATTTCGTTTATCTTTTGATCAGAATTTGTCGTTTCATTGTTCTGTTTATCAGCACTTTTCACTCCTGAAACATTCCTGATATGAAAACTATCTCCCCCTTTGGTTTTCTGGATCCAGAACTGGTTCTGGTTCTTTTATCAATACGATAGAACCGGCCGGATTACTGGGGGGGGCCGGACTGGCGCAGGGCCGGATTATAGAGGGACTACTGTATACAGTTAGGGAATTTTGGTCAAACCAGTGCTTTGTCTTAGCTAAATCAAGTGTCAAGCTTTGGTATACCTCCTCTCATGTAGTGCCAGCAGAAACTACTGCAGTGCCGTCTGCGAATAGAAATATTTTCCCTTGAAGAGTTATTCTTGAAATGTTATTAATGTAAATAATAAAAAGCAACGGGCCCAGAGTACTTCCCTGTACTACACCGTAATCCACTTCTAATGATTCAATCACTTTCCCATTAATAGAAATTTCTGGAGACGGTTTTGGAAGTAACTCCTAAACCAGTCTAAGGATGAGCCTCTAATTCCCACTGCTTCTAATTTCAAAAACAATTTGGATCTATGTATAAAATCGAATGCCTTTGCTAAATCTAAAAATGTGACTAAAACACGCTTCCTAGCACTGACCTGGGTCGAAATATACTTTGTGATGTCAAACAGTGCATTTGATATTTTTATATTCGGTCTAAATACATACTGTACATCTGTTATAGTTTCATTTTCCTCTAGATATTTAGCAAGTTGGATTTTTACACATTTCTCCAGGATTTTAGACATTGTTACTAACAGTGAAATTGGTCTATAGTTCGACAAGGAGCTTTTAGAATCTGATTTAAAGATTGGAACTACTTTAGCAATTTTAAATGCATTTGGAAATATACCTGTACGGATACTTAGATTTATTACATGTAGGAGTGGTTCAATTAGGCAATTAATATTATTTTTAATAACAGAAGAAGGGATCATATCGCAGCCTGGTGAGGATCTACCTTTGATACTTTGCACTACTTCAATAAGGATGTTTGTGAAACAGGCTGCATCCCAAATATTGAATCTATGGAGTAGTCTGAGTCCATCCACTTCCCCTGGCCCAGATGAGTTCAGATCATTTGCTAGTCGTGATCCCATAGAGGCGAAATAATTATTAAAAGAGTTGCATAGTTCTTTGATTTTAGCAGAAATAACAGTGCAGCCAGGCTCAATAAAAGATGCGACTGGAAACGGCTCCTTACGTAATCGTAAGGATAATTGTTGTATAACTAAGTACTCTAATGCATTTTACTAAGAATTAACAGTTTAGTACTGTTTAAACAATCATTACTTTGGGTTATAGAACACAAAATAAAACTAATAACAATAAGAAATACAATGTAATAAAATGTCAGTACAGTATAATGTATAAGTTGCAAAATACAGAGTTATTTAACAATACCTGAAATGAAAGTTAAATGAACAAAATGTACTAAAAATAAAATAAAATTATTATAAATGAACTTTATACAGGAGTCTAAAAAAATACACTTCTTTTAAGTAGTGTACGCTCCACTCACATGGTACAGCCTGCGCTAAAACTGAACGTAAGATCGGAGGTTACCTAATGGTCTACCCGCTACTTCGTTCACGACTGACCAAAATTGTTTAGCGTAGCTAGAAGCTTCATTTATTTTATTGCCATAGTAATTGAATTTAGCCAGTTTAATAGTTGAGTGGAGAACATTTCTGTAATGGCGATACTTATTTTTTAAGATACGATTGAACGGTTATTTTAAGAGCTTTTTGCTAAGTTTATCTCTATATCGTTTAGAATTAATTAGACCACCAGTTATGGAAGGGAGGGGAGGGGGAGAGAGAGAGAGACTATGTGTTTATTTTGTGTATGTTACAACTGCTCTGGTGTTAGTGAACTTGTCTTCTAAGGTAATATTTGCTGATGTCCTATCTCTCCAATATACTAATTCCTGGCCTAGTGTCCTTTAACCTTACCTAAGGTTGTTATTTAATGATTCCTGGTGAGAAAAGGAATAAAAGCTTGAAGTTGCTTGAGCACACATTTAAATAAATCAAAATTATACATGTAAGTGTTTAAATTATGTTCAATCATTCTTTTATGAAAAAAATGTATGTTTATTGACCAAAAGGCAAAATATTATATCTAATTTTATTTTAAAAAGCTCTACAATGAAATAGTATGACACAAGGGCAAATTTTCAACCTACAATCAGGTATAAAAATAAATAAATGCTGCCGATGATTTGAGACAAGCATTCACAGAATGTTGAATGTCATAGTAAGTGCTGGCTACCAAGCATCTTATGTCCTGAGAACGGTTTCAAAATGGTGCCCTCCTCAAGTAATGATAAATGTGTATAATCGTATGTATCTTCGCTTACCCAGTGGCAACTCCAGGCGGTTCTTTATGAACATCTTCCCTCAGAAGTTTGTTTTCATCTAATCAACAGTTTACCAAGCAAATATAAAAGCTTTTTTATGCTCAAGGCATTTTAGGCAAGTTTACAAGCATTAACAAGAAAGAGTTCCTAACGTTTAACTGGGAGACCAATCGATTTACTTAACTCATTTGGGTTTGGAATACATGAAATAATGTTGTATGTATGAATTTGGATTTTGTGGAAGTGAATGTGTAGCTTTCAACCTTCTATCTTCTCTTGGGGTTTAATATTAGATGATTAAGATTGATTTATACGCAATAAAATAATATTAACCCTCCGTTTGATGACTATATCACTTATAAATGATAAGCGGTTTTTGGGCAATTTACATAGTTCATTTCAAACATTTTTTACATATCTTTAGAATAGTTGCAATATGACTTATAATATGTCGTTTTTATTGCAAAAACATGCTCTATCAATTAATAAAATAATATTTGACTTACCAAAATTTTTAAAAATTTGATGGCTTGAAAATTGAAGTCTTGAAAAAAATGTTTTTATATTTTTTCTGTTTGATGCCACAAAAGTTTATCAAAACATTGTTCAATAAAAAATCTAAAATATAGAAAATGTTCCAAATTTGGTTTACAATAGAAATAATATCATATACACACAATTTATAACAATATATAACACTCAGGAGTTGAAATCTGTATACTTGTTCCGTATGCAAATTTATACTAGTATAACATTTCATCAGTTTTATAGATATTTATCAAAGAAACTATGCAAAAATCAAACGTATATATATATATATATATATATATATATATATATATTTATGTACACAATAATAATAAAAACAATAATATAAAACAATAACCTAGCCTCTATCGTCAATAACAACAACACGACAATGCAACTGCGTAGTACTACTGCCGCCGCTACTGTCAGAGCGCTGGCGCCAATCAGCTGTCAAACTATATTCCCAATATTCTCAAAAACGTCAAAAAAGTTGAAATCCAATATATCCATGGAAACCCTATTATTTCCTCTTTAGTATAATATCAAATACGAGATTATCGCTAGCCCCATTTTTGCGTAAATTACGAAAATTGAATATATCGCACAGTGCGATATCATCATTTATAATTGACCCAATATATCGCACCATGCGATAGTCATCAAACGGAGAGTTAATTGTAATTTATATTATATTCTGACCCCATCAGTTTAGATAGAAGGTGGTCCTTATTCGTCTTTAAGGCAGGACTTTATGGTAGGAGAAATTCATCAGGTTCAGTAATGTAGCAGTGTCAGGGCTCAGTAGGTCAGTAGGCAGCGGTGTCATTAATCAAAGTCTCTAAAATTCAGCGTGTGCTTTTTTTTCATTTCGAGTAGTTTTCTTCAGCCAAATTCTGCGCTGTTTAACACTAAGTGCCAAGGCAGCAACATACACTGTAGTGCCAACCTTTATTCGTCATCGTATATGTATGATAATTGGTATGCACATATAAAATAGATACTGCATAAAATATCTTACTTTACTTTCTATTTATATATGTTTGAAATGTCGGCCAATCGGTCCGGCATGTACAATACATTACCAAAAATATATTGTAAATTGACATGTAGGGCTGATCGGTCGACTAAGAAATTCTCATTGTCTGCTTCAATGACGAATAATGCAAGATTCCCACGTTTCATAAGGTTGTATTTTGATCGTCCATAACTGATTTCAAGGAAGACATCTCCATGAGCATAATGGAGCTTCCGGATTGGTCTACTTCCTCCAGTAAAACAATCTACCTCAAGAAATCAAACTATTTTTTTTAGTTGGAAAAAACAAGATACCTGAGAAGGGCATTAAAATAAGCTACATGTGTATAGCATCAACAAATAACAGAAAAATGCAAAAATATGACACGAGTAACAACATACTAAATGTCTTGGTACGCCATTCATGTGCAAAATTTGCTTCAAGGAATAAACTTTACCAATTTTCATTAATGTTAATTTTACCCTAAAATCAATAAATGTAACAATAATGACTTATCAATAGTTGTTTTTATTATAATTCACTCTAGCTTCGGACTAGTGGAATCTTAAACTGTGCTATCGTAGCAATCAGAATGACAAAAATTAGTGGATTTAAGTTTTGTACTTAGCAAGTTACGTAACAGATTGTTAAAAATTGTAACTGATATTGATTTGTTAAAAAGATCATAGGTTATCCAATAGGTAGTAAGTGCTAGTTGCTGATAAAAGTACTTTTTTAAACACCTTGTATTGGCACAGTTGTCGTTCCGCTTGGCTGACACGTCACTACTTTGAGACTACAGTCGCTGTGCCAACAATTTTGGTTACATAAGCTGTGCCCATACTTGTGGCCACAGCAGCCGCAGCCTTAGTAATCAAGAGGTTAATACTGTTGTAAATATTGAATATTCTTCTTGTTGAACTTTCAATTAATTGGTTATAAACAAGCAATTTGCATTTGTAATTGTTAGGGTTGTGCGAGTAGTAATTTTTGAGTTCGAGTGGAGTAGTTGGCATTTTTTTCGAGTATCGAGTATTTACAGAAGGATTTCCCGTTCACCCAAGACAACTGTAAAAGGCAGACACCATCCTAAGCCTATGTTAAGTTTTGCCAGATTCGTGTATATATATACATCTAAACTGAACACAATAATTTTGGTTTGTTGTTTGTAAATATAACATTTGATAAATAAAACTTTTTACTTCCTACCTTCCTACATTTTTATGTGGCATTGTTTTGTGTAACCTTTTTCTTTTTGTCATAAGTAATATGATGAAAGAAACTAAGAAAGTATATTATTAATTGAAACAACGTGAATTATAAAGATTTAATCTGTTCATTCATATCACATATCAGATTTTCTATGCCATCCAATTATACTCTTTCACAGCCGGCCGATATATTTATCTGGTGGTTCAGTTCAAAGTGTACCGCGAAAACGTAGCGAAGCTTGTTGGCAAAAGCTGCATCCAACCAAACTGATGCTAAAATTCAGGCGTCATCGCCAAATGCAGTAATTTGCTTTCAGAATTGCCTACTCTCAACAAAAAATTGTTTGTGTACACGCCAAGAAGAATGGGTCTGTATTCTGCGGGTATATAATTCAGTAATAACAAGGTTACAACTAACGGGAAATAAGCTGTGAATTATATAATCAAATTTGAAAACCTGGATGACAAAGTAGTTATATCCATTGATAATAACTAAACAGGTTTACTAAAAATAAAATTTGAAGTCGCTTAGGATAAATTAGTTTTTAAATTATGATTGGTAATGAATTGTGTGCAACTTGAAACTATTTAGATCCATGAGGCTACATTGAACAACAGATAAATAATTATTTCATAACGAGAAATTCATGAAAACCTGGTGTAATCGAATAAAAACCATAGACGTAGTCGGCTAATATAATAGGTCTAGCCGATATTGGTGACGAGATGCAGTCTGAAATATAAACTTATGAATAAAATACGAGACGTTTGATAAGGCTTCGGTTCAGTAAAAATTATTTTCTGAATCTCTAAATTTGTCGTATTTTGGTTAGAAAAGGTCTTCCAACATGTTTCTCCCTCACTTGGGTTGATTCATGATTGTTTTACAGTTTACATCGACGTCAATGGCAACAGGGAACCGTTCAGTTAGTTTACGAATTAAAATTATCCTACTTTACCACTTTTTACACTCCAATTGTGTCATTTTCTTACCTAGTCAGGAAACCATTCAACAAATTGACAGGAACAAATATCGTATGTGCAAATATTACACACAGTTTTGGTGATCTAAGGTGTTTACGGAATAATAATTAATAAGACGTTCGCCACGGATATATATATATATTTTTATTTGACGGAAGATAAATCAATAATGTTATGTCACACGCTGCTAGAACGCCATTATCATATTTTGTATGATAAGATACAGTATTTTCTTACGTCAAATCATTGGACGATTCCCTGCTCAGATTAAAAAACAAAATAGACCTCAATCGACTCGCAAGAAATATACGATAATTTCAGTTCCGAAAAAGAGCTGAACGGTTCTTTGCACATACGTATACTACACCGAGATGAACTTTCGCCTAGAAAAGATGGGAAGTTTGATTCTTGTGATCTAAAGTGACCCGTTCTCGGTACCCTTTTTATTGAGGGGTATTATTGATATGAACGAAAATATGCATAATTTCCACGGCGTACAGACCATTAGATTTGAATCAGTAACAGGTCTTTTTGAGCATCCTTCTTGGGTCATAAAGGCACTAACCTGCACTTCTATTTTATTCATACTATTTTAGGTTAGGTTACAAGTGACTAGTAGACTCGGATAACCAACATGTGTGATCGCTTCCTTCCCAGCTCTGTTGTTCACTTTGAATTGAACTAGTTCAAATCATAATGAACGAACTCGTTCACTACATCGACTAGTTCATTTGACTGTCGTCGTGTACTACCTATTCTTAGGCGTATTGTTTAGTTCATTATTACGTGTACCAAACTGTTAACGTATGATTAAGGGTAAAATAAAACACAAGGAAGTGCACATTTTTTATTCAAAACTTATAAAACTGTTTATTATTGAAACTAAATTAAGATGTAAATCTGATATTTTGTGAAATACAACTACTCGATCGAACTTCGAGTAGTTTGGGAAGCTTCGAGCCGAGTTCGAGTAATAAAATACTCGATCAAATACTCGAAGTTTCGAGTACTTGCACACCCCTAGTAATTGTTCAAAACATATGTATTCCATTTTATTAGAAATAAATTCACCTAAACGATGTTCTTCAACTAATTTTTTGCAAATTTTATTTTTATTTGTTGCTTTGCCATAATTCATTAGACAAAACCGTTTGTTACTTATGAAATGATTGCTTTCGCTTTCTTTTTTCCGCTAAATGGAAATGTATACACACATTAATTAATGTTAATCTGGGTCAAATTGTACAGTTTCTGTACACCAATAAAATACCGATAAGAGTAATTTTGACAAAATTACTTAGTAAAAAGTTATTTATTAGGCTTTTTTTAAATATTGCTACAACTTTGTTTCCAGCGCTAAATAATTGTTTTCTATAGTTTGAGTAATAGTTGCATAGAAACTACAATTAAAATTATTCAAATTGATGAAATTAATTCAAGCTCACAAAAATCCAATATTTTTTTAAATGATAAAAGTTCTAATCCTATACCTTAGCATTTTGATAGTAAATCTTTTATTTAATCATTTTAGGACTACACCAAAATATGGATTTTCGAGGGTAACTGCTTTTGTAGCTATGTGATGACAGCCTAGCTTACTGACAAGTGCAAATTGAGGGTTTTATTTGCATTTACCATAAATGTTACTAAAGATCGATTGTTACTAAAGATAGGAATATCACCAAGTTTTTGGTATTATATTTAGTTATATAACTTTGGAATCAAGATATAATTAAATACATCCTTTTTTATGCATACAATTTACGTTCGATATATATATATTTAACAAAAAAACAACAATTTTTATTTTTGACACATTAAAGCAAAATAAATAAAAATATTATATGTGCGTGAATCCTCTTTATTTCTGTTCAAAATTCAGTCATTTAGCTTAGTACTAATTTTCATCACATTTAGATGTGAAATAAAGAAAAAATGTTTAAATGTGTAGTTTCGCTTTATACTCATGCTTGATACATGCATTATTCCAATTGAAAAATAAATCCATCATGCTGTTAAATAACAAAGCCTAGTTACTTTCTCCAAAAGTTCAGTTGTGTATTTCTCAAATAAAAATACCATTTTGTACTACCTGATCTAAAGATACTGTTGACCCACCTTATACTGAGAAATAGGGTAGACAAGAGTCAGTATCGTTAAGAGTGCAAAATACTGTCTTTTTTTCTTTAAAACCGGTCCAGATATTGGAATATTTGGACATATCAGAGGTCCGTTTATGAGAAGGTTTACTGCATAACCACGTAACTTGTAATTATGGATGGATAATGAATGCGCATTAGAAATATCTGCCAAATGGAAGGAGGAGTGTAGTGTTCCACTTAGACTTGTTACAACACTACAAACCCCTCTGAATGAAAAAGTATTTACAGAAGAAGAAACATGCATCTTGAATCTTGCATTCATTAGCTCAAAAAATATCTATAGTGTGTTTATTTGCATGCTGTATATTTTGCACATATAACATTATGCCAATAGCTATGACAGTATATTCTGTCTTTATATATACACAGTACAAGCACTGTATATGCACCGACACGTATTATGCTAATTAAAAACTATATATATATTTACTACATTTTTACACAATAATTGTGTAATAAACTCATATTACTATAATCGACTATATCATATTTATAGTCAAATATAAAACATAAACCCAGTTCAATTGATTGATATTTATCAAAACTGTAGAATGATTGTAAAGAATTAATGCTTTTAGACAAATGTTAGCTAAAAGTGTAAGGGTATGGGAGATCAGCTGATTATTGTAGATTACCTAAAGATTGAAAACATTAAGATCGGATACAGTTTGCGGATATAGAAACTCGAAAAAATTGGTATGTTTGACCAACTCAAATGTATGTCTCGGCGCCTAGAGAGTTAAAAATATATAATTACAGTTTTAATTGTTTGTTTTTGAATCACCAAAGAATATTAAAAATAGTTTCAATTTTGAGGTTTATTGAGAATCAAAATAGTTAGTGTTGCCATTGTAATGTTTATTTTGATCAAACATTTTAAAAATTGGGATTTTATACGTAAAAGAATTTGTTCCTTTATCTAGGCTGTGCTGAAGGTTTAGGTCCACAAGTTCTTGTGCAACGCCAGATGCAGGGTTACTAATTTCTTTCATGATATAGGCTTAAGTGTTTAAGTTTTTTTTACACAACTCTCTAAATTTTAATATGGTTTTCAGCGTTGGTTTTTTTACTGAACATTGGAAAGCGGTGAGAGAGGGTATTTTGAATTTTTAGTAGCAGTAAATTGTACTTGGTCCAGGTTGTATAGAATATCAAGGGAAATTATTTTCATAATCCGATGTGAGTTTTATTAGTTGTTTGTGTTAAAGCTCCATCAGGGTATGTTCTGATTTAGGAGTATTTTCCACTATCACATTTATCTTAATACTATAAGAAAAATTCTCAATTTGGGGAAATAGATTGTGGGCAATTTATTTTTGTTCTCAGTCCTCTTAGTAATGACACAAGAACACTTCCAGAACAAAACTAGGGACGTCTGTGTTTGGTGACGATCATGGTTCAGGTGTCATCAAGGGAGAGAGCTCAGTATCAGGGATTATCAGCTGAATATTAGTCTGTACTACTTGATTTGAATTGCACAATAATCAACAGGCTTTAAAAACTGCTATGGCTGTTGAGCTTTAATTAATTTTTTTTAAGGAGTAGTCAATTCTTTCTGAACAAGAAATTTATTTTAATATAGTACAGCCTCACTATCCGACATAGAGTTATTCGACATTCTGCTTTAACTTACGTACTTGTCCCAATATCAATACTGTGATAGAAATTATCTGAAAATAATATAATGGATTATTGTTCCATATGAAAACTATATGTACCTGATGAGGGGTTTTCCCAAACAGCTCGCTGTTTTTTTCTTACTTTAGGCGTACCTGACTTTATGTTGAGCGAGGACTGTACTGTGTGAGGAAACTATATCACTTTTGTCATCTGTTGAGGTTAGAATGAAATAGAAAATCTTCTTTTATATTTAACCTCTCGAGCGTACAGAATTTTTAGGAGAAACATCGCTTGTAGCGAGGGGAATTAGCGATCACATAACTCATTCATTAATTCAATTCAATTTCTTTATTGACGCAAGCGAACATATTACAGTTTTCTGTGCATTTCAATTAATTTATATATGATACAAACATACATAATCATAAAATATAAATTTAAAAATCACAGTCATGAAAAAAGATATTAATACTATACTGATTTATATCATGATGATATTATGACCCATCGGGTCTCAAAATGGGGCCCCTTCGAGAGCTTCTTGAAGACTGTAATAAGCTCTCCCGATCAAGTGGTCTTTTTAAAGAATTTTAAATGACTTCAAGCTAAGTTGTGTTTTTATATGGTGAGAAAGAGAATTAAATATTTTCGGTTCAAGGCAGAATAAAGTTTTTTTTAAACAATGACAATTGTTATTGATAATATTTAAAGATTGTGTTTGTGTCTGATATTAGTTTCCTGACCGGTCATGTATATTAGTTTGTTGTATTAAAGAATTTTATGTTTTATTTTACTGTGCAAGCCTCATATATCACTACTGAAAGTGCTAAATTAGGTTTAAAAACAAAAATTTTTTTGTGACTCCACTGCTGTAGTTTCAGTTGTGTTTGTTTTCTCATTGTACATCACTGTAATTTTATTAAACCTAGGCCTTATGAAATCACAGACATTTACGAAGGATATTGGAGCTCCACTGTACGTCATAAATTTTGTTGGGGTGATTTATAATGTATCTCCAATTATTTTAATATCAATTTTTTATGTCCAATTATTTATCTAACCTGTAATGTATTTTACACATATGTTAATTAGATCTTAATAATTTAAAAAAACAGAAAAAAGAGTCCTCCTCCTCCTCTTATCAAACTAAAAAGTTTACAAATAGATGTTGTTCTGCGCAACTTAATAGAAACACTGACCCTGTCAACTTCCAGTTCGTAACGCTATGCCACTGACCTGTGTACCTCTACATAGTACCAGCCTGAGCTGGTTCAAACTGACAATCCTTGGTGCTGTACCTGGCCACTGTACAACGCCTTAGACTCCTCGACCACTTCAACACTGATGGTGGCTCAACAATTTTCTGACAATAGACTGTAACATACTATGTACGTCAAAAAGCTCCGAAAGGTTGAATAGAAAGGCTAGACACATTCATGTAGACTCTTCACAACTAACTGCAACACGAATTATTCTTATGTTGATAATGGGCGTGTTAATAATAAATTATCAAAATAAGTTGTCACTAAAGTAAAAATGCAAAAAGCAGTAACATTCTTTATAAAATTATAATATCATTATATAAATTTCCATATTATCACTATCTTTACATGGAGAAGAGCCAAATATACTATAGTGATTCTATGAGAATATCTTCTCACTAGTGTTATGTGATGTACCATTGTAGTGCGTGATATCTATACTGGCTTTGATCACTGTGGGCTCCACCACTCAAGACTCACAGGACGTGGTCTGTAGGACAGTAAGTCTAGTGTCTTGTACAATCTTGCAATGGAAATCTGTTTATGTCCCCACTGTTTTTCATGTAATAAATGTGCATCTCTGGCTCTGGTGCAGGATATGAATCATAGAACTCAGTTGAAACATTCCCAATACCCTTCGTATATGACTCATGGGGATGGATACAACTCAGTAAGGCCCTCCCAACCACCCTTCATATATGACTCATGGTAGGTTGACGCAAGTCAGTAGGGTTCTCCCAACCACCCTTCATATATGACTCTTAGGGGATGGACATGGATTAGTTGTACATATTGATGTCTTTGCTGATTTGATCATTTTGACCTAATGTAGGCGAGACTCTATTGTTGAAATCTTAAACTGAATCTAAGTACTATGATTTGAGAATAGTAAATTTGATGTTTATCAGTTAGAAATAACATATCGGATTAATAATCAGTAGACTTTCTACAAAAGAAAATTTATTTTACATAAACAAATACATATCATAAAAACTATTATTTAATAGCTGCTAAAACTGTAATTAGCTACTAATAAAATATAAAGCTAATAATAAAAATAATTTAACAAATTCAAAGTTGAAAAAAACTTTTTTTCATGTTAAAGAATAATTTAATGTGCGTAACATTTTTAAAGTGTATTCTTTCACTTAAATGTGTCTTTTTTTGAAGAAAGACTTTAATTTTAAGATACATTTTAAAAAGTTTTTTAAAGAAGGCATAGAAAAAACAGCACTTTTGAACTTGTGTATTTTGAGAAGCTAGCTCTGACCTGACTGACACTTTTGACTGGAGGTTTTGAGGGGTGAGAGGGCCAACTAAAACACAAAGAACATGTGACTCACTATTTCAAAGTTATGAATGGCCCGTTATAGGGATGTGTTCACTTTTTAAACTATGGAATTGGTTTTTAAACAGATGAAAAGTTTTGAATTTTCTAAAGACTAAACTGTACAAACCTCTTATTTTTATATTTAAATATGCAGGGCATTTCTAAAATATATTTCTAAACTTAAGGGCATGGATTTTTTGATTAAAATAAGTAAAATCTTTTAAAGGCTCTAAAACGATTTACTGTCCATATTTAGGTATGTTTGTGCATTTTAAAGATATTTTTGTAATTATGAACCACTGAGATTAAAATGCTCAAACTCACTATAAAGGTCAATATTATTATGAACTTTTATTACATGCTATTAATGTAGGAATATTTGTAAATTTTTCAAAACAACAATCTTTAAAATGTTGTAACTGACAATTACTCAAAGCTTTGAAGTTTGACACTATATTGGAATACAGTTTTTTAACCACCTCCCAATATCGTTAAAAAATGAAATAAATATCAAAAAGTTAATTGTTAATTTGTTAATTGAAAAAGTTCAACAAAATTGTTAAAAACATTTTTTGTTGAAGCAGCCTTATACAATTTTAATGAGTACTGGTCAAAGACAAACTCATAACTTTGTACTTTATTAATATTTTAGTTTTAAGTAAAAAATTGACACCATTCATGTATACAATTGTATATTTGATGAATAAAGAATATTTTGAATTGAATTGAATATATAAAAAAATGAACAATTTAATTACAAATCCTATGAGCCCTTGTTTGTCAAAATCCAATCATATATAATGGAGAAACACATGTTTGATCATTGTTAGGTATGCTGTGCTTCAGCCAGGGCTATGTTCACCAAGGCCACCTACAATGGTTAAATGTGTTTCTCCGTTTTTTATGATTGAATTTTGACAAACAAGGGCTTATTAGATTCGTAATTAAACTGTTATTTTTTTCATGTATGGGTTTTGTGTCAGACTTCAAGGTCTAGAGTAATTGTCAGTTAAAATATTTTAAAAGCCACCATTTCATTTATAAATTTAAACATATTGTTAATTTCTTATCACCAAATAAAAGTTCTTCAAATCATTAACCTCTACACCAAGTTGTAGTTTATCAACCTCAGAGGCTTTCAAGTTACAAAAATTTCTTTAAAATACACAGACAACAAAACATTTTATACAACCTAAATTTATAGAAAATTTTTCTTATCTTATCCCAAACATATCCTTAAGTATGTTTGGGATGGGAACTTAATTTAGGGATACCCTAAAGAGAATGCAACTTTGAAATCATTGTATTTCTTTTTCTTTCAGTCGATTATTTTTAAAAGTCTTAGAAATTAAATGAGATGGAATATTTTAAAAATAGTTCTAAGATATAAAACATAAAAAATTTTTATGAAAATGAATAATAAATTGTGGTTTGATAATTGCATATCATAAGTATATGAAATAAATAAATATGAGTGAGTCTTTAAATGAACTATAAAGAATCATTAGTGATTGTTGTCCGTGTGTTGGTAGTTGTGAACCCTGTCTCACCCCCACACCTGTTCAACACCATGCATCGTGTGCAGACCTGGTTCATGGAATGACTGCTTCTCAACCGCTTTCACTCAACTGTCGTAAACATATTTTTAGTGCTCTTAGATCTGTAAATGAGAATCTCAAACAAAAGTCAAGTTGCCGTACTTTGTACCTGTAATTGGTACTACAATCTGTTAGGTTTAGAATGGGGATAATAATCTGTATCATTTAATTTAATGACATGATTACTCAATAAATGTCTTTATTCACTTTATGTAATTTAGGAGTATATTAATTATTTATTAATCAGTTGTCTAAATCAAACTTAGTTACCGAATCATGTTTTTACCAAAGTCAACTTTAGAGTAGTGCCATAAAATACCGTAACGTGCCTTTTTTTGTGGCTGTTTGAAAATGTGCTATTTTATATGGTATATTTAGAGTTTTACTACTACTTTATTGATATTTTATTAAAGACTGATTTATATATTCAATGTTAATAATAGTCAAATTTATAAAATCATGTTTGGTAGTTTAAGGGAAGTTCTCTCTTATGTATAAGTATTTTTGTAATATTAAAATTCAGTCTATACTTTAAGTTGAAGAAGGTCCTTGTTCAATGCAAGTAGTTAATTAATTTTGTAGGTTGCAATTTAATAATAAGTTTAAATATTAATGATAAAAATTTAGAATGAATTATGAAACAAATTATGTTATGAAAATAGTAAAATTATTTAGTGACATTTTCTGACCTATTTAATCGACGACAGAACATAACTGAGACCCAACTGGGGAAAATACAAACAAATTGTGTTTTATCAAAATGATCTTTTTTTTAACCCTCTTAAAATTAACCCTTATATTTAATTAAGTAAAAAAGTAAATATAAAACTAAAAAAAAAATTAGTGGCATTATCTGACCTATGTAAGCGATGACAGAACATACCTGAGACCCAACTAGGGAAAATACTCACAAACAAATTGTGTTTTATCAAAATGGTCTTTTTTTAACCCTCTTAAAATTAACCCTTATATTTAATTAAGTAAAAAAGTAAATATAAAACTAAAAAAAAAAATTAGTGACATTATCTGACCTATGTAAGCGATGACAGAACATACCTGAGACCCAACTGGGGAAAATACTCACAAACAAATTGCGTTTTATCAAAATGATCTTTTTTTAACCCTCTTAAAATTTTAAAATTAACTTTTTATTTAATTAGTTAAAAAAGTAAATATAAAATAAAAAAAAAAATTAGTGACATTATCTGACCTATGTAAGCGATGACAGAACATACCTGAGACCCAACTGGGGAAAATACTCACAAACAAATTGTGTTATATCAAAATGATCTTTTTTTCAACCCTCCTAAAAACTGGGTTTTGGCATTTTTTATTTACTTAAAAAATAAGTTAGTGATAAAGTTTGTAACATAGTATAGAAAATGTACATAATAAAAGATTATATACTTTATTAGGGAATACACTATTTGGTTGCTTGAGGATAGCATTTTTTATGGCCATATTATTTATCTTAGCTGAAATATATCCATTTAATTTTGGTGGTACACAAAATAAAAACGCTTGATAATTTATATATATAGTGAGAAGGATTTGTTACCAGACTTAAATTTATATTGTCAAATAAAACTTATATATTTTAAGATCTCTTTAATTTTCTTATTAAGTGTAAACCCTTAATTCCTTTTACATACTTTTCTTATTTTAACCCTAGAAATGGCAATTAGTCTGCAGTGATTGGCACTCTTTTAGCTGCAGATGACATGCATGCATTTAAAAATATGTACAAGTCCTTATGTGTTTTAGTTTTTTTTTTCACTACCAAATTTTCTATATGAATTTATAACATTTTACTTTTCGGTTTTCACGAGCATCCTTGATATTAAAATTATAGAAAAAGTTGGAACATAATAAAAATTTAAAGTTCACATCATGGACACATAAGAAATGTTTTTTGTTTAACTTAAGTTACATACAAAACTTTTATAAATTAGTTTGGAATGGCCTTAGCTAAGAGGTTAAAGCGGTGGCTTGCTACGCAGCTGGTCTAGTTTTGATTGCCGGTGTGACCATAAAGTGTTTACTCTTTGCCCCCCCCCCCCCAATGGCTCAGAAGTCACCCGCCCACCATACACGTACAATGTTAATCAGTAGCTATTAAGAAACTGCAGAATGATTTTTTGAACATAAAAAGACAATTCCTACAATAACTAATCAATGCTAAAATATATCTGGTTTCAGAATATATTAGTGTTTTTTCCAGTCAAAATTATGTACAACAAAATGAAAGCCAAAGATTGTGTGGGATTACTACTGTATGTGTTAGGGTGGGGGATGAGTTAATGCCAGTGAAGTTCTATCATTAATTATACATTTTATTAAACAATGGTCAAACATAAAAATTCAATACAGCGGTCAAACAAAACTAACAGAAGAATAAAACTGTTTTAAAACTGTCCAAAACATACTTTTTTCTTATGGTGATGACCTACGACTATTACTTCTCAAATTAATATTATTATGTAGAATATATTTGTACTGTACCACTTGGCGTAGATTCAGAACCGTGTCATTGTAAAAAACTTGAGGTATTATTTTATTTACCGAGTTATTTTTTAAGAAAGATTAACTCGCCATACATAAAATTAAACTAGAGGTTTTTTTTCGCAACCACTCAACACTTGCTTCTCTGATTGAATGATGACCAGCTAATATCCCATGAATGGGACTATATAGGTATGAATATAGGTAATGAATATAGGTACTATATGAATATCAACATAGTTAATGGGCAATTATTAACTATGTTGATTTGTTAACAAGTTTTGCCTCAAACATGGTCAACAGAATCAAAAACATTTAACAGGTCACAAAACACACCATTGTCTTTCACAACCTATCCAAAGCAACTACAACCTCAGTTATGAATAATGCATACAAAGCAGAAACTGTGGAACCTGGCAACTGAAATCTGTTTTCACAACAGAAGAAGCACCTTTCAGAAACCTTGGAAAAAGGAAATAACAATTATGCAATGGTTTCCAACATCAGAGTGCTTTTTTTTATGTGAATGTAAAAAACTAAATTGTATGAACGTATTATATTAGTAAAGCACTTATACTGAGTGTAACAAAGTGGAAATTTAGATTGTTTAACATACTTACTAATGGCTGGCAAGGATAATTTCCACGAATAGGCAGAAACAGATTTTTCCTAATCAACGTTCAACTTGATGGATTCTCTGCACAATACAGATTATTTGTGGGCTGTGAAGATTATGTTGTTGCTGCTTCCTTTCATAAAATGTACTTTCTGCTAATGTGAATCCAACAAGAAGTAGTCCTATAACCCCCTCTTTTCCTTGTTTTAGTTTCAAAAAGGTTTTTATTCAAAAACTTTGTTGTTTGTTTTGAGATACTTTATTTATAGCATCGTCAAATTAAACACAATTATAAACCAATATAATTAGATCTTTGTTCGTTAGGCCTTTCAATAGCAAAGCAATCACCATGATTAATCAGTGTATAATAAACCTTCCACTGTATAAAAAACTGGTCAGTAGGTAGTTGGTTATATATAGCCCAGCTTCACAAACTAAAGGTTCTTAGTTTGATACCAATCAGAGCAGGAAAAATTTAAAAGGGACCAGCTGATAACTACCTGCTGTTTGTTATTGGATTATTAATTAATGCTACTGTCTAAGGAATAGTCAGATGTAGTTAGTAACAATGACTTCATTCGCTCAACATTCTCATTCAAAACCTATATTTGCCCATATCTTGATGAACAGCATCTTAAGAATAATTAAATAAATACACTTATCACAGTAAACAAGGTAAAGTAGCAAACTGATAGTTCTTCTTCTTATAAACATTTTTTCCTGAATGCTTGCTCTCTTGTGAAATAATTTGCATGTTTTATAAGTGGCACATTGCATCTAGTTTGTGTACATTTTTATAAGTTAACTCTGTCATTGTTTCTTTTCAAAAATTTATAGTCCTTCAGTGTATGTCTAACAAAATATTAATTTATGTATGTAAATAAAATATTGCATGTTTGTAAATAAATTTATAGGAAGACTAATTCAGATGTTTTTAAAGTCTTCAAATAAAATACTTTGGTTTAAGAATATTTCAATTATTACATTTACTATATTGTGTTATTTAAGTCTTGTAGAGAGCTATCCAGAAAGTAAATGATGTTGTAAAATTAACAAAGTGTTTTAGACAAAGACAAGACAAAGACAAAAGACAAAAAGATCTTTATTGACATGAACATAGAGTACAGTCATGGCGTCAAAAGTTTTTAAACTTGAGTTGCGTGGTCATCAATGAGAAGGTCTTCTACAGGCATTCTTCAACAGAGTAGAACTCCTTGGCCAACAGCCAGTCAATAAGAGCTTCTTTAAAGTTCCTGTTGCTTTTTTGTTCTTTCAGCGTTGGTGGAAGGATGTTGAAGAGTCTAGCCCCGATGTAGGACGGTTTTTTTTCATAGGCCGTCAGGTGATGTGCTGGGAGTCTGTAGTTAGCTCTGTTTCTAGTGTTATAAGGATGTGTATCCAAGAATTTGACGATTCCTTTGTTAACTGCATAGGTTATTACCTCACCGATGTACAGGTTGGCAACTGTCTGCAGTTTCAGTCTCTTAAACACCCCTCTGCAAGAGTCTCGAAAACCCAATTCAGCCATTATTCTTATTGCCTTTTTTTGAAGGAGCAGTATCCTGTGTAAATTTCGCAGAGATGAGAACCCCCATACTGTCAGCCCATAGCGCATTTGGGACTCAAATAGCGCAAAGTAAGCTGTTCTTGAGGTTTCTGTGTTGCTGATTTGTTTGAGTCGCTTAATGGCATATAGGGCAGTGCTAAGTTTTTTGCACAGTTGGTCTACGTGGGGTTTCCAATTGAGGTCACTGTCTAGGGTTATCCCAAGGTATTTAGCCTCATTAAATGTTGAGACATTGGGTAGCTCGAGGGCACTCCTTCTTTGTGGGCCAAAAAAAAGCTGCTGTGTCTTGTCTTCGTTCAGAACAAGGTCATTTTGCTGACTATACTGTTTGGCTATACGGGCAGCAATGTAGGCTTTAATTTCCAACTCTGTAACATTCTTGTGTGACACAATGAGGGCAGTGTCGTTAGCGTAGAGTAATATTTCACAGTGGTCCTGTAGCGTGGTTACGATGTCATTTGTGTATAAAATAAATAGTACAGGGCCAAGCACAGATCCCTGTGGGACTCCTCTTGTTATTTGTGCTTGTGTGGATCTAAATTTTTGAGACCTATTGTTGACTACTTGAGTTATCTCAGTCATTTGTGTCCTTCCGCTGAGGTAGCTCTGGAACCACTGATGTGCTGCTCCTATTATTCCTAGAGCTTTCAGTTTGTCTAGGAGATGTTTGTGACTCAGGCTGTCAAAAGCTTTACTAAAGTCAAGTAAGATACCAGTTGTTGTGGCCCCTTCTTCAGTTGCATCAATGATAGTTTCCACTAAATCAATTATGGCTGTAATGGTGGACTTGCCTTTCCTAAAGCCATGTTGGCGGTTGGTTAGAAGATTATTGTTTTCTAGATGAGTGAGCAACCTACTGAGTACTATTTTTTCAAAAATTTTAGATAGGGTACAGATGAGAGATATAGGTCTGTAGTTGCTGGCCTGAGAGGTGGATCCTTTCTTTTATTTTGGATAAACTAAAGAATGTTTAAGCTGGGAGGGGAAAATGCCTTGTTGGAAAGATTTGTTTATTACATCAATTATTGGGGTTATCATTTCATTTTTGCAATGTTTCAGGATCGTTGACGAGACCTCATCTATCCCGGAAGATGGTTTTGATTTTAGAGATGATATTGTTTTGTCTATCTCCATTCTATTTGTTGGTCTAAAGCCCTCTTCAAGAGACACAAACTCACTCTCATGGATTGATGGGGGTATTTTCAAAGGTGCTTGTTGGGAGTTTGATAGAACTTGTTCTGCAGCATTAGCAAAGAAGTGATTCATGTGTTCGGCTATTTTTTGGGGGTCTGTTATTTTTGAGCCTTCTATGTCCATAGATTTTATATAATTTTTTTGAGATTTATTGCTGTAGCGGTTATTGTTTATTATTTGCCAGACTGCTCTGGTTTGGTTCTTTGCATTGGCAATGTAGTGGATTGCAGTTTCCTTTTTTAGGTTCTTCAGTTGGAGATCATATTCCTTTTTCCTATCGTTGGCTTGTTTTTTATTTTCCTCAGTGCTCTTCAGGATTGATTTTATTTTTAAAATTATAAAATTAAATTAACAATATTGAAAACAATTGTTACATGATACATTTCAACTGTGTACTTCGGCATTATTTTTCTATATAATCATCCTTCAAAATGAGTCATTTATCATACCATGACACAAGTTTTTTTTATTCCATCATTGTAGAAATCTGAACCTGGCTGCTTTATGCCGAATGCAAACAAATCCCCTTTTCTTCATCACTAAGTATTAGATGGTTCAGTGTTCGACTGGCTGCATAGGAAAGTCAAGGATGCAGGTAGTTTTTAAAGAAGTTCTGCCACCCACCAAGCAGGAAATCTGTAAAACCAAGAAGTATATTTAATCATTTTACGCAACAAACTTGAAATCAGTAGATAATGTTCCAAAATGTCTGTAAAACGATAATGTACATAAATTTTATCTGATTTTCATATAAAACCTGTTATCTAAAGACTATTCCGACCACTGTGGTAGTCATGAATACTGTTTTACTGTTCTTTCACTCTATTCCATTTCCATACACTTCACAAGTTTGGTGATGATTTCAAAGACACTATAATCAGTAAATGCATCTTCAGTGGCAGGATTTTCTATTGCGGCTCATATTTTGTTACATTCCTAAATAATAAGAGAATCTTACTCTGTGGCTACTGTTACTTTTATTTACAAATCACTAACTAACTAAATTGTACAACATGAGGTATTTACAATTATAAATTACTAGTCACTTGTTTAGTAGCGGAGTAAAAGAAGTTCAAATTTTCGAAGGACCAGGTAATAAACCAAAATTAAAATGTTACAGAAAAATAAATGAGCTAGTGAGACTGAGAATTTGTAGAGAATCGAATTAAACCCGTTTAAAAAATGGATAGCAATAATAATGTTTAAGTCCACTGACCATTTGTTAAAGATGCGTTAGCGTGACTGATTCCTGATGGTGGCAGGTAGCGTGGCTGGAAGGTGCGAGGAGGTCCCTTGGGAGCGTTGAATATCTTGCATGTCTTGAAGAGGAATGTCTTGAACATGTACGCTAACGAAAGTTTATTATATTATAAGGTCCACAAGAAGGCGGAAGCTGTTAAGTCGACCCGCACTAAGACACTTCCTCTGGAGGTAGATGTAACACAAGCAGTGAAGTTAAACTGATTAAAGATTTAAAAACAAATTTAGATTAAGAAAAAATTAGATAAAATGTAGTTACTGTTAGTACAAACAAAGAGGTGAAAAAAGATTATTTGGGCTTTTAAGTACAACAAAAAACAATGAGAGGTATTGGCGTTGGCACGACCGAGTCTAAAGACTGATTTTAATCTAGTTTCTATCTCAAGGGTACACAGTGTAACTTTCCTGTTGGCTGTAAAGGATCGGGTGATTTGACGTCACCAGACCTTTTGCAAAGTATGATACAAACATGGTGTTAATAAAATTAAAACAATAAACTTAATGACGTATAACTTTAATCTATATTAATATTAAAAAAACACTATTTTAACTCATAAATTAAACCACTCTTATTTACAGTAATCATTGTCACTTAACACACACAAGTTTATGTTCGTTCAATATCTATTACTGTTCGTGAACTGTCACTGTTAAGTGCTTATCACTTTACTGCCGATTCTACCAAGTGTTGAAGACTGGACACTTCACTGACACATTCTGACTTGGTCGGCTGAAGGTCCCACAGCAATCTAGAAGACTAGAATGGATCTGACTGTCTGGAAGATCTATTCTAGGGGCCTTCCTATTGGCTGAGCAACTGGATGCGACCTGCCGCACCCCATCATGCAAAGAGAGATAGAGAGGGCGGTATTCTCATTAATTGGCTAGGTCCATAACAATCTTAACAACTAATGATTATTAAAGTAAAGAGAATGCAGACCCATTCATTGCAATTGCTTGATGGGTTCCATCAATGCCACTATACGTGTATGGGTGGGCGGGTGGGTTAATACCAAATTGCGTGTATAGGTGGGTCAAAGCCACTGTACGTGTATGGGTGGGTGGATGGGTCAATGCCACAGTATGAGTGGGCGGGTGGGTCAATGCTTCTGTACTTATATAGGTGGGCGAGTTGGTCATTACCAAAGAGCGAGTATGGTTGGGCGGGTGGGTTAATGCCACTGTACGTGGACGGATGGGTGGGTGGGTCAATGCTGCAGTACGTGTATGGGTGGGCGGGTGGGTCAATACCAAAGTGCGTTAATGGGTGGGCGGGTGGGTCAATATCACAGACTGTGATATGCATATGATTTCGTCATTCAGTTTAGATATAAACACCTTAAAAAATATATATATTGCCTATTTGCACTCAATGGTATTTTCCCTGTATGGCTCAATGACTAAAACTAACTTGGATAATATTTTAAAACAACAAAAAAGGTGTATCAGAATAATGCTTAAATTATAACATGATGACCATTTTAAAAATATTATTTAAAAAAAAACAATGGCCAAAGACCATTTTAAAAACTTTAACATTTTTACTGTTTACGGTCAATATGTTTTTGAGTTATTCAACTAAAAATGAATTATCAAAGTTTAATAATACTAGTCATTTCTATAATACAAGATCAAAAAATATCTTTAACCAGACTCACAGCCTTAAGTTTTTTTGAAAAAAAACCCCCACTTATATAGGAAACAAATTTTTTAAATATATACCAAAAAATATAAAAACTGAAAATAGTCATAATTATGAAAAAAGATTAAAAGATTATTTAATGAGTAAAGCTCTGTACTCGTTTGAGGAACTTTCTACCTCTCTTTAATAAACAATTTTCTATGAATAAAGTATGTTTTATTACTTTAATGTACTAAAATAAATTATTTTATTTAATAGTTTTTATTGTTGTGAATTAATAGTTGATTAGTTTTAGTTAATTATTTAATTAATATTTTATTGTTTTCATTGACTGCAGTAATTGAATCAATGTAACTCATGTTATAAGTTAGAACCTTTAGACTTAAAAATCTTAACACTATTCATTGTATCGTATGTGCAAACACATGAATATGATACTTACCAAGAGCAGGATTGTTTTGATAATATGATAGCAGCTCTACATGCATCACCACCTTTGTCAAAATCATTTACTTTCTGGGCAGCCCTCAAATTTGAGGTTGTATTGCTTCCTAGTTTTATTTGCATTTAAACAAAATAAATCTTGTAATAAATTGATTATAAAAACCAAATCCAAATAATAGAAGTAACATTTTAATTTATGTTTTTGATATTTACTATTGTCATTGTCTTAAAGTGTTACTTTAGCATTATTTGATTAATTACTGAATGTTTAAAATTATTGATTTATAAATATAACTAAATAATGTTAAAAACCAAAATTTTATAATGTAGAACACTAGACACCCTCTACTTGTAGAAGATTAAGTTCAGAACATACTCAATTGTCATGGCTCCTCCCACTAGTGCTAGTGTGCTGTATACTATATATTGGTTAGTTACTGACATCTAGTAGTCTCTTTTTATTATTTATTTGCTATTGAGCACTTTCATACACCTAACTCCATAAATTGGCTGTGGACTGTGTATAAACTGAAAATTATTGAGATAATGTTTTTATACTTCAACGAAAAATATATGATTCAGTAATAGCAGTAGTAAAAAGTAAGATCTCTATAAAAAAGTATAACTCTGGACGTGTATGGGTGGGTCAATACCAATGGGCAAGTATGGGTGAGCGGGTGGGTCTAAACCACTACACATGTATGGGTGGGCAGGTGGGTCAAAGTATGGGTAGGTGGGTCAATACCACTGTATGGGTGGGTGAAATCTAATGATAAAACTGAGAGCGAACCTATGTATTAGCATTGGATGAGAAATCTATGTGTATATAAAATCAATGTGGTAGTGAATTGAAAAGAAATATCCTACATCTCCATATGTATTGTGGTGATCCCTTGCTCGTTCCTTGACATTCCTGTTTAAGTAAGTCCTACACTTGTCCTATAATCTAAGACATGAGAATGATTGCTTGCTGGTGGAGGTATTAGTTTTTATATGTTATTGTTCTATGTCAGTCTGTAATTGTGTGATTGTGGTGGTGGTGCATGATACCATTTCTGTTGCATGGTGCCAGTGGACCTGGGTCGACTCAATTTACTTCCTCCGCAAGCGTGCAGCCGTTGCCATGGCACCAGTACACTTCGTGCTTCAACTTGGTGCTGTGGCCACTTTGTTCTGCGTGCACTTACTAAAGCACACTTTGATTAGGGTGTCATGCCACTTTATTTAAATTGCTTATGATATATTGCTTCTAGTTTTAATTATCTCTTTGTTGTCTGTCCTAGACTTAAGTGAAATGTATGCATTTTTAGTTGGATAATTTTGAAAGGTGTTTAATTTTGTTGTCTTGTTGATTAGTGAACCATAAGAGAATGTTATGTAAAGCAGTGACATAATTTCACTTATTATATTTGTTCAGGAAGTAAAGTTGTACAGAAAACGTAAATAAAAAATGTTAGGTATTTTTGAGAATATAACAGTAAAATAACATATAGAGATAGATTATTTTTTTAGTTGTTATTTTTTTATTTATAGTACATTAATTTGATGTACAATACAACTTTTTCAACACAGTAAAAACAAGAATATGCTGTATGGAATTTTTGTCAGGATGTAGTTACAATTTTAGATAAAATCTCAAATTGTAAATTGCTCTTAAAACTAAGTATATTTTATTTTACATGTCCCATGATAAAAATATTTAGATAGTATAGATTGGTTTTATGTAATATTAGAAGTCAGCCGTAGTTCAGCTGATTTCAGTTTTATGAAGCAGAGATAACAGGGTTAACTGAGTATACTGCGTGGTATCTTACTTCTATACATTTGCATTATGCAGCAGTGAATTCTGAAATATGTCTGAATAAAATGCAAAACGTAATTTTTCGCTTTATTCTCTGGAAATTGTATTGATGAAAATAAATTTGATTTATAAATAAGTAATGAAAAGAAACCAATGAACTAGTATTGGCCACTTGTGATTAGACTGGTGATAAACATGGCAATTCAAATTACTTCTTTTGCCATACCTTTTACTAAAATTCTGCCCTATTTCCCCGCTTAATTAGCAAATTATGCTGTTTAAAAAAATATTTGATGGTTCAATGATGCTTAAGAGTATTAAATTTTTTGTCAGATTTAGAAAATCTGGAAGAAAATTTTCAATAATGCAACAAATATATGAAATCGTTGTTTATTGTAAACTACATGTTTGATAAGTTTCAAGATGGCTACAAATAAATCATTGATGACCATCATTATCTGTGTTTAGGTCAATGAGTGGCAAAGAAAATGTTAAGACAACATCATCATAAAATTCTATATGAACAAAATTTGAGCTGAGTTGGTTTCTGGGTCTCAGAAGGAGTCTTAATCCACATTTTTGTTAACAACTAAAAAACATAAAAAATAACCCATCTTTGCAGGAAGAAGTTGTATAAAATAATACAATTTTTCTGGTTCTTATAGCTAAAAATATTCCAATTAATGAAAATTCAATATGGATAAAAAATGTTAAAAGGTGAAAAAAAAAACACTGTTTAAGGCTACAGTGACTCGATTTTTGTGTCAAAGTAATTGTGTATATTATTTGGTAACCGATGGTTAACTACCGAATCAACAACATTACATTAGTTTTCTACTTTCTCAACACGAGGGTATATAAATTTAGTCATCGTTGAGTCCTTGTGGAGTGATAGCCAGCAAAGTAGAAGGCTTCTTGGAATGAAACTCACTCGCTATACTCGCTCGTCAGGCTGCCTGGGACCTACTAGGCACTGTTTTGCACTAAAGCAACTTTTTTCATCAACAGTTAGAATTACAAATTAACAATCTTTAAATTCTATATAAATATTTAAAAACAATAACAAACTACCGAATTGCTTCATATTTAAAAGTTAAAATAATCAACTAACTTTGTCAACCCATATTGTCTTTTATTATGCAAAAGTAATTAATTACAGAAGGAGCAACTATGGTTCTTGCAAGGAAATAATAATCTTCGACCCTAGATTTTATCATGACTCATAATAATTTTTATAAAAGATAATCAATTAGTCATAAGGTACTCTGTGCAATACTAAAAAAATGGATGGTTATACAGCGGTAAATATTTGTTTACAATACAAAACGTAATAGAATTGAGCTGTAGTTGGCACTTTTTGTGAATTTTGAACTTTAAATTCTAGCAAACTATGATTTATATTTTGTAAATTATTCTTTTATCAGTTTTCATCAGCTTTCACGCTTTGGATGTGAAGCTTTAAGGTCAAGTTTAAATAAACTTTTAGTTTCATTTAGAATTTTTATGTAGAAAGAATTTTTATTTAGAATTTTATTGTGTATTTAGAAATTGAATGTGACTTTTGACAACGTACAATGGATGTGAACATGGAGTTTTTACTTTAAAACCGGTTATCCAATAAATAGGATTTTGTAGCTGAAGACGACAAAAGGTACGTTAACCTTATTATTTGTTAAAAAGATAACAATGATGGTCACTAATACGATCATTGAGAGCTCAGAGGACAAATCTATTTGAAGAGCATATTTTTTAAATTGCTGTGAACACCTTAAATAGTTATGTCTCCTTGTAACTACTGAATTAGGAAGTGTTAGGCATTAGTTATGTTTGAGTCAAGTAGGGAGAAATACAGATATTACATAGTTTGACTAAACTGTACACTTCTCTCATGCGGGATATATAAAAACTTCAATTACCAAGATATTAAGTCTTGGAGCTCTTATTACTGGAAAGGATTGTACTTTAAAGAAACAAAGTTGACGTACTCTGAACATTCACTTTGTTACTGAAAGGGCTCGCAAAATAAAAATTAATAGTACTGAAGTGTTTAAGTCCTTTCGTACTGTTCAATTGTATCATATAAGTTAAAAAAAACATATAATAGAACAAATTAGAAAATGAGTTTGTGGTTATATGTCTCTTATTTTAAATTTTAAAGAATACTTGCTATGGAATACTGGTCTTTTTACGACCATATTTCTAGTTAAAAATTTTCACAACAATATTTTGCAAGTCTTGTAATACTAAGAGTGCTACAAATGTTTAATTTTGTGTTAATTGTAATGTTGACAACATACCTCATATTTTAGTAGTTTGTGACTGTTAATGATATATTGTTGTAGTATTAAAAGTGTATTAGTGTGTGTCTTTTCTTTGTATTGTATTTTACTTTGAATAATTTACTTTATTTTTTACTTTATTAATCATTAATTTGAATATTTATGTACTGTACATTATTATTTAAACTAGATTGATTGTCTGTATCCCCTGGACTGCAGAATTAGATATACCTGTCAAACAGATCCAACATTTTTGTGGTTTTTTACTTCATATTTTGTGGCAGCTATCACTCAATTTGCTAATAAAAATTACTAAAATTAGCTTCAATGAAAGAACAAAAGGAAATGTAGGAACATCAAGTAAAATTAAAATAAACCAAACTGGCAAAAGTACCACCTAATGTGTTTATTTCATCAAACAATTTCTTTGATTCTTTCATTAAAACTAATTTTAGTCATTACTAAATGAATATGGAGTGATAACTCTGAAACATGTTAACAACAACCATTTTGGATCTGTTTAACAGTTTGTACCATATTATCTCTTCAATATTAAAGAATGTCTGTTTTCATGTTTCTTTTATACATGTGATGGTACTAAAGGGTTCATTGTCAGGTCATTTTCCTGGCCCTAGATACACTAAACTATACACGAGTGTTAGTCCCACAAGTGACTTGGAGAGCATGATCAAAAACTAGTTGATGATTATTGTTTGCTATAGTTAGGTAAAATAAATTAATCTTCTTTTGCATATTATGCTAGCTGACTGACTGCTTGCTTTCATCCTGAGGTTTCAGTTGAGCGACAAATAGTCTGACACGGTCAATCTTACTTGCTAAATTTTTTTTATTCGAGGAAGATTGAGGGTGTAATACCTCAAAATTGCCAACGCGAGGAATTAAATCAAGTTGATTTTGATATATTGGGTAAATCGTGAGGAAGATTGAGTGAGCAATAGTACGTCAAGTTTCTTTACTAAATCTTGTCGTTCTGCGAATGCACTAACAATTTACCTCTCCATTTCATTTTTCTTTCCCCAGAAAAATCTGGAGTGTCCGTGTTGGATAGGGACTAAGATTCAGATGTTGTCAAGTGAAGCTAACTGAGTACTAGGCTTGTCAGTTAGTTGAAAACAAAATGTGGAAACACATTAAACTGAAGGTCTCTTCGTTTCCTCACCTATTGAGCTATTAATAAAATAACTTTCTGTGCATAATTGGAAACCAGTAACCAGAATATAAATTAGTCACACACTCATCCTGCACTATTGTAATCATTCATATTCACCTCATATGTGTCGGCACATCATGTCTAAATGTCAATTTATAAATATTTTGAAAGTACATACAAAATAGATGAAACGCAGTACATGATAGGAATTTTTTAAGAAGATAAGTTTGTTTTGTACGTACTTATTTTCATGTTTGAAAAATAAACATGGTTGCTTTGCTGGTGTGTGATAGCTCAATAGCTAAGGCTTTGGACTGCACCATGAAAGGTCCAAGATTGAGTCCCTGATGGTTGTTACTTCACTCTTTGAGTTAAGTTCACACTCAGGCCTGTAGTTCAATGTGGACTGTTTCATGTGTTTTAATAATAAACGTTACTAAGAACTAGACAAACTGTGTTTCAGTTATTAGGGATATTTTGTTTAAAGATGTGAAATGAACCATTTAATAAGTACAGGAGATCATCCCTGCTGCTTGGCCATTACCATAGTCATGCTCTTTTTATAAGTCTCCAAAAAATCTATTCCTAAATATAAGTTAGTTAGAAAATCAATACATAAACTGTGTTATTATTTTAAAGTATTAGCAAATTTAAGAATAATGATTTTCATAACTAACCATTTCATACTTGGCGTTGTTTTATATTATAGACCTTAGTATTTCTTATTTATATTTCTATTAGTTGTTGTATTTGTCATATGCACAATTAGAATGCACTAGTAAGTTCTCTTACTGTAAAAAGTCATAATGAGTAACAGAATAATAGCTTTGCCGTAATAAATATATTTTATATATAGAAATAGTTGTTCTGTTTTTTTATTTGCGTCCTATATTGTTAGATAAATGTTATTTTGTAGGTTACATACTGATATATATATTATCCCGATTATATGTTCTCAAAGTAGAATAATTAAT
Source organism: Stictocephala bisonia (assembly GCA_035578905.1). NCBI lineage: Eukaryota > Metazoa > Arthropoda > Insecta > Hemiptera > Membracidae > Stictocephala > Stictocephala bisonia. The sequence goes on along the minus strand of JAQJVL010000552.1, from coordinate 258,701 downwards.
TTAAGCTGAATTGTCATTATTAAAAAACAAACTAAAAGTTAAGTAAACATTTTTATAAAGAATGATGAAGTATTGGAAAATGCATGTAAAGGAATCAGTAAAAATGTACATAAACCAGTCAAGTGAGGTTTTAAAATATTTATCAAAAAACAACAAAGCTGATTAAACCAGAAACAAAGATACTTTGATTTACTATCTGAACTAAACTATGTAGAAAAGTTGACAAAAGTTCACCTTGTGGTTATTTCTTTACAGTTTATAGTCTGCTTTTACTTACTGTTTATTTCATGACATTTGGTAAGTATAGTGAGATTGTTTTGAATAGAGAATCAATCTAAGAAAATAAATCTATTTGTTAGTATTCTTAAATAAGCTATGCTCTAAGTGCTACAGGCTAAGTTGTGGTAGATGCCAGACAATAAATCAAGCCACATTTCATTCTAACAACACACATCTGCAACCCTCGAAGTTTAAGAGCCTTCAGAGGTATCCACCATTTTGGATTTATTCCCATAAGAGCAATGTTAATTGCAGAACAGTGTATAATTAATTAAACATTAATTAACGTTTTGAAAGAGCGAAAAAAGTTACTACAAAATCTACTTTTTAACATTTGTTAGTTTATTTTGATGTTTAAAAAAATGATAAACCAAAATAGAGTATTTTTCAATTTTATTACATATTATTTATTAAAAAATAAAAAGTGGACTCATTAGTAACTTAAACGCTCTTTCAAACAATATAAAACAATGTATACTTTTCTGACAAATCATTACATCACTGTGCTGTTCTGCATTTATCATAGCTCTTATGGGAATAAATCCAACATGGCTACTACCTATGCAGACTCTAAGCAAACTTCCCAATCAATCAGTGAATATTACAATTTGCATTTTTTTGTAACCTTTTTTATAGTTGTTCCAGATGGTTTTTTAAACCCAAATTTTAAGAAAAAAATAATTTCTTGACCTATCAAAATCCATCAATAAATACTAAATGGTATTATAGTAGATAAATATAACCAATAAAATAAATAAGTATTTTCATTCCAATTATTCACCCAACACTATTTATCGACTGATAGCTATGGATGTATAAGATTTTCTTCTTAACCCCACAACTTGTGATTTTTTGTAAGAAGTCCTAATTTTTATTGATCAATTATTCTTTTTGCTGTTCATTGTATGCATTTATTATATGTTCAGTAATTTATTTGCCCTTTAATGTACTGCACATATATGTTACAGCCAATTAAAAAAAAAAAACACAAAAACAAAACAAACAAGATAGTGTGTCCCCGTCCTTTTATCATATGTTACAAGTAGCAAAACAGATAAGTCCTATACATGCATGGGTGGGTCCAATTCCACAGTACGTGTGTGGGATAAATATTTACTATCTGAAACAACCATTTCAACAAAGGATAGGTAAATTGTTTTGATCAGAGATTGATAAGGACGTTTGGGGATGCCTGCCTAATTTATGCATGCGGGCAGTGTATCTTAAAATACAACCTGGCCAAACTTATTGTCTCTTGGCCTGCCTCAATTTAGTATGTAACGAACTATAACAGATAGAAATTAGTACTAGATCAATGCACATTATGGTATGGAAATAACAATAGAATACAGGTCAATGTGCTCATGTTATTACTATTATTGTTATTCATTGATTAATTTTGTTTACAATTTAACAACTATCTACTCAAACTACTGCTGAAAATATCATATAAAAGGTAACAATTCTCAGTTTGGTTATGAATTTTAAGCACATATGTTCTGATGTTCAGGAACTGTAAATGTCAAAGAAAATTTAATAATATTAAAATTTGCAAGTAAAAGGAAACCTCAATCATGTTTTATATTTTTAAAAAGCCACATTAAAATGAGACAAATATTCAAGTTAGATATTACCAACTTGACCAATTTGTTTTATTTGCAGCTGTTCATTTCTTAAAACACAAATTATACAATACAACTGTAATTAATTGTGTTTACAACAGCTGTAAACTAGATTTTATAGGTTCTTGGTTTTTTTCCCTAAGTATTCTGTTTTGAATGTATTTAAGGATTACTGCCATTTTATGTCACTGTTTGGAATCATAAAAAGGAGTAATTATTTTTATTAAAATGTCCAAAAGCAGTAAAGAAAATTTTTCATTTAAAATCTTCAAAATGAAGTTATTAATGTTTATTAGTAATAAAACAATAAAATGAATTTGTAATTATATTTTTTTAATTAGTGGTAGTAAGATAATGAGCAAATTAAATGATTTTTGTCGTATTTTTAATACAAATAAAACTGTGACAAAATTCAGACATACTACAGCAGTGGTTCCCATACTGGGGCGCGCCCCCCTGGGGGGGCGTGGAGAAAGTCCAGGGGGCGCGTGACACCCAAATGAAATAAATAAAAAAATTACAAAAATAACTTTCTAAGTTTTCAAAATTGTTTTTGTAATGTTTCAATTTCCACGTTTTTTTTTACCAATTTCCACGCTTCCACATAAAGAATATTCACTTGACATAGTGGTCAAGTGTTTGTAAAAAATTAAAGCCATTGTTTAAAATAAAACAGATCAAAACACACAAGAGTTCAATATTCTCAAAACCGTCCCCCTCCATAGCAGTTACTGTCAGCCGCAACGGGTGTGTGTACCGATACCTCCGTTTGGCCTTGGAGTGAGTGCGAGTGTCCCCCCAACCCTACCATGCCCACCCCCACCGCATCTTCAATCCAATGTCAATAACCTTGCAGTTTGTTCAGTGCTTGCGTTGTAACTAGTCCGTTCGCCAGTCCGTTGTGCCGACAGTGCTTTCCGTGAATTATCAGTCAGCGTGTTTGCTGTATTGTGGGTGTTCTGTAATTGCTGCGACGTTTGAATTGGAGTAATTGTTTTTGTGTTGTGTGAGTTCTGTATGAAGCTGAATCAGAGAAGAGGAACACGGCAAAGAAACGCAAATATATTGATGATTATATTCAATATGGGTTTGTTTCCTTGCTTAAAGATAATGTTGATCACCCTCAGTGCGTTATTTGCTATGAGGTATTAAGCAATGACGCGATGAGGCCTAATCGTCTTCTGAGACATTTGTCAACCAAACATGCCTCTTTAAAGGACAAACGTAAAGAGTTTTTTGCTGCAAAATCTAAGAATTTAAAGCGCATGAAGTTAGATAGCACTGGATCTGCTGCTCAGTTATCACTAAAAGTGCTTGAAACTTCCTATGAATTATCTCTTATTATTGCTAAGGAAAAGAAAAGTCACACTATTGGTGAAACGCTTGTTAAACCGTGCCTTTTAAAAGCAGCCGATGTTGTCCTTGGAACTGATAGTAGGCAAAAGCTATCACAAATACCACTTTCAGACAACACCGTAAAACGCCGCATTGATGATATGGCCGAGGACATTAAAAACCAGGTGATTAATGCAATAAAAAAAATCCCCGTTTTTTGCTATCCAGCTTGACGAGAGTACAGACATAGCACAATGCTCTCATTTGATTTTATATGTTCGTTACATTGAAAATGAAAGAATGAAGGATGAACTGATGTTTTCTACTGAGCTGTTGACCACTACTAAAGCTGTAGATGTGATGGAAGCAGTATCAGACTTTTTTAAGAAACACGAACTTTCTTGGCAAAAACTTATTGTTGTATGCACAGATGGTGCTCCTTCAATGCTGGGTTCTCGTTCAGGCTTTGTGCAGTTGGTCAAAGAGAAGAATGCTGATGTGGTTGGGATTCATTGTTTTATTCACCGCCAAGCCTTGGCAGCAAAAACTCTTCCTAACGAACTCAATGCTGTTTTAAAGCTTTGTATTAAAGTAATCAACTACGTTAAGAACAGTGCATTAAATACTCGACTGTTTAAAATTCTTTGTGAAGATTTAGGAAGTGATTACAAAACGCTGCTATTTCATACAGAAGTACGATGGCTATCAAAAGGCAATATGTTGGGAAGACTATCTGAACTCCGTGATGAAGTGATAACGTTTTTGGCACAGCAGAAACAAAACGAGCTTAGTGCAGAGTTCAAAAAACCCTGTAACCAAGTGATTTTGGCCTATTTATCAGACTTTTTTGACACGTTAAATAACCTAAACTTGAGACTGCAAGGTGCAGACTCAAATATAGTAACACATCGGGATGCCATCAAGATGTACGTTGAGAAACTAAAACTTTGGATACGTAAAGTGTCAATGAACCCCAGCAACTATTCAAGTTTTAGCAAAGTAGTGTCAGTCTCAGAAGAAGTATGTTTTGAGGACGTTTTTGAAGGACTACTTTTGAAAAACTTGATAATTGACCATTTGAAGAACCTCAAGGAGGAGTTCAGCAGGTACTTTCCTAACTTGTCAGAGGAGTTTTACAAACTATCAACCAACCCGTTCAACATGGACATACAGTTGCTGCCAGAAGAGTTGCAAGAGGAGGGAATAGAAATAAAAAATGACTCTGCTGCAAGATACGATTTTGACAAAATGGACAAGCCCTCATTTTGGTTAAAGTACTTAAAAGTTTACCCCAGTGTTTCAGAGAAAGCTGTTCGGATGTACTTGCCTTTTTCAACAACATACATGTGCGAAAAAGCGTTTTCAACTCTTGTGGCGATCAAAACCAAGTACCGCAACAAACTTGATGTCGAAAGTGACCTACGCTGTGCTTTGTCTGAAACTCAACCCAGGATCTGTCAACTTATCCAGAACATGCAAGCGCACCCATCTCACTAAATTACATTTTATGTTTTGTTTTTGTAAGTAGGTAGGCCTATTGTTTCACCTTCCTTAAATTGAAAATGTATCTGTGTTACAATGTTAAATTTTGTATCAGTAATTATATTCGTTTTTCATGTAATACTTGTTTTAATTTTCACCATACGTACAATTATTGAATCTTTCCATTCTGCGTTACCGCATTCAACAGTGATCGAAACATCTACCTACTCACCGTATCAAGTAGGCACATACTTGTACAAGTAGGGTTGGTATGTACGGCATCGTGGAAATAGGGTATTGCAAAATGGAAAGCTGATATGTGTAGGGGGGCGTGGGGGGTCTCCAAATAACCAGAGGGGGGCGTGGTACAAAAAAGTTTGGGAACCCCTGTACTACAGTATAAATACTAAATGTACAGGTACTATGGTGATTGGTTCCGGTAAACCATGCTCATCATCCTCAGACCAGAAAGACTTACAAAGTGGTATGAAGGTGATGATCATGGTTTATTGAGATCATTCACCACAGTATCTGTACATTTAGTATTTATACTGTGGTAGGGTTGTTGTTGTGGGACGTTCATTTGTAGTCTATTTCTACCAATATGTAATTTACTAACCAAGAAACTCTTTGTATTTTGATATGGAATCATCAAGTTCATAAGATCCCCCCCCCCCCCAACGGAAGAGAAGTTGACGACAGTACTTTCGCCTTGCACATCAGCCAAGATTAATCCAGTGGCTCTGGTTAATATGCACCTCAAAACAAAAAGTGAATAACTATCAGTTTAAATTTTTCATGAGTAAAACTAAAATTAACAAATTAGTCTAGTTAATATATTTATAGAATTGTGCACGTAAAAAGTTGCCATCTGTTTTTTTTAAATAGCTTGATCAAATATTAATTTACTTTAGAAATCAAAGTATTGGGACAGTAAACGTCCTGACCAGGGCATTGTTGGGGCACGACTAAAGGGTTGAAAATTGGGAGTGTTCCAACAGTATCGGCCGGTGGCAACTCTGGACTAAATGCTCTAATAACAACTACTTTCCTACATACAGGGTAGAAAAAAAATATGAACCACTTTCACAACTTTTCTATGACTTCACTTGTAAAAGTGAAATCTTGTAAATCAACATGGTCACAACAAAACACACTTTTTGACACCATTAGCGACATTCATCTTTTGAGGGGGACAGCCTCGTGGAGTTGAACGAAAATCTGTAATGTAAGCCTAGCTCGAGTTTGGTATCAAATTAAAGGTCTATTCAATAGAAATTAATTGCCACAAACCAGACTTCAAAAGGTCCTTCCTTTCCAGAGTAGCGGTCATTTGAATTTCAAAGTACGGTAACTAACTTGATTAATATTATCTGTCCAATATTTAACGATTTTAAGTGAATTATGCTGATCAAAAACTATACTTTATAGAACACAATAACTAAAAAATATTATATTTTCAAATTATGTATAGAAAAAAATAAAGTCGTTCTGAAAGCGTAGAAAATATAGAAAAGGCTTTCATAACAACTTTTTTTTCCATAGATAATTTAATAGTTTAATTTTTTTTAGTTATTGTGTTCCATAAAGTATAATTTTTTATCAAAATAATTCACTTAAAACCGATAAATAGTGTAAAGATAATAGTATTCAAATTAGTTATTTTGAAATTCTAATGACCGCTACTCTGGAAAAGGATAAACGTTTCAAAGTCTAGTTTGCTACAATTAATTTCTTTTGCATATACCTTTAATTTGACCTAGGCTTACATTAAAGATTTTCGTTCAACTCCTTGTGGACTGTCCCCCTGAAAAGATTAAATGTCGCAAATGGTGTCAAAAAGTGTGTTCTTTGTAATCGTGATGATTTACAAGATTTCACTTTTTCCAGTGAAGTCATAAAAAAGTTGTGAAAGCCTTTCCATATTTTTTTCTCCCTGTATAATTTTAATTGAATATAAGTTGTTTTCATTTATAGAGCTTATATTTTTATAATTTGCTCAGAACTCGGTATTGAGGACGTTATAATTAAAAAAATGTTGGTTTGTGAAGTTAATGGTTTGTTTATTTATACAGCTTTACTGGATCCACCTCAAGTGTTGATTGCTGAGGAAGAAAAAATTATTGAGGAGGATTCAAGAGAAAATCAAACGGGTGTTCAAGAAAAGTAAGTACATCTTGTAGTAATCTGATGGCTGAATTATTACTGTAAAACTCTTGATCTATATGTTACTTCTCCCAGTGTCCCTATAATTGCATGTTCTAGTTTACCGTTGTTAAAAAGGAGTAAAACAACTAGCCATTGGTAGGACTATTTGGTCCATTGGAAAAGTGTTGGATTGGCTAAAGTCAACTTTGTCCCTGTCACATTTCAGCTTTTCTATTTCGACTCTGTTTATATATACTTTAAATATTAGAAAATAAGATACATCAAAATGTTGTAAAAAAATTAAAGAATACTTACAGTTCTTATCAACTTAATTTTAGATCATTGTTATATTGTTTATTAATTTAATAACCAGCTTGGAAGGACTATCATGTATTCATTTGATACTACTCTGTTCTTTTATACATTTTTAAACACAAACAACATATGCTCATCTAAAAAATATTTTGCAGTGAATAACTTTATACAAATTTCGTGTATGTATCGTTCAATGATTTTAGATTAGATCTGTCTCAAAATATTGGTAGTGTAATGTACCCACTGATTATAAACCACTTTTTGAAACAGAAGTATTGTAATTTAATATCATCTGATCAACAATGTATCAGTACGCAGACACACAGTGCATTATATTTTTGCACCAGATATTAAGCGAAATTCTTGTTTGTAAGATCTGTATTGCATTCTCAATGGGAAACAGACTGTAAACGTTGGTGCAAGGGTCATGGTGCCAAATAGCAAAGCCTTTGTGGCAAATACCTCAACAACTTCTGCCGCAACCCATCTATGAGACAAGACACTAAAATGACTGCTGAGTATTCAATCATTATTTTCTAAATGAAACGTATGTTCTTGAAGATTTTATTTTTTGGGAATGTCTTACTCTGAGTGTTTCCTAATAAAAGTACAATACAATAAAGTATGCTATAAAACTGATTCTTTAGTAATAGAAATTAATTCCTTTCAACAACAGATATACTTTTTCTCTCTGTCTCAAAGAACATTGTTTTTTACAAAATATGCTGAAAATACGAAACTAAAATGATAATTATTATTGAGTCACCGGTCTTCAAGATATTGGAGAATATGAATTTCGAATTAGTGTAAATGAGTGAATGTATAAGTTGATTATCATTATGTCTGTAATTTCATATAGAAATTTTAAATAGGCTTTCTAAGTTTTATAAACTTTATTAAATTAAAAATATATATTTTACTTTATTTTCCAAAAATTTTGAAAAAATAACCAATAATTTATACACAAAAAACAATGTACAGTAGAACCTCTTTAATCCGGCACGTTTGGGACTTGACTCTTTCCGGATTAAAGAAAATTCCGGATTATGGAGGTTATTTATAAAAATACAGGAGGTGTATAAAAATAACATAATTTGCACAACAAAATTTTACTGTATTTATATATTATTTAAACATAGGTTATTTAAACAATATAAATCAATATATAAGTACAGGAGAAATATTAAAATGCATTTTTAGGTACAGTACATGAAGAAATAAATTAAAATACAGTATAAATACAGCACAGTAATGTACTATAGTATTTGTGGTTTTTAGAAACAGTACTGGTAGATGGCTGGAAAAAGATCTAATATCTACTTGCTTCTTACAACTATTTTTTATTAGCTGTCGAGTTGCTCACTTTACAATGTTCATTGTGAAGGCGATTCTGTAATTTGAGTCTATTGCCGTTGATGCCGGATTATAGACAATTCCGGACTATAGAATGCCGGATTAAGGAGGTTTTACTGTATTTTGCATTAATCTTACGTAGTATTTTCACCTAAACATGAATATGATATCCAATCTATTATACGGCTAATAATAACTGAAATAATTAATAGAAAACGTGGGTTAGGTTAGGTTAGTTACCTAGTATTACCAAAATACCAGGTAATTAATTATCCTAGTAATGTAAGCCAACCTAACATAACAACCTAAAATAATCTAACCTAACCCAAATTTTTGTTGAATATCTCAGTTATTTTTTGTCGTATGATGTCATATACCTGTTTAGGAGAAAATCAACTTATGAATAATGTAAATTACATCATTTTAGGTGTAAAAAATCAGTATTTCGGAGGAAAGATTCATAGACTTAGTATTGACTAGTTTTTAAAAAAATTGTGAAAATCAAGTGGTACTGGTATATTCCATTCATAACAAAAATATTTCTTATAATAATTAATAAATTTAATGATTATTAAAGTATTGTATTTTTTTCAAGTTAAATCATTTAACCATTCATGTTTGTATTCATTCTCACTCACAAAAATACATGTTTTCCAGGAGTTTGGTGGACACAGTATATGCCTTGAAGGATGAGGTAAAGATCCTGCGTTTTAAGATTTCTTCCATCAGTATTCAGCTTGAGGAAGAGCGTTCTGCACGTAATCAGTTACAAACCGTAGTACATAACCTGCTGATGGCGTCTTCCCAAACTTAGCACACAGTATTATTTTTAACTAATCATAAAACAATATACAAGGAAAGTAAGTGTGGTCTTTTTGGACTATCCAATATATCGGCACATCACAATAATTACTATGCCATATAAATATTGACAGTTTGATAATGAAGAGTTAATATTATTATAATACAAGCTTTATATTATTAGCTTTAAAAACTGAAACATAGCATATCTGAACATGTTCAGTACAAAATAGAATCGATAGGTTTATAATGAACTTGCTAATTGTCATTAGTAGGGATCATTAAGAAACAAACATACTAATAAAACTTTGAATGACATTAAAACCATACAGTGGCATAAAATAAAATTCAGGGTATCTTTTTAACAAATATGTTTAAAAGATGTAATGGTTTACTGTCTTGTTGTTTGAATTTAACAAAAACAAGTCCAATATAATAATATGTGAAAAGAGCTAAAGAATTGTTTTTTTGGAATATAACAGACACCCTCATACTCTAACACATACTAGGTTTATAATTATTATGTTTACTGTCTTTATAAAATAAGTATTTATGCTCAGTTTCAGTTATATTTTTTATAAGATATTATGTAGTTACAATACTAAACACACCTTATACTCTGCTTGATAACATGTGAAATTTAGAATATATATTCATTATGTGGCATCAGTTAGTTTATTTATTTTGTTGAAATTATGGTTTTGAATTTGTAATATGAATTTTATTTAAATTTATCACTAATTAAAAAAGTATTGAGGAAATGTAAGCATCAGATGCTATTGTTCATACACTTACTATAATATAAATATTTACAGTATTAAGATCAAGACTAATTTCCTGCAAAGATTGTAGCAATTTCATTTGATCTTTAAACAATTTATTAATGTTCAGTATTAAAATTCGAGCTTCAGACACAATGTGGCAAAACTTGGTAGATTTGATTGATGTTGGAATTTTTAAAGATGAATTTTGAGGTCATACATTCAAGAACTGTTTCAAGTTGCAATCCGCTCTTGTACAATCAATAACTGGACTCATCAACAGTGGTGCAAAGGCACCGGACTCAGGAGGACACAGAACAAGAAACACAAGTTGCAGCCAAAAATGCAATTTATTTAAAAGATAAAAGTTAGATGAACAAACTTGTGGTTTAAAGTTTCAGGCCTAGCCTGCAAAATAAACTATTAACAACAATTATAACAACAAATAAATAAACTAAGAAAACACGATAATAAATAAAAACGTAATAAAAATCTGGAAACAATGACACATACAATAACTAAAAGTGAATAAATACTACACATATAAATAACACAAATAATAAACTACAAAATAATAAAATTACAATTTCAATTTTTGGGTAGCTTATAGTATGGGCCCTATGAAACGTAGAGATTTGGAAGGTTAGGCCAATTCTGAAAATTTAAATAAATTAAAACAAAAAAATTAAATTAATAACTGCAAGAAGTTAGTGAGCTAGGCTGTATGGCTCCTAATTAGAAAAGAAATTTAATAACAAGCCTGTGAGGACCCTGTTAACAACTAAAACCTACAGAAAAAGAAAAATGTATTAAAAAAAAAAAAATTAAATCTAAATCCACATTTTTCTTATTTTTTTTAAACCCTCCCCCTTCTTCTCACTAAAATTAAAAATCCCCAAAGGTCCCCACCCATACACACATAAGTTCAGAGTGAATAGTTCTAAAAAATCACAAACATTGGTCGAGAGGGGTGAAGAAAAAATTTTAAGGAATTCACCTGCATGCTGAGTTTTCTGCCTGGAGAATCTGTCAAATGCACAACGAGCAGGGTATAAGTGGTTGCTCCCTCTGGACCACAAAGAAGGCCCAGGGGACGGCCTAGCCAGTAGTCTTCCATGCGACATCCAGGTTGAAGGCAATGCAGGTGATGATTCATCTCCCTCCCAGACCCTAGAGCCAAAAGCTGAAACGACCTCACAAAAAATTAACAGCAGAGGAGAGAAAACAAAAACAATAATATTAAATAAATAATCTCTAGAACCAAAATACTTGAAAGGAAAAGTTGCCTGGAGCAAATAAAAAATATTTTAACAATTAAAAAAAATCACAACACAGGCTACTGAAAAATTTAAACTAGTGCTGGAAACTAAATAATTACCCAAAAGCAGTTAGGACTAAAGTTAAAAAATTAACGTTATAAACTTTATTCATTTTAGAAATATAGTTATTTTTATTTTATAAATCAATATAATATGCCCAAGGTACTACAAAATAAAATACAGCAAACAGCCTGAAAGGTGGCTAGACCTAGCTAGAAAATAAAAAACAACTGAGAACAGTAAATATAACAAGTTGAGCAGATTGTTTTTAACATTACATAAATAAATTAATTAACCACAAAATAAAGAATAGATACGATTGAATAATATAAACAATGAAACCTACGAACAATACTTAAATGGATAGGGTAGGCATGTCTTGAGGGACAAGTACAGTTAGCATAAACAAAATTTTTTTATTTAAAAATAAAAACAACTATAAAAAATGCATAAGAAATCGGCAGCTATGTGCCTCCAACAACTATAAAAAATACATGGGAAATCGGTAGCCATGTGCCTAACCTATCTACTGAACAAAATAATTAATATAAACGGGCAACAGCAATATCAAAAATGAAATTGAAACCAATACACAGAAGAATAATTGACAACAAATAAACTACATTCTGGCCGCAACCGTTAATAAAAAGCAGTATTACAAACACTTACACAATAGTTTTCTCAGCCAGACATATCTGATACAGAATTATGGCAGTAAGAATTGGCGATAAGATAGACAAAGAGGAAAGACGGCCGGGAAGGAGGAAAAGAAACACACAGACACATAAACGAAGAACACGCAAACATATAGGAAGTTGTGGCTATCCCAGAGACAATTTTAAATCTGTGCCGCACCACAAGACATGAAATTAAATTGAAACTCAATTGGTGGATTACTAATTAAATTCATTATTAAAAATCCTAGCTTTAAAATTGACGCTGTAACTATTCTTGATGAATATGTTAATAAAAAATCTTGTCTTGTTAAATTCATTATATTCAGTATTTTGTTCAGACATTTTTTCAACTGTATTTATTGCTTTGTTTCTTAATCTATTCATTTTACTCTATTTGTTCATATTTAGCCACCTGAATTGAGCAATTTTAATTTATGAAGGTTACATACCTTGTATCGTCATCATTTGATGTAGATTTGTAAATTTTATCTACTCAAGTTTTGGCACACTGAGTGTCATTTTAAACTTCAATTTGTTATTGATTACAAATGATACATTTTTAAAAAGCTTACAAATAAAAAACAGCTAAACATAATAATATTAAATGTCTCAGTAAGTTTTCAATGTGATCAAACAATAAGTTGCGTGTAAATTTGAGTTTTTCGTGTAGGAAACCTCCTGGTTTGAATGGTTTATATTTTTAAAAAAGTGTCTATTTATCTTCAGTCTGTATCTGTTGTGTGTTTTAATGTGGGTTATATAAATTGTCATCTTGGGCATAACAATATGTCTGTGGTTTCAATGTACCTAAATGATTTTGCAAGTTTAAAAGTACATTTGTTGCTAGCGTTATGGCTTGGTAGCTGAGATATTATATTGCAGAATTCAAGTCAAGGCTGGAATCTCCAACCGAGTTGTCAGTTGGAGTTCATGCACATGGCTCCAATCAATGTGAACTCACAACTGAATTAAAAAAAATATGGTATATTTACATTACATTCAACTCTAAATTAGGTAGTGGATTGATAAACGGACCAAGGGCTAATAAATTATGTGATTTTTATTCTATATGTATAGTATTATCGAGCTACAACAATCCTTAAGACCAAGTGGGTAAGACATAATAAATAAAAACGTCTAAAGTAATTCTTAGTTTGTTTTTATATATTATAATATTAAAATGTTTAACTGTGTTTGGTTTTGTTCTGTTTGTCTCACACGTCAAAGAATATTATGTGCAAATAAAGTATGTCTAAGCATAAACACAAATCAATTTACGTACCGGTCTCAATGCCTGTGATTTATTTAGATTTTTAATCTATCTATCATCTGTGATCAGAAATAAAATTAGGTGTATTCATTTTCAATACGCCCTTACTGTAAAAAAAGAGAATAACCTCCATTGTAAATGAAAATGAAATAAACCTAAGTAATTTCATAATTTTACAATTTTAATTTTATATGTGATGTACAATATAATTTTAATGTTTGTAGTTAATTTTATTGAAGGTGATTCTAACAAAATGTTTTGTCTATTGAATACAAATGAACGTCACACAACACAAACTTAAGACAATATAAGTACAAAATTAACAGTTACTATGGGGATGGTTTTGGTATTCAGACTAAACATATTCAAACCGAGTCACAGATGTAACAAAGGGTTTCCTTTGTGAATCACTTTTAAGATGGTGAACATGATTTCCTGAGCTGAATCACCATAACCTATATTTATTCAAAACAGTAGAGGCCAATCTCCTTTTAATCCTACTCTACCCATTCCTAAAAGACTATTGATCTGTGTGCGGAACTAGACAGAGTAAGGGGGAGAATCAGTAGAAGGTGAACATAACTTAAAAAAAACCTCCAGTAAAGGCCAGGATTTGAACCTGCGTTTTCTCTTACCCAGGCTCAAAGTCCTGACACCTTAAATCGTTCAATCACAGACTCTCAAACTATGTGTTGTTATCTTTTGCTTGTTTCTAAAATTTTGTTGTGTGACTTTCACATCTTTGTAACTTCTGCCAACTCGAATACAATAATTAAGAAATTATTTGTTGTATTCAATGGTCTTGCCAAGAAAAAGTATTCTTGTTAGTTTAGTTATTATATGAATTGTAGTTTAGCTTATTCTGTGTTAATGAAACAAGTAATTGAATATGCATACTTATTTCAAGATTGTATTTACTAATTAAGGAAGATTATATATTTCCCAAACACATTTTTGTGAATGAATGTTTTTAAGCAAGGGCTTCTTACTTTCATTTCTGAGTGTACATCTGCAAGGAAGAATACAAACACTTGTTTGTTTTGTTGTATTGTTAGTTATAGTAGATATTGTTACAGGTGCTTAAGAAGTCATAACTAGTGATGGGTTGGTTCCATTTTGTTTTTGGTTCGGTTCTTTACTGAAATCTGTTCTGGGTTCCCGGTTCTCGGTTCTGAGTACATTTTGAGAAAATCTCAGTAAATTTTTCAATACCTTTACGCCAATGAATCAACAAATTATGTGGAATTAGCAAGTAAAAACAGTGCATAGTATTTTGGCAATTTCTCCAATATGAAGTATAATACACCTAAAAACCTATAAAATTACATACAATATTTCCAATAACTAGAGAATTGGTAACATTTTATTTATTCTCAGGTTGTGATTGTTTACATTTTTTGCACAAAGAAAGTATTTACTTTAAATTAAAAAAAATATACTATTTAGCTAAATGGAATATAATGCTCAAATTAGTATCCAATCGAAATTTATCTTGAGGAAATTACAAAACTTATAAGTGTAGAAAAAATTTAAAAATAACCTACCATTTTAGGTTTTGTTTGGTAACACAATTTATTAAAAAACAAATCACAACAATGTATTGAAATTGCCACAAATAAATTTAAGAGGTTGATGTAATTGTAGTACGTCATAAATAAACAGCAAAAACAAATAATAGTATAATTAATTTAAAATTATTACTTTTACTAACTATTGAAATAAAACTATTTTTATTAACTATTGGTTCTTTTCTCAATTGGTGATAATACTGAATTAAGAAAATATAAATGATACTCACATTCATAAAAAAACTATACAGCCAATAATACCATAAACGTTTTTAGAAATTACAGTATAGATTTTGTTTTAAATATAAGAAATAATAAACTATTTTGGGTCAGTAAATGTTTAGTCAATGCAATTTAAAACATTAATCCAATTTAAGACTTTTTTAAAAGAAAAAAATAATTTAAATAAAATTTAACTATTTTAAAATAAAAATGCCAATGACTCATTTTGTTTAGCTTTGATAAAATACTAAGAAAAATAGATTTTTCAATCCAATTGCCTAGGTTTTGTATGCATTGCTTTTTCATTCAAGTCAAAATAAATAAACTCTAATTTTTTAAGTTCATCATAAAAACCTGTTATTTTTCAAAATACACAATACAACTAGAAGCATAATTAATTATTTACACTAATAACTACACTAAACGGAACACATAATTTTATTCATTCAAATAGTAATTTATAACATTTACAGGGAATAAAACACTCACAAAGAAAATCAGATGCGCAAATTTTTGGATAGACTATTTCATTCTCTACAGACTGACATTTGGTATGTCTTATTCCGTCTTCTGGTTATTCTTCAGTGATATGACAAACATCGGCAATTTTACTCCCTCCAGACCTCCGCCGGGTGGGAATTGAGCGGGAGTTTCGAGTTGCATATTCTAATTTTATTTCCCACATTTATATAGTGGCATAAAAAAATTATTAAAAATCTGATATATAGAACAGAACATTCTGCGTCGATTGGTACTAATCTATTTAGTGATTGCTTGATAATAAACACATGTTTCATTGATTTTAATGCAATAGTGTAAATTATGCCAATTCTCACTTTTAGAAGGGATTTTGTGAGTCACATAAATTATGTCGTTCCTCACGATCTAGGGTTAATTCACTGCCTTTGGTTGTGAATTCCTATTCATTAATGCTATCTGTCTCTTTTCAAATGCTGAAAAGGAAGTGGCCGACTGAGGGCAAATATTTTCTGACTTAGATATTTTGTTTATCTCGTGGCCAAATCACATACTGATAAGGAAGTGGCCTTCTATGCCCAGATATTTTCTGATAAAGATATATTGTTTAACTTGTGGCCGGATGTCGTTTGATTGTTCTGTTTATCAGCACTTTTCACACCTGAAACATTTCTGATATGAAAGCTATCTCCCCAATTACGTTTTTCTAGAACCAGAACTGCAGAACTGAGATTTTCCCATTGGCTTAGGTATTTTTTTGTCAATAACCGATAGAACCGAAAACCGACTTTAGGGACCAACCCATCTCTAGTCATAACGCCTATAAAGTATTTAAAACTAAGTAAAATCGAGATTAGCAGTATTGAA
This sequence comes from Stictocephala bisonia, assembly GCA_035578905.1. Classification (NCBI taxonomy): domain Eukaryota; kingdom Metazoa; phylum Arthropoda; class Insecta; order Hemiptera; family Membracidae; genus Stictocephala; species Stictocephala bisonia. The sequence continues at coordinate 242,205 of JAQJVL010000552.1, read as the reverse complement.
CAAACTGTCTGTTCATTTTGTGAATTTAGACTATTTGCTGTATTGCAATAATTTTTATGGTTTGGGGAAATTTTACATGTACCCTCCCACTGATTATATTAAAATATAAAGTCTGTTTTGGCCACCCCAAGTGCGAAGATTGGCGGTATATTTAGATATTGTTGAAATTCATTATTCAACTTCGTTATTAAGGAGTCTATAATATTACAGTCTGTCACTTGTCGTCACAATATGTTGTTGGTTCACTGACCAAAGGTCGCTTTAACTTGAACTGGTATTTCCCGTTGGGACGTGATTCGCTCTCTCCGTTTCTAGCATCTGTATCCTACACATCGGTATTTTCAACTAGCTGGCTTGACTAAGTAGCCGGGCTTCTGGTGCTAGAAGGTCATTTTCAAAATCAATTTAACAAAGTAACTTTTTAAAAATAAATTCAGTGGGAACTTTCAACAATTCTTTCTATCTATCTTTCTAAATTTAACCTCCAGGAAGTACGTTTCACAAGCCTTCCCCATAATACAATGTTGTGTTGTAGTTGTATGATTATTCCACATTATTATTATTTTTGTGCAATTATTGAATTATAATAACAAAAATTAAGAGTATATCATTATATATTGAAATCTTTGTTTTAACATGTTCACTAAACACGTTTTTCCTTTTAAAGAAAGAGGATAATAAATAAATTAAAAAATGCAGTAAAATCTGGCACTCAGTTAAGTAATTTATATATTTACTGAAATATTAAAAAATGCTGTATACTATCAGAATCCTTAGGGAAAAGTCCCTTTTTAAAGAAATAAATGTTTAATGTAAATTATGTAATTTATTTATTTTATGATGAAGTAAATAGTAAATATACAGGGTTTTGAAATCATAAATGTGTGTTTTAGGTGCAATTAATTAAGACTTGAGAACTAAATGTTACTTTGACTGCCCAGTGATTCCTTATAGATACAGTATTTGTATGGTTGTGACAATTTTAACTCTACAAGTATTTTCTTGTCTAGCATAAGTGTGAAGGACGGCAGCAAGTGTGATAACTCTTTGTGAACTGATGATTCCAGTAGGATTAGTCGTTTTTAGTTATCATTGTTACTTCACCCACTTTTACTGCACCAAAACTGCTGTTTGTTATAATAAACTATTATAAAATTTATAATTTATAAATATTCTTTTAATATTTTAGTATCTTTTCACTTTATGATAAGTATTAGATATAGGTATCAATTAATTTTAAATGCCTGTTTATACAGTTTTAAGAGTATAAGCTTTTATGGCATAAAAAAAATTATAAATATGTAATTTGCTTACAAATTTACGGGCTATAAATTTTTATTTGTGATAGTGTGCTAAAAAGAATATATTTTTAATAGCTCTCCAGAATTACAAACATGTGAAATTATAAAAAAAATAATATAACCAAATAAAAAAAAGTGTTTTGTTTAAAAAAACAACTGTTGGGCAGAATAAATTATAAAACTACTTGGCTAATAGAATAATGATAGTAATAAAATGAATCGTTAGAGTGTGCTACAGTTTTTTTATAATACAGTTTATAGTAATCACATTACTATAACATTTTAAAATATAATATATTTTTATTTCATTTCAAGTAAATTAGAAATATTGAAGGCCAAACAATGCTATTTATATATTACCGTATTAGTACTTACTGACTTTCTTTATTGTAGTATTTTGTTATAGAAATATTTAGTTTTAACTATAAACATCACATATTGTATCTAAAGTGACTTCTCTAGTTGTACTTTAAGGAGTAGTCATTTAGAATTTAGTTACTAGTTTTATAATGAACTTAGCAGTTCCGGTTCAGTCTATTGTCCCTTTTCTACCAATTATGTTTTAGTTTTCATTTTTGTTATTACTGTAGTTTTACATTTATAGTTCAAATTTGAATTCAAGCTTGGTTTGTCCGTCATCTAATGCATATTTAAAGTATTGTTCTTTCAATACATGTTATACAGTGATGCATACATACATAATTTAACGCAGTTTCCATCTTAGTGGGTCTGCTTGGCACAAAGTCCTCTCCACCTTCTTCTTTCCTCTTATCTTCTCTCCTCCAATATACTCTCCAGACCCTCTCCTCACCATACTCTTCCTAACCCTATCAATCCATCCATCTCTAGGATGGCCCATAGATTTCCATCTCTGCATTGTCTTCTCGTACAATCTCTCTGGCAGTCTGTTTTCTTGCAGTGTCCTCCTCTATAGTTCTTATAATCTTTGTTTCTCATCCTATCCTTTTTTGAAACTCCTGTACTACTATTGAAAAACCTTTTATCAGCTATGTGAACAATATGTCAGTATAGATACATAGTGTGCCCCATAAATGATTTTCTTGCTTTTCTACTATAGTAGGAGTTCCGTCTATTTCTCCACCAGTGATCCTACTGCCTTCTTGAAGACTCCTGCTTGTACCTGTCTTTCATTAGTCTCAAGAATTTTTCAATCTTCTCGTTCTATAATTTCTCATGTATTTAATGCCACCAACTCTCTTTATCTCCTCTTTGCCCAAACACAGGTTTACTCTTCCTTTTTCACTCTAGCCACCACTAAACATTTACTCTTTTCTGCATTGAAACTTTTACCATACTGCTCCTCTTAACCCATTGACGACTCATCACGAGATAACTCGTGACGGTCCACCGAGACCCAAAGCCACGATCACGAGTTTACCTGTGATTCTGACAATGTATATCAACAAATCATTATTTGACACTAAATAATATTATTTGTTCAGTAATATGATATATTTAGTTTCTTAAGTCTTTAAAGATTATTATTTAATGACCATAACTTATTAATTTGAATTTATGATAAATATTGAATATATCAACAGAAACACTATTTTGACATTTCAGTATTGACTTGTAACCTTGACATTGACCGTACTATGTCGACAGTTGGCACGTATTGTCGTTTGTTTATGTGGGTTTAGTTTTCAATTACAATGACGTTTTAGTTCAGAAAACTATTATTGTGTATTATTCACAGCTGTAACTTTATAAGGTTATTTATTTAGATTAGGGTTATTTATTGAAGACATTCTGTTTGTTTACATAAAATTGCTTTATTCAATATAGTCAATTATAAATACATATTAATAAATACGTTAATTTTAGGAATTTTATTTGTAAAATTACTTTTTCATATAAATTAGAGAAAATATAGACATAACAAATATTATAATATACACATACATATATAAAACAAATTTGTATTCAAAATCCAGTTTTTGACATTCGTAGTATTTTACAAAATAACTTCTAAAAAAAACTAAATTAAGTACCGAAACGAATAAAAGTTTTCCATGTAGAAAATGAAATTCTGTACAAGATTATATTATCAAAATAAGGTATAACACAGAATAATTATTTTTTTAAACATCCTACTTGGAAAAAATGTGTAAAAATATTTGTTTTATACACATAAAATATTTGAGTTTTTGTTTTAAAACATTGGAAACTAGTATAAATTGTATACAATTTGTTGGGGATCATGAAAATATAATGGTTTAATATATTGAAACAGTAAATAACATATTTATTTAATTTATGGCGAAACCTTGCACTTTCAGTATATTTAATGCGATTCTTTAGGGTCAGCTGACAGGATAATTACTGGGTTGCCAATGGGTTAAGCTCTTTATCTCCTTCTCCAAGGGGCTATGGTGGTGGCTTGCCATTCAACCGGTCTGGGTTCAATTCCCGACAGGTCCACTAACAGTGTTTGCCCTGCCGCTCCCATGGTTTGGAAGTCACGTTAAGCCATTGGTCCCTAGGTTAAGTGTTGAAGAGGGCTTCTTAGCCCTAACTTTGCCTGGTAAAATAAGACAATCGTTAAATTTTATCTTTTCCCTCTCCTCATCATCTCCCCACACCACCAAATCATCTCTCTCATCCTTAGTTTGTATGTAATATTAAAAAAAAAGAAGAGTAGAAAAGGGTGTAGACTTACCTTGTGCCATTTTCAGAACAATAAATCACAGGGAAACAAGTAAGTCCAGGTCAAAATATATATTGTAGATTATTTAAATGCTTTTAATTTCTCAATATATCCTCAACAAACAATATATAATTTATTTTTTACTAGCCTTTAAATACAGTAAGAGTAAATGTTAGAATCTTTATGAGGTTAAAAAGGGAAACAGGCTCACCTTTTAAAAGTCTAAGAAAGATGCTAAACACAATTATTAAAATGAAATATTCCTAGTTATTAATCACTTTGTCAATTGTAGTCAAAACAATCTTAACTCTAAAGTTAAGATCAAGTTTGCTGACTTCCCTTACGTACAATCTTTATCAACTAGAGGCTCTTAAAGAGTCTTCAGAGGTAGTCGCCATATTCGATTTATTACCATGAGAGCAATGTTAAAGCTGGGACAGCTCTGTGACTTAACAAGTTGTCAGGATACAAGTTTTACATAATTTGAAAAAGTGCAAAGTTTTTAGTCAATCCACTTCTTAAAATTTAATTCTTCATTGCTATGTTCGTAAAAACCATACATTAATTGGGAGAGCCAGTGGTCTAAGGTGTCAGGACTTTTTACCCAAGTTAGAGATTGCGCAGGTTTAAATCCTGGGCTTGACTGTTATTAGCAGCAAAATTCACCTTGTATTGTGCTGGCTCTCCCCCTTACTCTGACGGATAAGTTCCTCACACAGATCAATAATTGTCTGTGGGGAATGGGTGAAGTAAGGTTAAAGAAAAGATGGACCTCTTCTTTTGTGAAAAAGCAAAACTGATAATTTTTAGGTTAGTCGTGAATTTATTTAAATTGAAAAGTATATCCACTAGTAACTTTTATATTTTTTTAAAACAATGTAGAAAGTATGATTTTCTGACAAATGCCCAAGTTACAGTGCTTACCGCATTTAACAGTCCTTTAAATACACTAGGGTGACTAACTCTACAGACCCGTAGCGGAAAAGGTTTTGATCTAAAATAAATGTTACATGTAAACCATTTTTCAGATTTGCAAGGCCTACTTATGAAAAATTCAGTTATACCTGTACTCTTCATCCGTTTTCTATCTTTAAGATGGGCTCAGAAGCCTCTTCCTTTATTTTGTTGTTATAATGCTTTTAGATGAATCTGTAAATTATAGATACAGAATATGTTGTGCCAAGCCAATGTGCCTATCCTTGCCTAAAGCCAACAAATTTAAAAATATTCCACCTTCATTTAGATTTAGAGTGTGTTTTGTTACATCTATTGTTAAATTATACAGATAATAAAATTGAAATGCTAATTCAATTGAATCAATGAAGCTTTAAAGTACAAGTTTGTTATATCTTAAATTTAGATTGTATTTTGTGATATCAACAGCATGTGAATTTTGCTTCTATTCATTTTACTTATTGTATTTTCTTGCCATTTATCTCAATTATGAGCTTAGTGCAATATTCCACAGTTTCACACTGTCCAATGTTATTTCATGGTTAGTCTTCCAATTGTATTTTCTGCATGTTTTGAGTAGACTGATTTTAGCATTAATATTTTAATAAATAATCTCAAAGAAACAACGTCTTACTTATTTATTGTTGGCCTTAGTTAGACGTTATATTTTGATTTAAAGATTAGGAATAGTTTTACCTTTGACCATAGAACAAGAAGACCTATGGTCAAGAAAAACAAAGAATTATTTTGTGTTAGGTTTTCATAGGTACTGCCAGCTCTCTGTCTCTGTCCAGCACATGCTGAAGTTAGTAATAGCTGAGCTAATAGTATGCCAAACAGTCGTCCGACAGCTTATTTGAAGCCAGTCACTGTTCCATTAGATAGCAGCATAGGCACGTGTCTACAGCAAATGCATTGCCTTGGTCTATCTGTTTCTATTGTCAGTGGTTTAAATCATTCTAAGTAAAGTAACTGGTGTTATATACCATGACTATATTATTCTGACTTTTAATTTAATAAATTCTTTATTGCATGAAAAAAATAACAATCACAAAATAGTTCCTCAACTTGAACAAAAAATTATGTAGAATAAGTCAATAAACTAAAGAATGAAATCTTCTTTAATTGTGTTGGCCTAAGAAAACTATGACATGTTATAATAAATGTAGGCCTACTTCAGTGGCGTAGTGAAGGGGGGGGTCGAACCCCCTGTCTAAATACTAATACATATTAAATAATAAATTAAGTATGGAATAGAGGAAAGAAAGAAGGGTTATCATTACTCTTGTCCACAAATATTAAATTATCATAACACTGTTAACAATAGGGGTTTCCTTTTGTTTGAACAATAAGTTTGGGCTCGGGTAATGTAATGAATGAAACTGTCAAGTTTGCAGGGCTGCCACGGCCCCGTGGTCTAATGCTAGTGGAAGCTTAGATGCTTAGTAGATCCATTAGTCCAGTTTCAGAATTAGTTGTTCTTTTGATGTTTGTTTAAGAGCCTGCAGAGGCTGTCGGCCCTTTTTGTTTTAATCCCATAAGAACAATGTAGGCTAATTTGCAAACCCATATCTTTTTGATATTTATTTACCAAAAGTTGTGTATTAGGTGTCATTTTAAATGTCATCATATTGCAGATTGGGTTTACTTCAAATGTTTTAGATACATACGCCTAGTTTTGAAAAATAGGTAAAAATAAATACTTCAAACTAAATATTTTAATACTTTTTGTATAAAACTAATTAGGAATTCGCAAAGCAATACCAATACGAAACTTCATCCTTGATCAAATGCAATTTGTTGGAAACAAAATCCGTTCAAAAATAATTGTTTGGATTCGTGTGGTCGTATATCTGATTTGAAAATAATATTGTTCTTTTGGGACTAAAACTAACATAGCGGACAGCATCCGACAGCCTCTGTAGATTCTTTACGTTAAGAATCTTTTCTTTACGTTAAGTAAAAGAATTTTACTCCTCACAGTTGCTTATTTTAAAAATGAGTAAGAGAACAATTTATCACTTTTTTAAACCCAAAACTTTAAAAACGGATTCTGAATCAAATGACAAAATGATAGTTTCACTGTTGCCACGAGAGGTAGAAGACACCACAGTTGGCTTGATAAAAGAAAAAAAAAAAAAACAGTACGTCTACTCCAACTCCGTGTTGCTCATCTTCTCGTGACCAATTCAGTACTATTAGGATTCTCAGCCAAGCATTGGTTTAACCGTTGTAGATATTGGAATAGTTTCTGAAAAGTTATTTCAATCCAAAAGAGTTTTGTAAAACTACGGATTTTAAAGTTAATTAGATACACCGGGTTGTGGTCCTGTCACCAAGCCCACCGTGCCTAGACTCCATGGCCCTTTGCGCCCCGAGCCTGGCGACAGTGTTACAAGAGACCAGTCCCCCTTATGAAGGACATGATCTCCCTGAGTGTAGCCTTTCTAATGTCCTCTGGTTCCAGAAAAGCGGCACACAGAGTTCTATACCTAAGAGATGAGAGAGCTCCACAATGACACAAGATGTGTATGGAGCTCTCCTCATCCTCCTCACAGAGCCTACATGTGGAGTCCTCTGTTAAGCCCATTATCTTCATATGTCTGTGAAGAAGATTATGTCCAGTCAGCATTCCCGTACCCGCCCTCACCTTGGCCCGGTTACAGCTCAGCAAATCTCTGCTTTAACTGCAATCCGGTCCTTGATAAGTGCACGAGACTGCCTGAGCCCGGACTTGGTCCTCTCAGAGGTCCACCTTTCAATTCTTCTCTTTACCTTTTGAAAAGGAATGCCCAGTGCTCCGGTCCCAGAAGAGGACACTTTGCCCCTCTCCTAGCCAATTCATCAGCTCTCTCATTTCCATCAATGCCAGCATGCCCAGGGACCCATATGAGTCTCAAATGTTTACACTGGCAAAGAGACTCTAGGATCCCCTGGCACTCCTATACCAACTTAGAGCTGGTACGTGGTGCCATGATCGCCTTTATCGCCACCTGGCTGTCCGAACAGATGGAAACTACTCCTCCGAAGCCACCTAGACGCATTTCTTCCTGTGTGCGGCTGTCATGATAGCCATCACCTCCGCTTGGAAGACGGTAGCATGGGCAACTAGAGGTACAGACAGAACTTCCCGTGCCCCCTCCGTACACCCCAGCACCCGCACCTCCTTCTATAAGTGAGCCGTCTGTATACCAGACGCTTCCTTTGACTTGTGCAGGCTTGGTACTCCCCATCCACTTATCTCTGCTTGGAAGGAAGGCAATTTTGAACCTGCCTGTCAATTCTGTACCTAGGTATCATTGAGTCTGTTCCCATCGCGAGCAACGGGTCCAGACCAATGTCCCTAGATAGTATTTCACCATGGAGTCATGGTTGGCCAAGCAACCAGCCACCAGTTGTCCTTATTCTAAAGGCCGCTTTACAAGCCTCTCCTTTTACAAACAGGTTCATTGGGCGGAGCCCAGTGAGGACCTCCATCGCCGCCAATGGGGTTGTTCTGATTGCGCCTGTAATTTCCAGGCACGTCATTCTCTGACATCTATCTAATGTTAGCCTTGCACTGTTGGTTTAAAACCCCACGTTGTCCCAATGGCCCTCCGACAAGCCCAAAAAGCCATTCTGAACTTCCTGGCTTTCTCCTGTAGATGCTTGAGCCAGTTCAGTTTAGCGTTCAGGATTACCCTCAGATACTTAACCGACCCTGTAGCTTTTAGCACAAAATTTCCCATAGTGGGCATGTATAGGCCATCCAGCCTCTTCTTCATAGTGAAGAGTGCAAGTTCTGTCTTGTTAGGATTAACAGATAGCCCCTTTACCCTACACCACCTTTCAAGTAATCTCAAGGCAGCCTGGACGATCTCCGACACCATGCTGGCAAACTTACCAATGCTCAGTATGCACACATCGTCCGTGTATGCCTGAGTATATACCCCCATCCCGTTCAGCACCCTTAATAGGTCATCAACCATCAGGGACCACAGGAGAGGGAAAAGGACACCCCCTTGGGGACAACCGCTTCCGACTACAACCTGAACCGTCGCTTCGTTCAGTGTTGCCTTAACCATTCTGCTGCGTAGGTAGGCTTCATTCCATCTGGTAATGGTACCCTTGGCGCCCGTCCTAGTGACAGCAGCGATGATAGACTGCAGGGAGACATTGTTGAACGCCCCCTATATGTCCGTGAAGACACCTTCTGCCGAATCGTCTCCTCGACTCTCGTGACGAGTCTATGGAGAGCCGACTCAGCAGATTTCCCAACCATGTATGCGTGTTGATTTGTATGGAGCGGGTTATCTCTCAATACCCCATCCCTCATATGCCTATCGACCAACCTCTCCAGTGTCTTTAGTAGAAAAGACATGAGGCTGATCGGTCTGAAATCTTTAGGTCTGGAATGTGTGCCCCTTCCAGATTCGGGGATATAGACCACTTTTGCGGTCCTCCACATCCTTGGAATCAAACCCAAGGCTAGAGAAGCCCTACTTATTATGGTCAGGTGGGGTAGGAGCGACTACAGACTCCTCTGCAAGAGCACAGGCAGGATGCCATCCGGCCCAGCACTCTTGAAGGGGGCGAAGCACTCAACTGCCCACTTAATCTTTCGCTCTGTGACAACCTTCATTGCCTCACTCTAGTCCGCGTGCGAGGGCACTGTGCAAGCCCGCCTCACCGAAGTGGGGGGGGGCTCGCCTCTGGTTCCTCGACGGATCCCGGAAAGTGAGTCTCAAATAAAAGTTGCAAAGTCTCTTCTTCAGATCTGGTCCATTCCTTATAATCTTTAAAGAGGGGTCCCAGTCCTCCCCCAGGGTCCTTAGCCAGCACTTTGTGGAGCCTAAACATCACTGAGGTCGTCTCTATAGAGGTATAAAAGTCTCTCCAGGATTTTCTGGAGGTCGTTACACATCTCTTATCTTATCTTATCTTAATCTACAAACCTCTCGTCTGTAATTTCTTTGCGACTCCCGGTAGGCCAGCCAGTCAGAATCACTACCGGATCTATTGGTCTTGCCAAGGAGCCTTCTTGTTCTCCTTCGATGGTCCTCCAATTTGTGAGACCATCTCCGACTTCGAGCATCCCTTTGTGTCATCAAAGGGCAGATGTTCTCATAAGATGATTACACCCTCCGTAAGGAATGCCACTCTCTCTCCTCAAGATCCAGTCCAAATCGAATCTGGCCTTTAGGAACTAGACAGATTTTAAAAGTAAAGAGCTGAATTATTTATTCTATCTAGATGAGAGGTTTATTTTTCTAGTAACCCTCTATAACAATAAAAAATTAAAGTTTCAGAGCACCTGGCTTAAAAGGTTCAATTGACTTGCTTATTCTAAGGCTAAGGATGGAACTTATTGCAAGTTTTGTGTGTTATTTGCTAATGAGTTCACTAGTAAAGGCCAACACCAAAAGTTGGGAGCCTTAGTGACTATGCCTTTTGGAAAGTGGAAAGACGCATTAGATAAATTTACCTCTCACAGCAACTCTGAGTACCACAAATTTTCTTGTGTAGCTGCAGAACATTTTATGAAGGTAGATTCTGGTCGAGTAGAAGACATCAAAGTGATGTTGGATTCGTAGAAGAAGAAAGAAAACGAACAAAACAGAGCTTCACTCAAGCCTATAATTGACACAATTATATTCTGTGGGAAAAATTAAATAACCCTTAGGGGACAGTGGGCCACTGACAGCCAAAAAACCTTTAGAAAAGGAGGGCAAATTTTCAGTCTTGCTCAGGTACCGATCAGTCATCGACAAAGGTTTAAAAAACAACATTTTTAATCATGTTCGAAATGCAACATATATAAGCCCTGAAGTCCAGAATTAAATTATTGACATTTGTGGAAAACGTGTACAGGAAAAAGTTGTTCAGTCTGTAAATAGAGCGGATTGTTTTTCGATTTTAGTAGATGAAACGCTTGATGTGTCTGGAAAAGAGCAAATTTCACTTTGCATTTGATACATTTTGAATGAAAACAAACCATTCCTCTTAAAATAAGACTTAATTGAGTTTACCCACATAACAGATTTGTCTGCTGAAAGCATTTACCAAACTATTTTAACCATTTGTACAAGCGTAGTTCTCAACATGGATAAAGTCATTGGTCAAGGATACGATCGATCGTTGGTCAACGTATAGTGGACATTTGGCATACATAACAGATTTTAGGAATCACAAAGCCATTTATGTCCACCGTGTTGCACACCGTCTGAATTTGGTTTTGAGTGACTCCTTAGACACCATTACATAATAAATTGCATGGGAACCATAAATAAAGTGGCCAATATGATGAGAAATAACACTCAAAGTGGTGATATGCTAAAAAATATATTAGAAATCTTGTAACAGAAACTCAAAAACAATATCACTGTACGTATATGGGCGGGCGGGTGGGTCAATATCACTGTACGTGTATGGGGGGGTCAATATCACTGTACATGTAAGGGTGGGGGGTGGGTCAATATCACTGTACGTGTATGGGCGGGCGGGTGGGTCAATATCACTGTAGGTGTATGGGTGGGTGGGTGGGTTCACTACAGAACGTGTATGGAAATTTACCACTGTACGTGTAAGAGTGGGTGGGTGGGTCAATTCCACTGTACGTGTAAGGGACAAGGCTTCCACTTTGCAACTCGTGGCGACAGTGGTGGCGAAACGTTGAACTAAACTCCATACAGTACCGGACTGAGCCGATCGGATGAACACCCTTATTTTTCTGTGCCTTCTTTGCCTGTGTAACAGAAGATTCTGTCAATACATTTATTGAAGTTTTTCCAGCCATCATTGCTACTCTGCAAGAGTTACCTAATTCCAGAAGAGTGATATCGTCTTCAGTTGCCAATCTCCCAGCCTCTGTTGAAAAAGGAGGTTTTCTTGTTGCAATTGTAATGAGTGAATTTATATTTAGCATCCATCATTCTTCATCTTTCAAAGTACTTCCAAAAACCTGAAAGTGAAACATTGTCTACAATTAAATTTGCTGATGACACGATTTAACGACTGAAAGATTTGTGTAACCCGTACGAAACTGAAGATAGCTGTAATAACAAACAATTCACTTCATTATTTGAAAAGGCTGAAAAAATTTCTCAAGATAATTTTGGAACCGCAATTAATTGTTGTGCCCTGGAAAGTGGGGAAGCAAACCAAAAGAGACAACCCCCCCTTACTCTACTCCTGGGGAATATTATTGTCGGTCAATATTCACACCTTGCATCGATTCATTAATTTCAAGTTTGGTTGACCGGTTCGTGAAAAACAGAGGTATTCTGGAAGCTCTAGACTGTCTCTACTCCCAAAGAAAGCAAAACAAACAAATATTTACAAACTGAAAACACTGAAACTGTCTATGATAGCCAGTGGTCTGATTGTGAGGTTGAGGCAGAATATATGCTGTGGAGTACAACATTGAAAAATGTAAAAGAATCTGAAATTCCCAAGAAAATCATCTAAGTTCTAGACGCCTGTGACAAAAACTTCTATACTGCTATCAACTATTTACTTTAGGTAACTATTTTTTATTATAAAACTAAGTAGACTTACACAATTTTATTTTGGTACTTTTGTTTGCGTAAACAATACACATAAACGTTATCTTTTAGATACATTATTGAAAAATAATTAAATCAAAACGATTTATAAACACAAATAGTAAAAAATATCAAAAAATAAAATAAAAACCTGAAATAATCCCTAATTGATTTCTCGTCTAAACTAAAAGAAATAAAATAGAAATACTCGTAACTACAAATACCGGTAACTTTTGTTGCAGGTGCTTGCTACATTACCAGAGGTAGAGAGGTCCTTCTCATCTCTCAAGAGAATTAAAAGCCACCTGAGGAATTGAAAGCTCTGAGGATTAATTGGGCTTGCTCTACTCACTATCCAGCTCCAATCAGGCCCGGACTGGCTCATTGAAAAGGGCGGTGGACAACCGTCGTCAAGGGCGCCGAGATATATATATATATATATATATATATATATATATATATATATATATATAGCTCGATTTCTAGAAATTGAGGTGCTGGAACTGTACCTGAAAAAATATTCCGGGGGGTTTGTGGGGCATGGAATACCCCCAACGGAAGCGGTGGGTCCGGAGGTCCTCCCCCAGAAAATTTTTGAAAATACCATCATTGAAATAGGCAATTTTACGCTATCTGAGTACATTTTTGCAACTTGTAATCCAAGATCTTTTTTTATTTTTTATTTGAACAATTAGTTCAAAATAACTGTTCAAAACAATCTGTAACAAATTTTTTAATAAAAAAATATATATATAAATCTTCACTTTATTTTTGTAACTATATATTATTTCATATTCTACATCATGTTTATTATATATTATTGACTTGGGTATTAACTGTATTAGTGTATTACAAAATCCCCTGACATCGGAAGGTTCAGATAAATGAAACAAGGCGCTTTGGTTTAATAATTCCTTATGTATTTAATAATTGTAAAATACATCGTTTACTAGTATTAAGGTAAGTGATAGAGCCAAACACTAACAATAAGTAATTATTAAGTAAATGGTCCTAGAATGTTAGTAAACGCCTCATTTCTGTGCTTGAGTCACACAATTTGTTTATTATCATTTCACCATCAATTTTACTCATAATATCCTTTTCACTTTGCATGATTATTAAAAGATTCAAGATTTTGATTTGTCATTAAAACTTTATAAAGTTCTTTGTATTGCAAGCAATACATATTATATTCAACAAGCACTTTAAATGCACACTTTATACAAGTGTTACAGGTCTTTGCTTCAGTACACTTTACCGAGTCTAGGTCAAATTTATCTTCGTCGCCACCTTCAAAGTCTTCGTGATCTAGTTCATTATCTGATTCCTCTTCTGACTCTCTTCCCCTCATCTGAAATTGCTTATGAATGTACTTTACCTTAATAAGATAATGTAGCTCCAATCAACAGCGACGAAGTAACAGATGAATTGGCCAGAAGTGGAAATAGGAGATTAGTGCTATAAACTAGAGCTTTTGTTTTGTTAATTATTCATTTATAGAATGTTTAAATATTACATATAAATATATTTTAACTAATCCTCTACACTGTTGTTTTTTTAGCCTTACTCATCTACTTGACAGAGTTTGAGGTGACAAACTTCAAAACTATATTTATGTTTATTCCAATAAAATTCCTTTGCTTCATCATTAAAGAAATAAAAATATCGTAAAATCATGAATTAAACAAAATATTTCTTTGAAATAGTAAGTTTTTTTAACTATGAAAAGTGCTCAAATTAGGTTAAGCCCTCTATTTAGTACCCTGTTTTGTACAAATTTTCCCAGGGGTGTACTCCCAGACCCCCCCAACAAAATTCCTGGCTACGCCACTAGCCTACTTATTTAAAATGCTGTGATAGTTAATACAAGTTAAGATACTGTACTGAATAGTTTCTCTTAACTGCAAAAGTTTCCCAACAGGCATAACAACCAATAACTGGGGAAGTGAAATATGCAATACAATAAATTATGACTGAAACTAAAAATAGTTATAATATGTTCACTATAAATTATTGTATTTTCTTCAATTTTAGTTTCTTATAATTTTTTTCATACAGTGTTTAAGTTATTCAAAAGTCTCGGTGAGGCTGTAGAACTCGGTTCCCACGCACAGGTTCATTACCCATGTGGGGACCTTTTCCATGTTAAAAAATGTGTAAGTGTAATTGTATTTTTGCAAATAAATAAACAATTATTATTATTATTATAAATGCAGCAGATAAAATGAACTTTGAAATGTATGAGCAAAGACATGAAAAAATAAGATATATCAACACTTACCGTTGGAATTTACGAAAAATCTTAATAGTAGACATGAAAATAAAACAAATGATTAGTCAATAATATTCTACGATTTGCAAATGCTCAAACAAGTTCTGACTCCCATAATAGTGCAGACTCTTTACTGACATCATTTTACATTGAAAAATCTTTAAATTAACAGTTGATTGTTAATAACAACGGACAGAGTGTGACCTAGAAAGAGAAAACAAACCTTTAAAACATGAATTATTTAAGCATACATTATGCCAAACAAGAAATACCTGACAAATGTCAACTAGCGGGCTGGTATTTTGCCTAGGGTGCCAGAATAGTTTGTACCGGCCCTGACAAATATGCAAACTAAATGAAAATATTATGACTAAATTGGAGAAACTTTTTTCTGCTCATTACAGATAAACCGAAGATACTTAGCCATGAGTTTAAAGTGTTAAATGCCGTATCATATAAAACTTAGTATTCTCCATACTACATGGGTACAGTCATTTTAGAAAGGGATGTAGTCAATAGATTCTCTAAAATCTCTGTTGACAAGATATGACATGGAATATACTTAACCCACCAACGGAACCAGGATAATCTGTAGAATGATCAATCAACACCAGTCAATGTCCTTTACTGGCTAGAACAATAAATAGACTAAAATAGGTGTACTTTACCTTCACGTCAAACAGTTCACAGTGTGTGAGGTGAGAATACAAACTTTGGTTGGTATTCTCACCTCACACACTGTGAACTGTTTGACGTGAAGGTAAAGTACACCTATTTTAGTCTATTTACAACAGTTCAGGGGCTACAGAATGGATTTTAATAGAACAATAAATATTGAAGGAGGAACTCCTAGCATTATTGTACTAGATTAAATTAATTAAAATGATGGTTCAGTAAACTGGCCTCAAAATTATGGACCTGTGATCTAGCCAACCTTTTACACTGGCCACCTTGTACGCAAACAACTTGTTCACACAAGGTAAAATATATATTTTAGTATGCAAAATCATAACTATAATACTAGACATCAAAGGTGCATAGTAACCGTACAATAACATTAATTTTTTTTTCAAGAATAAACTATATGCAGAGTTATAATTTCTGAAAAACGTTTTAGTGACTTAAAAAAGGAGCAAAATATGAATAAATTTAATTTACGCCTTAAAAAATATTCAACCCAAAAAATCTGTTTACACTATAGTGGAATACTAATATTGATCTTCATAAAATACATAACAAAAGTAATAAATAATGTTTGAATAAGAGCAGATCTTGGGTGCTAGTTTTTGTGAATTAAAATTTCCTATTATTTTTTATTACTTACATTATTAGATTAATTGTTGATACTATTTACTGTACAGATTATTGTAATACATTTTTTTCTTTTTTACCTTGAAGATAGCTGTAATTATATGAATTTCTGGACTTCCCTATACATTTAAAAATGCATAGCAATGATTTATATTACAATGTCTTGTCTTAAAAATAAAAAAAATAATTTGTTGAGTTTATTAGTACATTTTATTAAATATCTTATTTACCTATGAATGGTAAATAGGTTCCAATGTACTAAGATTTTTTCTCAATTTTTTTTTATCTTGATTGCTGTATTTCATCTTCAGGGGAGTGGTGGTAAGTGATTTTACCTAAAAAAATGCAAAATTACCTGATATAAAATTAAAAAAACTTGAAAGATCTAGGTTAGTCTATTTCTTTATTATTATGGCTCTACTATGGATTTATTGTTTAGGTTCAGGTAAAACATATATTAACATGTCACTTTAAAAAGTACTTTATTATATAAAGAAATGCAATAAAATAGCCTTAAAACAGGTATATGAGACTATTTACAGGTTTGTTTTTTTACAATAACCAGTTATCTAACTACAGTTATTTACAAAAAGGATATTTTTGAGTCCCTCGCTGTATTTATAATTGAAATCTGTATCACATAACTTATGAAATGGACAAGCTATTACAGTAAACATTGTAGCCAGAAGATTTTATATTTCTATAAACTAAAACAAGTACACTTATTTTAAGTATAAAAAAAACAAGTGACTAGTTTTATACTGTATGCAATTATCAGTTTGATACATCAAGAAGTATACCAGTTATATATCATTGATAACACTCCAGTTGTTTGTAGAACAGAACTAAGTTTAAATTATCACAACATTCCTAGGGTAAATTAAAATTACGTATTACTCTCTTTAAAATTACCAGTTCTTTACATGAAAATAAGATTGTATAAAATATTTTCATTTGTTACTTATTTAGCCCACACTTAATGTTTATTTACTTATCAGCTTAGACTAATAAAACCAATAGTAAAAGATGTTATAGGCGTCAAAGCAGTCTTAACAATTGTACATATATATATTAATTAACACAGTTAACCTTTTGAAACCAAATGGAATGTTACTAAACTTAATATTAAAGTTGTTTTCCAGGATTATCAATTTCTTAACAACTACATTGTACGTAAATAAACTAAAAAAAAACCAATTTTCACTAATTTTAAAAGGCTGTTATAAAAAAGTCTAACCAAGCTTTAGAATGTGTTACCCATGTATTATTGACAAATATAGATATATTTTTATAATGCACAAGACTAAAATATTTCTGACACTATCTATGAGTATATAAATACTTGCTTGTTTGTTGGAAATGTCATTATACACTTTCAGTGTTGTTTGTCAAGTCATTTTACCCAAAATAATAAAGTCTGCAATGAAAAATAATATATTTAACTTTGTATTTTAATGGTATACCTGATTTTACAATTTTAAAATATTGTTATTCTCTTCAGCGACATTTTGTTGTGTGTTTATAAGTTTGTGTAGTAACAAATCTTATTACAGTCATGTATTTCTTTCTTCAAAAATAAAATGTTTAAAGTTTTGTTGCAATTGTTCTTTTTTTCTTACTGCATTTTTTTATTTAGTATACAAATGGCACAGAGACAATTAGCTGAACGTGACTATAATGATCCATTGTGGAAAGCCATAAAAATCACTATAGTTTAATTAATTGTTATCATTTTAGTATCAGAATTTGTAAGAAAGAGTTAATTTTGACAGTTAATCTGATAATAGAAGTAAATTAATAAGAAATAGTAAATATCATTGTAACTGTTAATGATGATATACAATTAATTAATAACTTTTTGTAGATTGATCTACCAAGCTCACACTGGTTTAAGGTAATGAGTATTTTATACATGTGTGGAATGTATTATCTATGAATGGTATTTGATATTATTGTACAAGATTTTCAGCAAATTTGCCCGTTTGAAAAATGAAACTATAGAGCCCAATAACTGATTAAGTACATACTTCATATCAACTTGTGAATGTTTTTTTATAATAATCTTTGAAGTTCAGTGACTATTTTACTAATTCCAGCTATTAATACAAACTAAACATATTTTAGAAATCCCCGAATGTTGTATATAGCTAGAATATATAAAATAAAGTTTGGAATCTGCTTAAATTAGAGATCACAGATTAATAACGGCACTGGACAAGAGAATAAGGTTCTTCGTATACTAGCTGGCACTTTGCGCTTGAGATTTACCGATGATCCTCTGGACAGTGGGGACTATGAACAGCATGAGACCGCTTGCAGCAAGTGTACTTCCAGCTACGTAAAACCCGGGATTGTAGGACTGCATGGCATCATACAGCCAGCCTGCAACAAGTCACAAGTTTAGTTACGTTATCATAGATCCCTTGCCTACAATAGAACCTCATTATAATGAGCCTGAAGGTTTTCCGTAGTAATGAAAGCATGTTTTATTTGAAATAATCTTTATAGGAGTGTAGTTGAAAAAGACAAACGCCAATTAACTAGCCAACCTACCATAGTCAGTTCCATAGGCCGTTGCGTAGTTGGGCGCAGCAGCTATTTGATTGCCAGTTGAGGAGCCAATTATATATTAGCTATGGGTGAGTGAGGGAGGGGCCAATAAATTGTTATAGGTCACTTGGCTTCGATCGAGAGTAGTCGAATTTTCACGAAGTAAAATAATTTAACGAGCGCGAACTTGATGATCATCAGTGCTTTAAAAAACAGTCAACTGAGAGTTGAGGTTATGTTATTGTTTTCAAAACAGGTTGTACACTACTGGCTGCGTAGCTTAATGATGTTTGGACTTAATTATTAATTATAAAACTCTAGCGTATACTCGTGATTTGAAGTTTATTTTTGTGCTCAACTTTAAAATTATTCAAATTTTATTTCACAGGCATGAAAAGGCATTTTGTACCAACTCAATTTTATCAGCATAAAACGCAGTAAAATTTGTGTTTATAAAATTGGACACTATATCATTGATGTACATCACAGTCCGTACAGTGACAGTGAGTTTGACACACCCACACACTCATTCGCGTTATTAATATTGACCCTCCCACTCAACTATACACGTTCAATCATAGTTAATTTCACTTATCACGTAATAAACAATAAATAATTGAAACATTTATAGTCTATTTTTATTGATTTAAATAAAACATTATCATAAATTAGCTTGCCTAAACTGTAGCTTTTTGTTCTCTCAAAATCTGTATTAATCTGGAAATAGAATACAAATCATTGCAAACTAAAGTAATGGAAAATTATAGTAGGTTACTAGGAAAACCCAAAGAACGCATTAAACTACAGAAATATCACTCTATAAAATACAACAATAACAAAATATTTCTTTACTGGACGACAGTAACCAAACAGATTGACGATTGAAGAATAACGATGTCAAGTAAGGAATACACACGACACACCCTTCATGACAATTAATTGAACTCTTTCAACTACGTTGTTACAGCATTGCTTGCCAGGTTTTTTTAGACTACTATTTCATAAATGTAGTGCTTATATTGAAAAAAATTAACTGATCGGTGCTGGGAAAGATAAAAATAATGGTGAAACCATTGAAATAAATAAATAAAAAGAGTGCAAAGTTACCACGTTCGAACGGAGTGTTGCCGCCAACTACCGGCTTTGAAATCAAGTTTGTAAGAACCTTTTCTCATAAGGACTTCAACCTTTTAATGGCAGATTTATAATGTTTTACTTTAATATTGTTTACTTATTTGATTGTATTGTTCTTAGATTTCCACTTTTTAATTACTATTTAATCATTAGCATATTTTAGGATGCAGATTACTGACCACTCGTTTTCATATGAAATAGAGCTATTATTTTGCTACGAGTCAAGGGATTTTCGAAACACGAAATCGAGATCATTTATTTACACAAACAAACAGAATTGGAGAACAAAAATACAAAATAAGGTTAAAAGATTAATCAATAAACCATTACAAATACAAATAACTTCACAATCGCTGAATATCAGTTGTATCACAATAGTAATATATCATGACTACAGGTTTTGTAAGGATTACAACGTGACCATGCAATTGATTTTCCTACCACTAAAAGCCAAGATAGAGTTGAATTTAGGACAAGTATAACAATTTTGTTTGAAATAGTATAGACTTTTGAAATTTAAGTTAAAAAAAATAAAACATACAGAATTGCTCTTGTCCACCTTGTTAAATCATGAATGTGGTCCAAAAACAGTTCTTAGTTTTTGGAGTTTTGAGTAACACAGATTTAAAGTTAGTGGGTCTTTTGACAGGTTTTGTTCAAGTAATGTACAAAAACAACACATCTCATAGGGGTGGCCCACTGTCCACACCACTCAAGCATATGTTAACAAAAACTGGAAAGATATTTTGGTGTGTTCACAAGCTGGATGATTTTACACTAGTTCGCAAACAAGACTCAACTGGTGAGGGGTACAGTTGCAGTCACATACCAACCGAAGCGTATGCGAGAAGTCACTCCATTATGCCGACCACTAACAAACTTCAAAGACCAGTGTTCAACTTGCACCAAAAGGCTCCCTGGTTGCTATACAACCAATGGTTTAGTGTAAACGTTTTAAAATTTAAACTGGGAGACTTATCACTTTTTATTAATATTTTGATACAGGCATGAATAATTTCTTATATGGTAGATTATTAAATATTTTATTTTTGTTGCAAGAAATGTGGCCCCGGAGCAATCTAACCCTCTCGCCCCCCCCCCTCTGGGCGGCCCTGAGTGTATGTTGTTTTAACTAAAGGTAACTTGTGAGATGTCAAAGATAGATAATAGTTGTACTAGACATTTTTATGACTAACAACATTATCAATAAATTTTATATCTGATTTTATTATTTATACTATTTTATTTATAGAATTTTAATTTACCATAGTAATGCAGAGATGAAAGGTGGCTAGTTTAAATACCAAATGTTGTGTTAGGGTAAAGGACACTTGGCTAGTTAGGAGACATAGGGCATTATTAGCAAACTTACCTGAGAAGACTAAGTCAGACTCAACTCAA
This sequence comes from Stictocephala bisonia, assembly GCA_035578905.1. Classification (NCBI taxonomy): domain Eukaryota; kingdom Metazoa; phylum Arthropoda; class Insecta; order Hemiptera; family Membracidae; genus Stictocephala; species Stictocephala bisonia. The sequence goes on along the minus strand of JAQJVL010000552.1, from coordinate 221,091 downwards.
CTGCCAAGTACCAATGGCACTCAAAATGTGTGTTACGTGTTGTGTCATTATTTGTTTCCTTTTATAATTTGCTAGTAGACTTGTCATGTAAGTTTGTTGATGCCTTATCTCTCAAAGTATCCTCCTTTGAATAAAAATTTATTACATTTTTATTAGTTTATTTAATTTTTCAACTACATCTGAACAGTATTTTAAAAATGTGTTTTTCTTTTCAATAATCATCATGATGATGTCATTGGAGTTTCTTTCTTTTTTTCAAAAACCATTCTTCAAAAGCAAAGATTTAATTTGTTAAACTTATATTAAGAAAAAATTTATAAAGTTTGGTGAATATATCATTAGACAGTCAATTCTAGAATATGGTGAATATTTATGACAACCTTGTGACAAAGAAATTAAAGTTATAATGTTCATTTCATTTTTGGTCAAGATACAGGCATTAATATCTAGTATTTATTTATGATTTAAAAAAAATTAATTTTGTTTATTAAGTGAAAAATATACTTTAAATATGAAATCGCTTTTAGGGAAGAATTATATGATATCTTATTTAGAAAATAATAATTCTATTATCAATAATGTTTGTTTGAATGAATATATTTTTTTAATGATTTGTTTCCTTTTTTTAAGTCAATTTTACACTAACTTGAATTTGCAAACCATTTTCTCTGTATTAAATATTCTACTTGACAAATGCATACTGTCGGAATTGCTTCTGCCACATAATGTGGTCAAATGTCAAACTACTTTATAATGTACCTATCTCAGAAACTGGAGTAACCGCTTTAATGACTAACTACGGGTACTAATTACGAAATTGCAATCAGAACAGATAGCTGGCAGATAAATAATTTATAGTCTAATCTGCGTGCAGTGGCATGGTACCGTTAAATAGGGTGAATTGGAACAAAACTTCATCATTGTGTACTATTAGTGAATTTACAACATATGTGTGATTTATTCCCCCCAAATATTTCGTCAGTTGGTTGATATGACAACTGATGGGGAAATACAATGTTAAGAGGTTGTTGTCACTGATAGCCTGTCAGCAAATCATGAAAGTTGCATGAAGAAATTTATAGAATTTCAACCTATCCATAACATGTAAGTACAAACCTATTAAATATGTAGGCTTATGATTATTACTCTTTTATTTGGTGACATCCACATAAAACAATAGGCAAATGTAATTTTATTTCAAGTTACACAAATAAATGTTTCATCTTGATTTGTGTTATTGCGTCATACATTTGAGATTTTCAGGGTGATTTGGAACAAGAAAAAAAAAGGTATTCAGATTCACCCCAGAAATTTTAATAGTCCATAGAGTAATGTATTCACGTCGCTATTTAGAAAATATGTACCGTACTTTAATAACTATGTTTTACATGTTTTGTGGTTTGTTTCAGGTTGTAGTGTCTGGAAGGTAGCATATTTTAAACAAGATGCCTATGAAATACATCAAAGTTGCAGCAACAAAGAAAATGCAAGCCGATCCTGAAGTCATCAAACGAGCTATAGAAGATTTTGAGGCAGGATTAAGCCTCCGAAAGAGTGCTGAAAAACATAAAGTAGCTGTCACAACATTGCACAGATTATAAAAGTGTTGAGCTTAAAGATTTCAAAAGCCCTGCAGGCCTGCAGTGCAGAGAAGGACTCATCTTGTAACTAAGTGGGACCCTCAGTGGTCAATGAGGAACCTCTATACAAAACAAAGAAGAATAAAACTGATGGCAAAAGACATCACTTTTCTTCATCAGAAGAATCAGATGATTACACCATTCAAGAGAGTGACAAGGACTTAATACTTTTAACGACTTCAGAGGAGGACTTTTACCTGAAAGATGAAGGAAAACTAATTCCAAATGAGTTTCTCCAAATGACTTCCTGTTGGTTAAAGTTTATGGGAAAGCAAAAAAATCATTTAGACTTTATGTTACCAAAGTGCTATACCTAGATCCAGATGATGATGAATACATTGGAGTTTTCTACAAAAGAGTACCTAACACGTGGAAATTTTCGAAGACGGAAGAAGAAGCATCTTTCCTTCCTAAAGATGTAGCGAAGAAACTAGAGCCTGATGACATCAAGGCATTTTCTCGTTTCAAAGACATGATAAGTTTTAAAAATGACCTTACAACTTTAAACCTGTACTGAAAGAAATAAAGTAGACTAAGAATAATGTTTTTCAGTGTTGACTGTTTTATTCAAGTTTTAAATGTTAAAAAGATATGTTTTCCATGCAACATTTTTCTTCATAGTACGAGGGTCGTCCAGAAAGTAAAGAACGATTGTGCATCACATGCACCGCCGATCCCCCACCACTGCGACTGCGTGCACCCTAGTTACCTCTGGCTGTCCTGTCAGTGTGAGTCGAGTTTCATTCCTGTGCGGTCACACACCTTTGCTCTGTAAACTTTCAAAATGGCGGCACCCACTGGAAATCCCGCCAAATTGATGGCAACTCTTTTTTGGGACCGCAAATGTTTAATCCATGTCGAGTTTTAGCCAAGGGGAGAAACGATAAATTCAGAAGCCTATTGCAAAACCCTTCAAAGACTGAGACGTGCAATACAGAACAAAAGACGTGGCATGTTGTCAAAAAAAGTGTTTTTGATCCACGACAATGCTCAACCCCATGCATCGGTACGAACCCAGCAAGAACTTCAAGGTCCAGTGAGAAATTTTTGGACACCCTCCTTATAGTCTGGACCTCGCGCCTTCAGATTACCATCTGTTCCCCAAACTGAAAACATTCTTGGGTGGGAAGCAGTTTGGAAACGATGAAGAACTGAAAGAAGAAGTGACATCCTGGCTCATATCTTTGGCGGCTGAAAAGTATAACACCGGCATTGAAAAACTGATTCCTCGGTACAATAAATGCTTTGACAACCAAGGCAACTTCATTGAGAAGTAGGCTAGGTTACTGTGAGTATGTAAATAAAGTTCTGTGTTGTTATCTTTCGTTTTTAATTTTCTATACCATAACGTTCTTTACTTTCTGGACGACCCTCGTAAATATATAATTTTATTTTATAGTATGCTTTATAATTACTAGGTGTTTTTATTCACCGCTTAAATGTTTGCATAGGAATACTTAAAGATTTTAATGTGTTCCGATTCAGCCTATACTTGGGGTGAATCGGAACATTAAGAAAAAAATGGTTTTTTTATTTTTAAAAATCAAAAGTGTACTTTTTTGATAAAAAACTCTTAAGACTTAGACTTAGTCAAGACCAAGGTTTTAGGACCAAATTTAATATTTTAAATTAAAATCTTTCAGTAAATTTTCATGTTAGAAATTCAAAAGTATTCCGATTCACCCCATTTTACGCTATGTGATAACTCGCCAAAACTGTTTTCATCTGGATAAAAATAGTGGGGATATTTTGTGTTCAATGTAAAATAGTGATTTAGGAAATGTATAAGCAAACAAATGAAACATGTTTAAGTTTTCCTATTGGTAATTATTTTACTGCCCATAAACAATGTTGTATTTAGATTTAGAACGCATGTTTATGTAAAAATGATAAAACTGACAAATCTTACTTAACTAGTAAATTTTCTTTATCTAATTTTTAATGTGGGGATCAGATTCGAAGATAAACATTACAATTTACTAACTCACTTGTTTCCTGACCACTGAGTTATAAATGATCATTCCTGAGAAAAGTTCTTCTACGTTAGTAGCCAGACTACACAGATTATAACATCGTAATTCTTAATATTAGTCTTAAAATATACAAAATATTGTTTGTTGTTAATAAATACATTATCATCAAATAATTTAAAGAAAGAGAACTAATTTTATCAGGTTTTGAAACTTCTTGTGAACATTTAGGCTTCAAAATACTGTTCACTGATTTTCTATTTATTTTTTTACAACTGGCGCATTGTTGCAACTCAGCTACTTGCTGAGGATATTATGGGTGATAGGTTATATGCCAATTTCTTAATACCAACCAGCATTCATTCAATTGTTGCCATCAACGTGGACACTACTAGAGAAGTCTGGGATGTTCATGTCGGGTGCTGGTCAAGATTCGGATGTTGTGTAGGGATAGGGAGGAGAACTGAGTATCAGGCTTGTCAGTTAAATGATATTCAGACCAATACTGTGTGGTTTGTATTCCATGTAAAGATGTCAGTCCCTTATTCACCCTGGCAATTGAGCTATTATTAAATGGCTCTTTCTAAGAAACAGTCGACCTTATTTAGTAGCAATGACAATAGACTTTTTCATCTACACTCATTCACCCATATCTCTACGATTGGTAACCTAATAATGAATAATAATGACATGTTTACCAACATAAATCACAAGTTTCAATCTAAGTAAACTTACCAGCAATGGGTGGTCCCAAGAATGAAGCTATGCCTTGGAACAACAGCAGTAAACCAAAGGCGTTTGTCAGCTTGCCAAGACCTAATAGATCCACTAAGATGACTGAAGTAAGACCTACGTACGCTCCTATGGAGAAGCCATAGACGGCAGCATATATAGAGAATGTGTAGAAGTCATAGCAGAAGGCACTTAATATAGTACCTGTGGACAAGAGGTTATAATGTTATAAAATGATTAAAAACACACCTTCAAATAAAATCATCATGATTAGTTGATATGATTTTTAAAAAAGTATCTTTTCCGCTTATGTAAACTACTGTTTCTTGTATACCAAAGTCAATTTCTTTAGTTTCAGAGATAAATATATCAAATATTTAAATAATTGACATATCTTAACTAATTTAGAAGACTAATACTCTGCAATATTGCACATTATTTCCTTGAATAAGTCCTTTCCGTCATGACGTTGCTGTCATATCAATGTCCACATGTAGGAGTCTAATATTGCATGGCTGTTCTTGTATTGCATTTACATTTTTTGGCTTTGAGATAGAGGTGGTTTTTCAGCCAAATCACAGGGACCCTTTAATGCTGTGAGTATTTGTCGTTACTCTCATCACAAACAATGGATTTACGACAAGCATATCCTATTTACAGTCTTCATATACTAAAAATGAAACAATTGTAAATTAAATGTGAGAATCAAGAGCTCACAATCTTGCATTTTAACCTCTTCGTGTCAGTTGTATCACCTATGATATGCCAAAAATACAGTTTTTTTACTCATTTGAACTTTTTTTATAAACTAACCAATGGAGCAAGTCAACTGGATTGCATCATGGAACACTAAACAGCCGATAGTAAACAGCTGGTTGTGTTTGTTCTGAATCTTGTTGAAAGTTGTTTAAGATAAATTTACTTAATTCTGTGTGAAATTTTCAACTCAACCAACTTTGGAGATAATTTTATACCTTTTTCAGGTAAGATAACTTATCATAACTAATCCTAGTTGGAATAACATATTTTAGGAGTAAATTAATGTGTATTATACTTCATTTAGTATTTTTTTGCAATTGTAGGTTACATATTTGGTTATGTATCAGGAGTGATACATCAGGCATCAGTGGAAGAAATAGGTAAGTATCTCCTGTGATACATTAGGCAGCAATAGAACATTCAATAAATTATTATGACTAATTCTTACTATTATTTCAGATAAAATGGATTCTCAATTTCTGGGACGATTTCAGGACGTAGTGCCTTTGTCTGAACTAAGTGATTGATGACAGCAACCTTGATGATACAGTTTATTTACCAAAATGTATTAGAAAAAATATACCTGACATTATAAAAGGAGATAATTTTTTATGACTAAAATTGTACAGTCTTCCACTCTTCCTATACAGATACTAACAACTGTGTCTCTGTACACCATAATAATGCTCAAAAGGTCACATATATTTAGGAATATCTTAGAAAAAAAGAAGAGAAGACCATCTTCTGCAGCAAGTGTTGATGAAGATCATGGCAAAATGAAAAAAAGGACCAACAAAACCTATTCCAGAGCACATAAAAAGAACTAATCAATTGGCCATTTTGTATTTTGGAATCGAATAAGAAAAAGATGCAAGTGTCCGGGCTGTAAGAAGCTAACATTTGTAAAATGCAATCGTTACCTTTATTCCTGTAAAGAAAGAAACTGTTTTGAGATTTTCATTGCTAAAAAATGAAGTTTTATACACTTTTGTGATAGTTTATGTTATGATTTGATATTTTATGACTTTTAATTATATTCTTCTCATTATTCCATATAATTCTAATAGTTTTAGCTTGTGCTATTGTATCTGGCTCATTTAAGGAATAAAGATGATATAATTCCATTGTTGCCTGATGTATCACTTGTGAGACATAACCCAAATCATCCCTTTTGTATTTCATTTTTTTATATTATGTTTATTACAGCTATACAACATCAAAATAAGAAAAAATAAATAAATTTAAGTTTTTCACACAACAAGAAAAAATTAGGCATGAGAGGTTAAAGTCTACCTAATACGCTTATGAAGTTTCACAAAACAACCACAAACTATCGTCATTTGCAAATGAGCAATTATTTTTATATTGACTCTAAAATTATTATAAATTCACTTACTGATTCCACAGACTGTGAGGCTCCAGTTGTACACCCACAGGCGGTTAACCCAACTCTTGTCCGACAAGTATCCGAGGATAATACGCCCTATGGTGTTTGCCACCCCAATAATAGAGATCAAGTAACTCCCTTCCTGTTTAGTAAGGCCTTGTACATCCGCCATTCCCTGAAAATCACAGTGATTTTTATCAAATGACAGCTCATCGTGGATACATAAAATATCTACACTACTAAATTGATCCCATGCTCTGGACCTAGAAAAGAAAGACTCTTACTCTTATATCTGGTCATTAATATTGTTTCTCTTCAATATATTCAACACTTACTTGACGGAATATAGTAACAATGACTCTGAAATGAGTACTTATTTAGATATTAGTGAAATGAAATGAAAAACGATTTTATTTTATAAGGCGAGGCTAGGAGTAGACAGTCCTTTCTACCACCTAATCTTAGATGAGTTCCTAATGAGGAATAAGGTAAATTCGTAACTTAATAACTTTACTGTGCTGCAAAAGCATCGATTGCTTCCTACAAAACTAGCACCGAGGCTGTAAAAGCAAACTTTGTTTGGCTTACGTACTGTAAGAATTGATAGTATGTAATGCAATACATATTGAATTGGCAAATTATAAAATTAAGGTATCCTGGAAATTAATTTATTCCTCATTTTCAAAACCTTTTCATAAAGCTGCTAATAAATCACGTAATGTTGATAACGAAGAACTCGCAAGTTTAATAAGTATCTTATGAGAGTGTAATAAATAGTGTAGTATAATTATAATTTGAAAAAATTACAATTCAAAATTTCAATATTTCAATTTTTTTTAAATGAGGTCTTTTATAGCCAAATACAACATCATTTGACAATGTGTAATTTTTTTAAATTATAATATGTTCAATAAGAAGAGCTTTTTACAATGAATATAGATCATCATCCAATATCTCTGATTCGGACTATTTCTAAGTTTTTAAATACCTAGTTCACTTTCAACTGACTAGACAGTTTGTTTTTAGATCAGGCCGTAGTCACTGTGGTTTTTTGCTTGTACAGCTGCATGTCCTTTTACTTGATGATTTCGGGTGCCATTCTGATCAGGCAGAGGGTACAGCTGGGGTTTTTGCACTTCATCAGGCAATCGGATGGTACAAGGGCCCTGGCTAGCTCATCCAGCAATGACCTGGATGCCCCATCAACTGGTTATAATCTCCATGGCTAAAGCAGTGCCGATTGGCTTGCGGAGAGTGCCATGCTGCAGTCATGGTGGGGATCTGCCAGGGCCACTGTTAGGGGGGACAGTGCTTGGTCTGGTGGACTTGAAGTTGTATTGGTGAAAAACAGAGTGAACATACTTTCTCTCCCTATATCCCTTTAGCTTTTTGACTTTCCTTTATTTCACCTTATAATTTTAAACAAATCAAGAAAAACCGACAGCCAAGACAGTGATGTATCAATAACAGTTACTGAGGTTTCAAGTTTTTCCACAGGGTCACTGTAATGTAAATGCTTTTATTTCAGTCTTAATTTGTTAATATGTTGATGTTTAATCGTATATAACATTAAAAATAATCACAGTCATATGTCTGTCTGCCATCGCTAAAACTCCACCAAGGTCTGGATAAATGATGAAACTTGGAGATAAGAAGTACAATATCCATATATCAATCTATATACTGTAATAATCAACTTTTCTTTTAACATTATCAATTTATTTTTATACTAAAAGCTTGAACTTCTAACACACCTTATCTTTTAACAACTTTGTTATTGATTATTAATAATCGTTTTGACAGATGATACCTGATTTTTGTAGTGAAATGATTGTCTTCAATCAATCCTTTTTTTTGTTATTTAAAAACTGCACTTATCTAAATATAAGTATTTGGTTTAAATTCAAATTGTGAATGATAAATGAGAAATGAGCAATTTAAAATTAAAATTTTAAAGTTTCCTTATTCATTTCCTTTTGAGTCTTAATCATCTTGAGAATTACTCTCATGCTTAGCTACCATTGACATAATTAACTTATGCCTCAAAGGAGCATTACTTATTAACTTAGAATGTTTATAACTATAAATATTTTGCTCCGACACTTGCACTCAATTTATTCCGAATTGTTTTCACCTTAGATTTATGCATGCTTCAAGTCTGGTGCCTATTTTAGCACATTTTACCAACTTAATATAAATGTATGTATTAGCAGGCACGGATCCAGAGCAGTGAATTGGGGGGGGGCGAACCTGCTGGGGGGTATGGAATACCCCCCAGTAAGGCGGGGGTCCTCCCCCAGAAAATTTTTGCTATTTTAACGTTCTAGAAGTACTGTTTTTAGCAGTTTGGGGGGTGTTTTTAGGGTTTAAATATAGAAGAATACCTAAGTTCTGTAATCGAAAAGAAGTTTGGCATAAATTTATTCCAACAGCTGATTAATGACACTAGTATAAACAATTAATTGTCAAATTGGTATTGCCATTGATACTTCTTAGAACCCCTGGGGTAGTTTCCTGATGTAATTTCAAAATAAATTGTACAACTTCGAAATAGCATTTAAGTATATACATTTAATATCACAACTATTAAATAATAAAATGGATTCCATTGGAATGTTGTATTGTTAAAATTTTATGGAAACGGTTCAATGAGCAACAACTTAAACATAGTTTGGACATAGTTAAACATAGTTAACTGTGTAGAGTTACATTTAACACATTCATTACACAACCATTAATATAATAACTCAACTATCAAATCAATGTCGTCTGTCAATCAGTGTCTCGGCGTCTCGCCACTACGTCGGCACTAGACACGCAGTGTTGCCGGTGAAAATATATAGGCCTACCAATTACCAACCGACGACTCGGAAATTCTCCTTTCTACAAACTCAGACTACACATCCGAATATTATATATACTGTAATATTATTAAGACGGTAACAATTACTAATGTTATTTTCATGACGGTAAATCAAATATTTTATTAACATTTTATTCTAAGCGTGTAGGTACATCTTTTGCTTTTTTCCGTTTGGGGGGGGGGCGATCGCCCCCATCGCCCCCCCCCTTAAATCCGTGCCTGTGTATTAGGTATTCATAAATGTAAAATAGGGGATACAGAGCCAAGGGTGGTAAATTTTATAATTTTGTCAAAATACAGCAGAATCTCAATACCACGAATCTGAAGGGAATTGAAAAATATTTGTGTTTTCAAGATATTCGTGATAGCAAGGTTTGTGGTTATAAGGTTTAAACGGACTTAATCCATATTGAGGTTCACTTTCATATACTATACTGTAGAACAAATTGTTTATTATAAGTTTATTTAATGCCCTATGTACTTCAGTATCTACATTGACCATTTAACATTAAAGCAGTACACTTCTTTTCCTTTTCACCATGAAGTACGCTAGCCATAGTGTCTATTGCACTGAACAGTACCGAACACACAATAGAATCAAACTAAACTGAACTAAATCTGTACTGTCTAATACTACCTGCAAGTCCGGAAGTCGCGACAAACAGATGTTGAGTTTTTTCATTTTGCCAAGAATTAGTAGGAAATATAAATTCGTCTTACTGAGGTTGTGATTGTGGTAATTCACCTTTATACATCAGATTTGTGGTATAAGAGATTCTGGTTGTCACGAAAATGGAACAAACTTGCCATTATTGAGGTCTTTAAAATTCATGTTTTAAAGGGACTTTTAACATTGAGTGTTGAGTGAGCGGTTAAAGGGATTTTTTTAAATTCGTGCTATGAGGTTCATGCTATCAAGGTTACACTGTATTTATAAATAGTATATATTTCTACAGAACAAAAGCTTCCTTGCTGATTGAGTGAATGACATGATATTACCTGCAAAAAACATTAAAATTGAAAATTAAACATGATTCCGCTGTGTGCATGACACAACAGTTTCTTATTGGATGCATGTCCTTTTAACAAGAAATTATAATTCAAAAGCACATTACACATTTTTTGCAAAAATCCATATAAAAGGTGCACAAATAATATACAAAAGACTTGTATCTATATAAAAAAAATCACAGCTAAAAATCATAAAACCTGCATTTTAAAGAGCTCTCTTTTACAACATAACTGTATTTAAAAAAAAAAATCAATTTTTTATAATAACAGTATAGCTATGTTAAAGGCTATCATTGTAAAATTTAGAAATATTTATATAAACAATACGATAAAATATTTACTTACAACAATAAACGTATAAGGAACGTAGAACCCAATACTGGTGCAGAAATTAGAGAGAGAAAAAAGTAGGAATATAGGATCTTTGAGAAGAGAAAAATCAAGCATCTCCCTAAGAGTGTCTCTAGTCTCGCGGTGGCAGGGGAAACACCCGCACACTACCACTTTATCTTCTGGCCTTTTCTCTGGCCAACTCTCCATGACTGGCTTCTCCTCCTGCCTAATGGAGACACTGCTGTACTTCCTGGAACAAAATATGTAATAGGGAATCTCCAGTATCCATGATGTATATGTGAGTAGCATATGGCAGCTACCAATAATTGATTTTAAAACAAAGCAATAACATTTATTTGGAACAAGAGCCAAAAGTCATGTTATTTGTCGATAGAAATAATAAAGTGATCTCATGACCAATGATAACAATAATAAAGCCAATAATACATGAATAGAAATAATAAATCTAAATAAAATATATCAAACCATTTAAGACCTGCCTTATTCTAGTTAAACTAGCTAATCCTCTGTAAAAGAATGCATGGGGCACTCTGCAACTATGTGATCCATTGTTTTGATACACTTCCCGCAATTACATGATTGATCTAGTATCAATCTCCATTTGTATTTCCAGTAGTTACATCTGCCCACCCAGTTCGGAAGCGATTCAACAGTGTCCATTCCCAACGATGATAGTTCATCCCACCTACAGGAATTGACGTATCGTTATTAAGGAATTATTTCATCCATCAAAACTGTTCTAGCTAGCTATGGCAACTTTTCTTCTGAAAATAGTTTAAAAAAAGAGAGTATAAGTTTAGAGTTGAATTATACTGAGTTGAACAATTTATATTAGGAACCTAAATGTGCTTTCCCAAGGACTAAAATATCCTTGAAAATAATAGTTGATATTATCAACCATATATAGCCATACAAAATTTAAATATTTACTAATTATTTTTTGGCTTCCTTACACTTATACCCAATGTGTTTTTTATATACATATATATCACATATACATCACGTAGTAAGCTGTTTTTTATGTCTTATAATTTAATCACATCTACTATGGTTTTCAGCATCAATAAATTTGAACAGCTGCCATTTGAAACTAGTAAAAATAATTTATTCATCTTTCGCAAAATGTTAGATTTAAAATAGAAAAATAGTCATGCAAAATTACTTTACCTTAAGGGATATTTGAGCTATAAGTTTTTCTGTACCAATACAGACAGAAAATTAAGCATTTTAGGAACTTGTTCCGTGTTTACAGGAACATTTTTCTTTTATTAGAATGATTAATCATTTCCTAATTTTGAAACACCCTGTCGATATAGTGATTTATGTAACCACACAACAGTAAACATATTTTATTCATAAGACTGAGCAAGTTAATGTCCTTATATTCAATCGTTTTTCTCATACATACTTATTCATTTATGATGTTTCTTATATAAACAATCGCATACTGCTGTAAAACATCATTCATATTTTTATTATAACTAAGCTGTTCCTTAATATTGTATTTAGAAAATACAAAAATAATTTGAGTTTTTTTGTCTGAAGAAATAAGACTACATAATACTTTGTGCTCAAGTTACACAATGTATATGTACTAAGACTCCTTTTACTTTTCTTTTCAATAAATATGGGGTGAGGGGGAGGAGTAAGTAATATCAAAACCAAATAAAAGACACATACTTACATACTGATGTGCCGGTATAGATTTTTAACATGCAGAGTTTTCTTAACTGACCCATCTTAAGGTCAAGTTTAAGAGAGGATCTGAGGTTCTAACTTTGCCTCATTACATAAAGCGTTTTTTAATTTAATTTCCACATTTGATATTAGATTTTAAAAATCACCATGTGAAATTATATGGAAGATGATTGTATATGTTTTTTACATGTCCTTCTATCCGTCATACACTTTTACATTCTTAATAATATATCATGTTGTAATATAAAAATGTTCTCACAAAACCTGGTAAACAATCTGTTATATCTGCTCCATCTCAGAAACCCTAAATTCACCTTTTCTGGTTTTCAGAAATCAAATAATTCTTATTGAAATGGTTTATCATTTTATAAAATGTCCTAGTTAATATTAATTGTAAAGCAATTTACATGTGCAAGGAATCTGTTTATACCAACCTTTTCTCTGGCGGTAAGTTGTGTAGACTTCCTCTATAAAGAACATCTTTACGGTACATAATGCCACTCTGAACAGAACGTACACTGCTGCTCTCTGAGTGAAGTCTGACACGGCCCCCAATCTCCACTGTGGTTTGTGTCATCAGCATCGGTTGACTGAGCGCTGACTTTACCACCTCTTCCTCATCCGTATCCACCACACAAACCGTCACCCCATTAGCTTGTTGCGGTGGTACAAACGTATGTACACTATGGGGCCTTTTTTGTTCATCACCACCGTTTACTGTTATCAAAGAGTTGTTCTCTTTTGATTTATGAAACTCTTCCATCGACACAGCCACAGTGGGTGTTACTTCCAATGGTCGGAACAGTATTCCATAAATGGTACACTTCATGACTAGGAGTCCCATGACTATGATTGCCCATCGCCAACCCAGCCTGGTGATAAGCAACTCAGTCAACGGAGCAAAGATGAATGTTCCCAGACCAGATCCACACACGGCGATGCCAGTGGCCATAGACCGGTACTTTTCAAAATAACTTGTGACTGTCACAATTGCAGGTAAGTAAATTAGGCCAAATCCTAAACCTGAAAAAAATATTTCAAACAATTAATACAGATCTTAGATCAAGTTAGTTTTTTGCTAAAATGTAAGACAACATTTAAAAAAATTTAAATGTTGTCTTAAGACTATGGAGAACAATATAAGTACTCTGGTGATACATTGCAGTTACTGGCTATGAAAAAAATCTCTGACATTCATTGCAGCTCAAAAAAAAAAAAAAAAAAAAAAAAAAAAAAATATATATATATTTTTTTATTTTTATTTATTCATAAGACGCCGATCATCAAGATATGGGCGAATATGGATTTCGAATGAGTGTGATGAGTGTAGATGAACGAATGTAGTCATTGTTACAAACTAAGGCTGACTATTCCTTAGAAAGTGTCATTAATTAATAGCCCAATGACAAATGAACAGCCGGTGGTTATCAGCTGATCCTTCTCAAAATGTATTGACTCTGATTGGGATCGAACTGAGAACCTTTAGCACATATATATATTATATTTATATATATATATATATATATATATATATATATATATATTTAAACAGGGTGGATAGAAGTTAGTGTTAAAAAATTTTTCTGGTGAAACTACCACATATTAGTGACAAAAAAATAGAAATATTATTATCTTCACCCCAACCATGTTTAATAAATAGACATTTTTATTGTTTTTTAATAAACATGTTTTGTTTTAGTAAAACTTAGTTTTTACCACTATTCATTAACATTTTTTCCTTTTTGGCATGTTTTTTTAAATCTACACAACATTTTACATAGGAATTCAAGGTAAAGAAATTTTTGTGTGAGTTTATTATAAACGAATATGTGAAAAAGTGAAATTTTAGGCTTTTTTAAAAATAAGTCACAAGATATACAGGCCGAGGACTTCCTAAAAATAGTTACTGAAGAGAGGCCAATAACAAAAAAACTTACCTGGTTTTTAAGCTTTAAAATTATGTAATACAACTGTACTCTCATACTCATCTTCTAATGGTTGAAACAGAATCTATCCTGAAAAACAAGGTTTGCTTAAAATACCAAGGGATCATTGAAGTAGTCAAAATACAGTTAAAATTTAAGGTAATGCCTATAAATTTTGAAATTTCATATTTAAACAGTGAATTACTTTCCATAGCTTAGTAAATACCACACAAATACTAATCTTATCAGATCATCCAAAGTCCACTTTCTCTTATACCCACATTCAAAAGGGGAGAACTGCATAGAAACAAAGTTGTTCCGGTTTTAATTTGTCTTCCAGCAGGATTTTAATTTGTCTTCCTTATCTGTTGTAGCCTGTTTCCTGTTAATTTTGTAGTAGAGTAGAAGCTGTCATGGAGTTTTCAACGTGAGAGTATGCGGATATGCACTTCGTGTATGGTTTTTGTGACGGAAATGCACTGGCTGCTCAAAGAGAATACCAATTACGTTATCCAGATCGTAGAGTGCCTAGTACTCAAGTTTTTTCGAGGCTACATCAGCGTTTGTTGGAGAGAGGAAGTGTTCACAGGCAGCCAAACGAGGTAGGTCCTGCTCTCCGAGATGTAGGCTTGGATGATCGAGTTCTAAATTTAGTTCGTCGAAATCCTGAAACAAGCAGCTGACAACTTGCCGGCGAAGTTGGTGTTTTCAAGGGCAAGATATTAAGTATTTTACATGAAAATAATTTTTATCCGTATCATTTTACAAAAGTTCAATCATTAGAACCACATGATCATGCTCCAAGAGTACAGTTCTGTCGCTGGCTGCTCAACAGTGATATTGAGCAATATCACTTTTTGAGAAAGATCCTGTACACTGATGAGTCTACCTTTACTAGGGCTGGCGTTTTCAACACTCATAACATGCATCACTGGGCCAAAGAAAATCCAAGAGTGTCCAGAGAAAGTTCTTTTAAAAGACGAATCCAAATCATCGTATGGGCAGTTGTCATCAGAAACCAACTTATAGGTCCTCATATTTTTCCAGCAAATTTAAATAGACTGTACGAACATCCTCATGTGGAAGATTCACGAACCATATTAGCCGGCTTTTGTTCTTATGAATTTTTTGTTTATTTAAATAAGTTTTTAATGTTGAACCAAGTTTAGAAGATTTGGAACAGAATTTAGCTTGTATGCCTGGTGGTTATGTGATGTTGCGTCAGCCAAGAAAGTGCTAGCTTGATGAACGGATGGTAAAGTTGAGAATGTAATTATTCTATTCTGTGTTGTTTATTCATATAAAGTCGTTCTCAGTGAGAACAACGTGCTGTATGAATAAATATAAAATTACATTTGATAAATATAATATCCTTGGTTTTACAGCATAACCTTATTTCGGATAGATTTATTCCATTAACGAGGATTTTTCCAATTTAAATTCAAAAACGTAATGCGGATTGGGACTTTTTGTAATATAAAAGTCTCGTCCTGTATAGTTTGGACTAGTTTTCCGTAAAATTTAATTCACAATATTAATTAAATAAACTTCAAAAAAATTTGCTTTATTGATTCAATTTACAAATTTGTGATAGCGATTAAATCAAAAGCCAAAAGGAAAAAATTGTTTGAATAGTGTAATAATATATTTCAAACCAAAACATGTCTATGTGAAAAGCCAATAAATTTATTTTTAAACTTTTTTAATATTACACTGTCCATTTTTGCACTAATTGGTAGTTTCACAGATCAATTTTTTAACAAATTCTGTCACTGTATATTAGATTAAGATTAAGACAATAATTGGTGACATTATAATGCACCTAAAATTACTTTTTGAATAACTATCAGAATTACTATCATCCATGAATGGATGCCACTAACAAGAAGATGGAATCTGGCATATAAGCAAATGGTATTTTTTGTAACGTTAGAAATTACACTAGGTAGCCCTTTCATATAGCAGAGAAACAGTACGGCCCAAAATGGGAGCCTTGAGGTACACCATGTTTAATTGTTCTTAACTGTGATTTAATATGGATTAACTGGTTGTAATTGTTTATATTCATAATTTCAACAAACTGTTTTCTATTAGCTAAATATGATTGAAACCACCTTAACGGCGTTCCGATAATTCCCAGCCCTTCGAGTTTTACCAACAACTTTTGATGAGAGACACTGTCAAAAGCCTTACTTAAATCCATAAATATCCCAATTACTTTATCTCCTCTGTCAACTGAATTAATTATAGAATCAACATATGTAGCAGCGGCTGATATTACAGAGTGGTTTGATCTAAACCCGTGCTGCTCTTTGTCAAGCAAATTATTATTTTCTAAATAGTTGACGAGTTGAATATACATGGCCTTTTCATAAATTTTAGAAATAACAGGTAACAAGGCCACTGGGCGATAGTTAGATATATGTAATTGATTTCCTTTTTTATGTAGTGGTTTTATTTTTGAAATTTTTAATTTGTCTGGGAATATGCCGGATATGAAAGATGAATTAACTAGGTGCGCAAGGGGCTTTTGAAGTGAATTTTGAGCATATTTTATTACAGTTATAGGAACGTCGTCAAAGCCAGACGAAATTTTATTATCAAATTTGGATATTATTTTACTGATATCTGTCTCACTGATTGGTTCACATCGGAATTTCAAATTTTGGTTATGCCTTACAAAATTGGGTACAGGTATATTAAGTGTATTTATTTTTGGAATGACTTCTGACTCAACCACATTGACATAATGATCATTAAAAGCATTGCATATAACAATAGGATCTTTACATAGTTGTGCATCTATCTCTATCTCTTCAATGTTCTTAACAGCATTCATTTTGTTTGTTATATTTGTATTAATTAGATTCCAAGTTGTCTTACAGACGTTGTTGGAGTTAAAAATGTTATCATCCATATAACTTTGTTTAGCCTTTAAAATGTTTCCTCTATGTTCTTTGTTCATTTCTTTTGCTAGATTTATTGTATTCACATTTTTGGTTAATCTCCCTAATGTACTTATTCTATGATTTTCTCCCTCTCTGATGTTAATTCAGCTGTGTTCCAAGGAACTTTTCTGTCGGTGGTTCTACATTTGACTGTTGGAAAACATACGTCAAAATAATACATAAAAATGCTATGGAAGATATTAAATTTAGAATCTACTTGTGCAGAATAAATCTCTTCCCAGCTTTCTTGACTCAGCATGTTTGAAAATCTTTTCAAGTTTTCTTCAGAAAATATTGTTTTTGTTTTGATTATTGGTTTATTATTTGAATTTTGTATAGGTATTTTAAAAGTTAGTAGTTGAGCATCATGATCTGAAATTTGAGTGTTTATGCCAATTACTTGCATGTTGTTGGGATTAAAATTAATAAAAATGTTATCAATCGCACTTTCAGAGTTTTCCGTAACTCTAGTTGGAAAATTTACTAAGTATTTAAAGTTATGTGAGGCAAGAATATCATTGAGTAACCTAAACTTGTTGCAATTGGGTTCTAATACATTTATGTTGACATCTCCAGTCACAATTACATTACTGTATGCTTTGGAAAGAATTTCCAGGGAAGAATTTAGTTTAGTAAAAAAGATATTAACATCAGAGATAGGGGAGCGATATACACCAGCCAGCAGAAAAGAAAAAGAGTCACATTTAAATTGAATCAAACAACATTCAAATTCTTTTTCAGATGTTAATTGTGTAATAGATGGCAAAAACAAACTTTTAATCTTACAATTTTTAATTTTTAAACTATTTTTTGAAAGTATAATGACTCCCCCTCCAGAATTTAAGCTACGTGAATAAAAGGAGTTGATGTTGTATCCGTTTATAGTAAGAAACTCAAATTCATGACCTCTCATTTTATGCTCGCATAATACAATTATATCTGGATTAATCTCTTGGATGGTAATTTCTAGAGGTTCTATTCTACTTGGCAAATGTTGAATATTAAGGTGGACAATTTTCAATGTGTGTAATTTTTGTGCTGCTGGTGTACAGTTATTTATTTTATCGTTATGTTCTGATAGGTTTTGGAGTTTAAAGGTAAAGTCTGGTTAAAAGCTAGGTGGGATGTAGGGGTATCCTGGAAGGTTGTTTGTGAGTTGCTTTGAGAGGGACTTTCTACATCTACTATATCAGAATCGACATTTACAGATATGTTGACATTGTCAGCAATTTCACAAGCACTATTACTCTGCTTTTTGTTAACACTTTCCACCACTTCACTGTATTGCAGATGACCCGGTGTTACAGTTGGGCCAGTAGATGGGCTGGTAGATGAATGGGAGTGTACACAAGGTCTGAAGGTTGTTGCTGGATCGAGGTGGAGATGGTGTTGTGGTTGAGTCAGAGGCAGAGTGAGAAGAGCTCAAGTCAGTTATAATTTGGCACTCGACATCGCTTTCCGCTTCAATGCTAGCTTTTAAGGTCAACAGGAACTCTTGGTGTGTTAGCCCCTTCCATAGTGGTCTTTGTGCTGTTCTCTGTTCACATGAAATAATGTGCACATCCGCTCTTGTAGCTGTCTGGAAGTTTGTTATGTGTCTTGCAAATATTTGAGGTGGGACAAGATCTCTTACACATCCAACTGTCGAGCAAAACAAGGTCTTCAATCCCTGAGCTTTGAAGTGGTCTTGGAATTTCTTGAAAGCTGTGCTGTAGTCTTGTGGAGTCGGTTTGTCAAAATAATTTTGACTTAATTTAGATTTCTTACAACATACCATGTCCACACTTCTGGATTGGACTTGGTCTGGACTATAACGAGAGGGACAACATCATTTTCCAGCAAGACGGTGCTCCCTCTCATTTCACCCATGATGTGCGACAATGGCTGACGGAAAACTAGCCTATGTGGATAGGTCGCGCTGGAACCATACCTTGGCCGGCCAGATCTCCTGACCTCTCTCCTATGGATTTCTTTGTTTGGGGGATGATGAAAAATGAAGTTTATTCAGCCCCTTTGAACTCAGAAGAAGAACTGAGAAACAGAATTCAGGTAGCTGCCCAAAAGGTGCGAGACAAATCAACTGTGAATGTGACGGTCAGGGCCATGAGAAAGCGTGCAAGGGCTTGCATAAGAAACGGAGGCAGACAGTTTGAGCATGCTCTGTAGATTACATTATTTTCTGTGTTTTTCTTCTTTCATTATTTTTAGGTGTTGCTCTTGTGAATAACATATGTACTCTAGTGAATAAAAAAAATAATGTTATTTTGACTACTTCAATGATCCCTTGTCATTTTAAGCTAACCTTATTTTTCAGGATAGATTCTGTATTAACCATTAGGAGACGAGTATGAGAGTATTACATATTGTTATATACATATAATACAGTATTACAGTTGTATTACATCATTTTAAAGCTTAAAAAACGGGTAAGTTTTTTCTGTTATTGGCCTCTCTTCAGTAACTATTTTAAGGAAGTCCTCGGCCTGTATATCTTGTGACTTATTTTTAAAAAAGCCTAAAATTTCACTTTATCACATATTCATTTATAATAAACTCACAAAACAAAATTTTCTTTACCTTGAATTCCTATGTAAAATGTTGTGTAGATTTCAAAAAACACGCCAAAAAGGAAAAAAATGTTAATGAATAGTGGTGAAAACTAAGTTTTACTAAAACAAAACATGTTTATTAAAAAAACAATAAAAATGTCTATTTATTAAACATGGTTGGGGTGAAGATAATAATATTTCCATTTTTTGTCACTAATATGTGGTAGTTTCACCAGAAAGATTTTTTAACACTAACTTCTGTCCACCCTGTATATATAGATTACAGATAAAACAATAAACTTGGTACATTATTACTGCACCTATAAATGTACTTTTTGAAGTAACTACCATATTTATATCATTCCAGAAGGATGGCCCACAAGAAGTAAGGAGAAAATCTTAAATGAGAGCATAGGTTGAGTATAAAGTTCTTTAGTAGTAGAACACAACCCACAAATCCGACCTCAAAAGGGTTGCTCTTTAAAAAGTAACACTAGTTTTAAAGTTCTAGAAAGTTAAAATGATGGTCCTGAGTAGAGCGTTTATTCTTTTGTTAGTTCAAGTTGGAAAAGTCATTTCCCAGTAAATGCCTACTGGGCCTAAGGAGGACTCTTATATCCAATTGAGGATGGTCCACAAGGAGTTTGACAAAAATATTAAACCTAAGCATAGGTCAAGATGTAGATCATATTAAAGGGGTTGTCTAGTGCAAACAGCACTTAAAAAGGTTAATCCAGTACAAAATGGCAGATGTTCAAAGATTCTACTTGGTTGTAGTACACATGTATTAGTGGCCGAAATTCAAGTGCACTAATAAATAATGCTGCTGTATGCAACTTGACTTTATGGTAGTTATGAACAAGGGTTAGCAATTTGAATATTTACTCTAAAAATATTTGGTAAGTAAACATAAAATTTTGTCCTTTAAAATCTTTTAACATCTGCCATTTTGTACTGGATCAACCTTTTTAAGTGCTGTTTGTGGTATTCATCTGTGCTAGACAACCCCTTTAAAATTATGTACATCTTGACCTATGCTTACATTTAATATTTTTGTCAAACTCCTTACGGACCATCCCCATTGGATGTGAAGAGTCACTAATTCCTTTAAAAAACTATTTCATAAGTCCAGTAGGCATTTACAAAGTTTCACTTTCCCAACACGAACTAAGAAAAGAATACTAAAAACCATCTAGAACAGGACCTTCAGTGAAGCTTTTTAAAACTTTAAACCAACATAATTTTTTTAAGAGATAACCTTTTGATGTTGGATTCATGGATTTATGTTCTACTACTAAAGCCATTTAATTGGATATACCACTCGACCTATGCCCTCACTTAAGATTTTCTTCTAACTCCT
This sequence comes from Stictocephala bisonia, assembly GCA_035578905.1. Classification (NCBI taxonomy): domain Eukaryota; kingdom Metazoa; phylum Arthropoda; class Insecta; order Hemiptera; family Membracidae; genus Stictocephala; species Stictocephala bisonia. The sequence goes on along the minus strand of JAQJVL010000552.1, from coordinate 199,895 downwards.
TGCGAGCCATCCCCTTGATATGACAGAGAAATGTTAGTTACTTCAAAAAGTGTTATTGCTTTACCTGTAATCATTCGTAAATTATTTAGTCGTTGCAGGACTTTTCCTCTTCACTGCATGCTCAATGCAGCTGTGTGATCCATTAATGGAATATCTTCTCCACTGTCATATTATGGATCTTATGTCTATTCCTATTTAAATATTCAGTTGTCACATCTTCCTGCCTCAGTGCAGTCCATTACCTACAAGCAAGGTTCATTCCATCTAAACAATTTTCAGGATCAGGGGCAAGATACTTATTTCATCACACGAACATTACCCAGGAATATGTTCAGACGACATTGGACAAGAAATGAGTCTCGTTTAACTAAGAAGCAATACATATGAGTTTACTTTTCAAATTTAATCAGCCTTCCTGGAGTTGAAAGTCTTACATAACGGGAAGTTTTAGGTCGTTCAAGATTTTGTTGAAGTCATTTTGCAGAGCCTGCTTTTGAAGTGTCTCTGGATGAGTTGTACCCTATAACATAGCACCAGAAACTACGGCAAAGAATTTTACCACTTACAACTCTGATAACCTCATTTAGTTGAACATCAATCACTTTGCATGAGCTCTATTTAACCACAAAGTGGAGCAATACTTAGCACTTGAATAGACCACTGCTGTTGTACGCAGAACGATTGTGTTTGCATGAGACGTTTTTCTAGCAGTTTGCTGCACAATATTTGCTCTAGATTTAATCTTATCTGGTGAAAGTGGCTTCTAAAGTATACAACATACATTCATGAGACATTTTGTGTATATGTTGTTAGGTATCAATATACCACTGCACATGTATGGGTGGGCATATTTGTCAGTGTTAACTATCAATTGTCTAAATAACGATCATAATAATTCATAGGTTACTTTGTTGCAAACATGCACTGCATCCAAAGCTGCAGTAGCCATTGATAACAAATAATTTTACAATAGTAAATTTTAAGAAGAGCAATCAAAGGCGTCAAGACTGAAGGCCTTGAGTGGAGGTTTATATAATTAATATTCACCTCCTTAGATCAAATGGGATAGGGATAGATAGGGAACCGACAGAGTACGGTAAGAATAAAGTGACCGGCCCCTCCATTTATAAAAAAAATCAAGTTATTTAAATTCAAATAACATACTACCTAACCACTAACCAGCCCATATTTTAATAAAACCAAAAAATTAAGTGATGTTTCTGTTTTAACGAGACCATTCAGTCTTTCGCCTGAATGGTATCACTGTAGACTGTATCACAGTCTGTCTTACAATCACAGCCGAACATGTTGACAGATTGTCATGAAATTTGCTTTGTCGGTATTTCATAAAATGGGAGAACAACCTATTGTAATGTTTTCTTAAATTGATTTCCAGTTCAAAATGGAGTTAATAAAAATAAAAATGTTGCATTACTTTTTGTTTAAGCAATCCTCCCAGTGTTTTAATTAATTAATTTATATTTAAAATTCCAATCATCAAAATACAGGTGAATATGGATTTTGAATGAATGAGATGAGTGTAGATGAGCGAATGTAGACTTTGCTACAAAATAAGACCCACTATTCCTTAGAAAGTGGAATTAATTAATAGCCCAATGACAAATTAACAGCCAGTGGCTATCAGCTGATCCCTTTCAAAATTTATTATGACTCTGATTAGGATCGAACTTTTAGCTTATGAAGTTGGGCTTTAAGCAACTACACTACTGACCAATTGTAGTCACAATTCATGTTGTAGTATTGTAACTTAATGGTTGCTGACAAATTGACTTAATGCGTCGTTGTACAATGCACCACCGAGCAAGGCCTATCACTAACAGACAAACTGGAATGGGTGTGATTAAAGACTAACGAGTGTTATTGATTTAAAAATCGATCATTCTAAAACTGTTACAATCCCCCTAAATAGAAATTAAAACTGATAAAACATAAATGAATGTTGATGGTTTAATATTACTACGATATCGATATACACATGATATCAACATTGGCAGTATTACTACGGTAATAAACTTATAGGAAATTAAATTACTAAAGTTGGAACAAAGAACTAACCTCCTCCAACTCCAATAGTCAGGTACAACATATAAACACTTCCCACATAGGCACTGACAATGAGTGACAAACCACCCAGTACAGCTCCCACGATAGTCACAGGCCTACATCCGTACTTGTTGACAAAAGCACTTGATATTGGTCCTACAACAAACAAATTGTATACTGTTTCTCTGTTGTGTATCAACAAGAGCTTGGATAAATATTACAAAATCTTAAATGTACTAAAAATATATATATACACAGTATATCGTATGGCTTAATGCCAGGTACCAAAATAAAAGGAGGAGAAAAAAAATCAAAACTAAGATTTAAAATTTTGGTAATCATCAACTATGTGATCCACATTTTGAATGTCATCTCCACAATCCTATGACTGATCATTTGCCATTTCCCTTTTGTATTTCCAGTAGTGTAGTTGCATTTATATAAATATAATAAATAAATAGATAACATTTTACTATCGTTAAGCCAGTACAAGCAATAGACAACGTCAAAATTATAAAAGAGAGCATAGAACAATGGTATAATATACAAAAATATTCTGTTATAATATACATAAAATACATAATAATCTATAATACACATTAATTACAAAAGTTGAAGTAATAAAAGAAGATATAATACAGGCTACTAGAAATACATAATAATATATGAAATACAAAAGTTGTAATCACAAAAGAAACTACTGAATGGAGCAATTATATAAAGGACGTAAAGAATAACAGTAAATAATAGAGATGAAACAAGACAATTATTAACTATTTTAGTAAATTACATACAACAAATTCTTCTAGATTGTAAAAGGAATTTTCTAAAATGATTAAAATGTTATTCACATGACTTGAATTGCCCCAAAGAATTATGCCATAAAGAATTATAATTTGGAACAATTCAAAGTAAGAAGACCTAACATATGTATCTGGTACACAGCTTTTGAGACTTTTCAACAAATAAATTATGCTAGACAACTTGCAGCTAATAAACACAATATGATTTTCCCATGTCAGCTTTGAATCAATGTGAACGCTCAAAAATGTTATACTTTATGTAGGGGTAAAGTTCGAACAGTTACATTTTTCAGGCTAAAATAAAGCTCTTGTGTTTTATTTTCTTGAGTAAAACTCAGTTCACTTTAAACCACTTGGATGCCTTAAACCACTTTGTATTGTTGGTAAGCGTTTTAAGACTATTGAAATTACTACAGATATTTAAAAATGTGGTATCATCATATGTCACATAAATCAGCTAGTCACAGGAGCACTTTTCAGCACTGACATTTATTTTCACATGTAAAATGTCAGGAAGTACTTGAAATACTCTGTTCTCATTTAAAATTTTAGGAACTAAATATATGAAAACACTCATGTACATAAATGGAATATCGTTTAAAAATTTCAAATGAATCCATTAATTACTTTTGAAGTTTTATGTATAGAAACATACAAACGTTTGATTTTTACATACAATATTTACATGGTATTTTATTTACTAACACTATTTTGAACAAATATTTTATCAATTGCACCAAAATTCTTGATAACTCTGGCACTGATTTTGAAATATGGTGACAGATAAAATACAAAATTAATTATGAAATAAAACAATAAAATTGAATTAGTGGTTTTCAGTGGTGATAATGTATTAAAATATGTACCAAATTAACCCGCAGGACATTCACTATTTTTAATATTAGGCCTAATCAAATATATAATGAAATGTCTAGAAACCAGTAAAAATTAATTCGAATGTTTAAAAGTAAAACTTGTCATGAGTATAAAATTTTTACATTTGTGATTTAAAATTATTTTTTTTACTACTATAAATGACAAAACTAACAATATTGTGATTAAAATATTACAAATGTTGCTATTGCTAGTAAATAGCATTGTTGTTTTTAAGTTCCAGAAGTCTACAAAATCTTTGGGGACACTAAAAACTGAATTTTCTTGATGGGTTAACAATGTCCCTTAACAACGTTAGTGCTAACAGTACATGCTCTAGTGTAGATAGACAAAAGAAAAAAGGTCTCTGGCAACAGCCAAATAATCAGTTTGTCTCTAACACTGATGACAATTTATTTTATTAAAAATATTATAATTGAATATATTTCTTATTAAGACGAACAATAACATTTTTTATTTTATTTGATAATCTGAGTAACGTGTTCTCCAAACATTTTTCTTTATTAAAGATGTTTGATTCATATTTACAACTAACGATATTCATTGCATGTGTCCATATCATAGCTTTGGTCATATCTGAAATATTATATTCAAGAATAAGGCAAATTGATGATTGATAAGTTATGTGTCAAATAAACAGATAATAAAACTCCAAAATAAAAACTAGTTGCCACCAACAGTGCTGTCAATCAGTAGTCAAAAGACTATTGAAGTGTCTTTGATGAAATTCATGAAATATATTCCAAGTAACCACATGAATGTATAACTTTATTTAAAAAGTATATAAAATACAAATAATTACTGAGATGTCTTAATTAATTTAAAATGAGAATGTACATTATTAAAATGTTCTACATAGTGCTAAGAAGTCCCAGGACAGGCATTTGAATTAAAAGCAATTAATTTATTTGAATGAATATTTAAATTAATACAACATTTTTGTAAATGTTCTGAAGAAAATAAGTTTAAATAGAGTAAACATTTTGAGTGTCTTAATAATTTAAACTAATAACTAAAATGTTTATGTTTTATAAACTGAGCAGTCATAAAATGTTGAATGTTTACCATTTTATGATGCATCTCCCTTTCAGGGTGAAATTTGTGCCAAAATGTTTTCATGAAAAAGGTCTATACAGTAATGTGGTATAGCATTAGAACTATGCTTCAATTTAACACCTTTTACCAAGTTGGCCATAAGCAAACCATCAAAGGAAAAAAAAAAAAAAAAAAAAAAAAAAATTTAATATGGACAAAAGCTAGATATAAAATGTTGTTCTTTTATTGTAATTAGTAAAAAAGTTATTTGTCTGCCCTTGAACTCTTCAGCACCAGGAAACCAGGAACCATTTTCTTCTAATTTCAATAAGATCAACTCTAAAACAATGTTTAACACTTTTATTATATTGAAAGTAATAAAAATTAATCAGTTAGACAAAAATAAATCCCTATTTAAAATATGTACAGTACTATCATTTGTTCAGTAATAAAACAATTTTTACATGACATTATACTTTTGTTCATAAAATGTGAAAATTTAGGTTTATTTAGAAGCAGTCAATAATGAATGGATGCAAAAAGATGTCACAGTTCCAGTCTTAAAAATAAATTAAATATGGCCAGTCCTGTTCAAATATATTGATTATGATTGCACATCACATATAATATTTTCTTACAAAAAAATAATCAAATACCAGTCATACGACCACCATAACTTATCTCAGTCCGGCTGCATAAGAAACATAAATATCACAGTGCAATCCATAGAACAAACATAACATCACAGTGCTAGCCATAGAACAAACATAACATCACAGTGCTAGCCATATAACAAACATAACATCACAGTGCAAACCATAGAACAAACATAACATCACAGTGCTAGCCATAGAACAAACATAACATCACAATGCTAGCCATAGAACAAACATAACATCACAGTGCTAGTCATAGAACAAACACATCGTAGTTCCAGCCATAAAAAGAACACATTATGGTTCTAGTCATAAAACAAACACATCATAGTTTGTAATAAGTTATGAAACAGTTGGTAGTTTTTCTGGTCATAAAACAAAAACAACAAAACAAACACATCATAGTTCCAGCCATAGAACATACACGTCACTATACCAGCCATAGAATAATCACACCATGGTTCCAGTCATAAAACATACACAATACAGTGCCAGCCATAGAACACTCACATCTTAGTTCTAGTCATAAAATATACACAACGTAGTTCCAGCCACAAAACGTACACATCACAGTGCCAGCCATAGAACAAGCATTTAATAGTTCCAATCATAAAACAAACACATCATAGTTCCAGCCATAAAACAAACGCATCATGGTTCTAGTCATAGAACAAACACATCGTAGTTACAGCCATCCATAAAAAATATCACTGGTCCAGCCATAAAACAACCACATTATAGTTCCATAAATATAACAAACATGTTGCAGCTCTGGCCGTCAGCAAACCTCAGTCACACTAAATGGGCAGTTATAGACGGTGAATCGCGAAAAGTCCTCTGAACTTCATGCCTCTGTGATAATGAAGGCGCTGATTTCCATTGAAACAGCACAAGTCATGTAGTGTAATTGTCCTAATTATTAATTATGATATGTACACTACACGACTTGTGCTGTTTCAATCAGCACCTTCAATATCACAGAGGCATGAAGTTCAAGGGACTTCTCGTGACTCGCCGACAGTAGTTACCTGAACACAACGTCACCCCTGCCAGGATGGAGGATATCCATGCAGTGGCTCCAGCCCCCTCTTGGAAGTAGTCACGAAACTCTTCCAGGAACAGTCCAAACGTGTACGTCACTCCATCAGCTGGAAAATCCATTCTCTAGTTAGCAACAAATTCGATGCAATCAATCGATTGATTTCTAGTAATTATATTATAATTTTGTTTGATAATCAGTGAAAAAAATCAACACTTCTAAATATGCAGTAATTAAAAGATATTGCAATTAAAACAAATAAATAAACAAAGAGTAAATATGATTTTTTGAAGTCAATATCGTGTTATCTCTTACGTAAGTTTCTTTAGTGACAATACTGGAGGTTCAATAAATAATTAAAACACTTTGAGGTTATGTAGAGGAAACAATTTAGACACTTCCTTCATTTTCTGGAGAGCAACACGACGTTTTTGTCACAACCTGTTTTTTTTGGACCGTGTTTAAACGGTAGTCTTTTAAACGATATTTATTTTAAATACCTAATTTCTTGATTAGCATATTGCGTGCTGATAGAAAATTCAAATAAGTGAACGTTACAAAACAAAACTGTATTGCAACCTAAGTACAAAAATGCATGATACATTTTGGTAAACCTTCTTTGCCATCCACATACCTGAAGAATCAATCTGCTTTTTTACCAGCAATAGATAAAACAATTGCATCCACAGTGATCTAATACGAGGGACGAATGTGATTTAAAATATGAATAGTATAATCTACATTTTAACCTAAAAAAATGCATATTAAACCGTTAAAATACCGTTTGTATCAAAGACAAAAATGTTCACAACTCAGCAGAAATTACCAGATCCCATCCATTATACCAGATCACATTCATATCTGTATCACAGATAGTATATCTTAAACTTGATATTTGTTCAGCAAAATATCTTAATAAAACATATTGGTGGTATAAAATAAATATTACGAAAAAAATCATCCAACAATATTTATTATAAAACGAAAGCTTCTCATAATTTCTGCAATAGTTCAATAAAAGCTAAAATCATGTTAGTAAAATACATTGTTATAAACAAATTACACTCAAGGCCATTGATGTAAAACGGTTGGTACGAGTATGAGCTGCATTCTATCGCCATATTAAAGGATTAGTACAGTAAACTGAATCAGCTGTTTTACTGAATTAGCTGTTTTAAGTTGGTAGCCTTGATCATATTAATTTAACACCTATTAGGCTATCACAAAAGGAATCATTATTGTATTGTGTCCAAACCCAACATCAATCATATGAAATTGTTTGAGAGCATCATACAAACAAATTAGTGTCCAGTGTCTTAAAAATACTTAAATGGCAGCAAGTAAAGCGTGAAGTAAGCTATTTATTCGTTTTGAGTCAAAGTCGGAAGAGGTCAAGTTCTTATTAGACATATACTAACAAGTAAGTTACATTAAAATACATAAATAGGTTATGTTATAAAATAATAACTGCACCATTTTCTTACAAAATTAAACACGAAATCGTTGGTAGAATAGGTTAAGAATGGACAATAATATTCACAAGAGTGTTTTTTCCAGCATTTTTGTCGATAAAGTTGCAAATCCACATTTCACATTTAGCTAGTATTGTTGTGTATTTCTGTTATTTCAAATGATTTTTTAAAAAATTTAACGTGTTTTTAAGCTATTCAAGAATTTGAAAGTTATTTCGGTTTACAACAAATAAGCTTACTTAACTTGAAAACGAGCTTATTATTATTATAACTTGAAAACGAGTAATTTCGTGACAAAATATGTAGTGGTAATACAAACTAATTACCACAAAAAATGCATTTGTATATATTTTTGCCGGAGGGATGGTTGATAGGCTGCTTGGAGAGTATGTACCCTAATTTAACCCAAATTTCAATTACTGTGAAGGATGTTAAGTTAGAATACGTTAGGTTAAATTAGGTATGTAACAAGTATTTTTATGGGTAAACATACTGATTGACCAAAAAACAACTATTTAGCGCAAAAAACCCGTTAAATAAAAATAATTGCTTTTTTCAATATACTTTTAATAAACAATTTTATTTTCTAATATTTTTGTTAACAAATATTTTTTAATTTTATGGTAAAAACGAGTTTTCCATGGGACGACATTATCTCTTCTGGTAATCTAACTCTAATACCTCTTTAAAAGAACATTTTTTGTATCTTTTAATGTGATTAGAAAGAGCATAAATTCCAAACTCATTTCAGAATAATGTAAGACATTTTTGGTTATTAAACTTTGGTACAGAATAAAAAAAGCGTTTTCATATCTCATTTTCTCTGTTTTCTTTTAAAAAGTTTTGTCCATCGTGTTTGATGAACCACCAGATAATTACAATGGGGATGTCTAAACATTTCAGTTGACGTTTAAAAATGAAGTACACATTTTTAAGCACGACTATACAAAGTTATTTGTGATACTATAGTAATATAATGTTGGTAAATTTTTTAGATATATTTAAAAATACATTGTTAAAAAATAAGATAACATTGAACTTAAATACAAAAATGGAGAATAGTCTAAACTTAGGTTTTGATAGTTCACTGGAAAGTTAATCAATCTAACAATTTTAACAATATTAATCGTATACCTACCTACCAACTACCTACGTCGTCGTCCCGTGGACCCTCTTACAGGGTATGGGATCCATCGTCTTATATATAAATTGAGGGCAGTAGTGCTTCCGGTTGTTTAGGGGTTGCAGGAATTATATTAGTAGGAAAAGAATGGATTATCTTTTTAGGGAAGAAAGTCAGGAACCACATAGTATCGATTTTCAATAAGATATTTTTTCAATTCAATTTTAAATTTCATCTTTTTATTTGAAATGAGTTCTTAAGAGTTCTATTGATTCTCACAGGCCCAACACAAATAAGATGTATGAGAAATATATTATATACCGTAATACAGTACTGTACCAATAGGCGTTTTATTGACCAGTGGAATTGTCAGTTAAATGACCTTTAGACAAAAATAAGATCACTAAAATCATAAGATTTCATTAGTTTAAGCAATGGATCTTTTTTTACGGGAAGACCACCAGTTAAAAAGAAATTCTTTCGAAACTGGACGCTTGCGAATGTGTCGTAAATACGTGTACATAATATTTTAGGTATTAAATAAAAACGTGTAGTAATTTTACATAAGTATAGGATCAGTTGTCGAGGACCAACGCTCATGGCCCGCCGCTCGCAGTCGTCTACTACACTGCTTAATATCCTCAACTGGCTGTAACATAAGCTATCTGAACATGTCTTAACATATAATGGTTAAGGCTATATTCACTATGCCTTTTTTGTAAATACGACGTCATAATTTTCCAAAGTTCTTGCCAGCTGAAACGTGTTAGATGGATTTATTCGGATTTAATTTTCAACTAACTGCATTTTCGAAGCATTTAATCATAGATACAATTTATAGATTATAGCTCCAGACATTAAGAATTTCAAGGCATGTTTGGATTTATAAATTTGGATGTAGTATTAAAAAAAAAAAAGAAGTAAATTACCTCATAATCTGGACAGATGCAGCCTAGCTCTGAATACCGTCGGCCTAATATCTCCTATCCTATTGAATATGATTCAAACCCATTCAAGTGCAATACATGAACGTCTACGGCTTCCATCTTTTCAAATAGATCATTGTGACCAGTCTAACAAGAAATCTCAGACGAGACCGATAATAGGGGGGGGGGAGGGGCGGGTATTATTTAAGCACAGTTTGTAGACGATATTTTATATGCTCGGTTCTCTTAAAACTAACACGGCGACCGCTCAATTGGTTGCCATCGACGTGGATACTACCACAAGAGTCTATGTGTCTGTGTTGGGTGATAGTTAGGGTTTGGATATCGTGTAGGGAGGAGAACTGAGTATCATATTTGTCAGTTAGATCAAAATTAGACCAATAGTAAGTGGTTCGGATTCCACGTAAAGTTGTCGGTCCTTTTAAGTTGTCCCGGTTATTGCGCTACTTATAAATGAAGGAACGGTCGACAACAATGACTACACTCGTTCATCTACACTCATTCAAGGGTGGTTGGGTCAGCACCACAGTGCGTGTATGGGTGGGTGGGTGGGTTCCGAGTCTTGCTGTGGGTGCCCAGACTCTCACTCGTGTGCTTGATTTGTGCATTTTGTGCTTATATTGTAATAAATTTGTGTTGTGTGACGTTTACTTGTACTGTATGGGCGAGTGTATTGGCATATTCCATAGTTGGCAGCCCCCAGCCCTCAGTACATTTATAATTTAATGAATAATAATAATAAAAGTGTTAATTTGATCTTGAGTTTTCGAAAAATAACTTGTTCTTTGACAATGGTGTTGTTGATCCTAGTGAAAAAATTTAACTTTGTTAGTACATTTTTTCTTTTCCCTCGGAACATGATTGAAATGTTTTGTTACTGTAATACATGCCACTTAAATACATTAAAGTTACCACCATTACAATTTAGCAATTACTCTTTCGATGAAATCCTTATTATTGCCCATTGCAATAAAGATATTTTACTTGATAATACTTGCTATTTTTGAATTGAACTCTATACAAAGCCTCTAGGTCACAAAATGCATTTTTTGTTTCGGCTGATAATCAAATAATTGTACTAACCATAAAATTAAACGTAATAATTTTTAGCCACACTAAATGTTGTCAAAAAAACTATGTGCACATATGTTTTTACAGTTCTTGGAAGGAACCCTTTTCCTTAGAAGGAAAAAAAAACACATATTATTACATTGCTTCCGAAATAAAATAAGTAAAGTTCATTTAGAATATGTACAATATAAACACTTTTAAACGTTGAGTATATAATTGAATTCACAATATATGAGTATTTGAAATAAATGAATTGCAAAGTTGTTTTTTATAAGTTTCTTTAATAAATAAGCAATTAATTCGAAATAAGTAAAAACACTCCTTCAGGCAGTTAATCACTGCAATACTACACAATTGGCAAGATTAATCATTTCACTAATAGGAGTATTAGATAACTCTTTTAGAATAGCCAACTCAGAATATTGAGCACACTGTTTTAAAATGTTTAGTATTGTCTGTTTTACGCAGACTAGAAAGGTGAATTTATGATGTTTTCAACTTGACGAATTTCAGTATTTAAAAAGGCACCCATCTTCAAAGTAGTGCGATATTTCCATAACCAACGATAACGAACTTGACCTTAATACTGCAACTGGTGTATCTACAAGTGTGCCTAATGATTCCACTAGTTCAAGCACTAGTTAGTGTTGGTAGCACTACAAACAGCGTTTCATGACGTAAAACCGGTTTACAATTCAACACATCGTTATAAATTTATTACGTAAAAGCTTAATGACTTTGTTTTCAACTAAGTGTTATTCAATAAGGTAGGACTTTTAAGCACTATTGGTGCAGTGCTGTAATCCAGCTACTTAGAGACAATATGTAGTCGTGATTGAAGGTCAAAGGTTAATATGCTCGGCCCTATTAGTACTGACATGGCGTCCGCTCAATGGTTTCTATCGGTGTGGACACTAGCAGAGAAGTCTGGGATGTCCGTTTGGGTTGATTATCAGTGTCAGGATGTTGTGTAGGAGGGAGAACTGACTACTGAGTATCAGCCTTGTCAATTAACTAAAAATTAAACCAATACTAGTGGTTAGGATTCCACGCAAAGCTGTACGTCCCTTAGTTGACCTGGCTGTAGGGCTATTAATAAATTGCCCTGTCTGAGGAACAATTGAACTCAGTTAGTAACCAGACTACACTCATCCACACTCATCCACACTCATCCTAAACTCATATCATCATTCATATTCGCCTTAAAATACGCATAATGTTGTGTTGGCGTCTAATATGTAAGAATGCAAGAAATTAGATTATGATCCTAATTTGGGGTGGATAGTTTTACGACATAGCTTTCTCCATCCCCTCTCAATATGTCGTCCTATAAAACGAGTAACTGCTAAACACTCAGCTATTGAAATAGCGCAGTGCACCATAATGATGTTTTGATAAACAAATTACTAATAATTTTTGTTCACTTGAAATCTGTTGGTGACAGTAGAAGACAGGGCGATGACGTATGCGGGCCAGTTAGTTCTGATCTTTGGCGGCGCTACGAACAAAGCCGGAAGACATTATGAGGGGCATCCTTCGCTCTGTGTGGGAGGAGACAGTAAAGAGCGCGCCGAATTGATTGCAAAACAAGAAACATCCTCCATGGATAAAAGGAAAATAAACATCGGTGATTATTTATTTCCGTGGTTCGCTATAAACGAGTCAATTATTGACGCTACAATGACCAGGCAAATCCCACAGGGAGAGTCAAATTTAATTAATCAATGATTGCATGATTTGGGTTATACAGTATAACAATACTAAACATTTATTTAATTGTTGTAGTTACATACTTTCATGAATAATAAACCTTTTTTACATTATTATTCTTTTCTTGTAGTGAAGTTACCTCAATACAGGTTCGGATCCAGATTAAGCGGGGAGAAAAAACGTTTCTAACCTATAAAACCTTTTCATTAAAAAAAAAAAAAAAAAAAACACAGACGCCATGCTGGTCATTTCCGGCCTCTGTTTACTGTTAACTCCGGAAGTTACCATAGCGCATTTGAGCAACAATAAATTAAATAAAATTTTGAGAATATTTATGAGATTTTAGCAATACATATTTAAATATTATGCTGATTAGATAATATTAACTAACTTACTTTAAAAATACAATGTCAGTTTAAATCAGCACAACTTTGGTATTGTGTAATTATTGTTAATTTTTAGAAATTAAACATGTGTGAGTAAATTAAAAATACTCTAATTTAAGGTATTTTACAACCGTTTCAATAAGGTAGAACCATGTGAAAATACACGGATTTTTAACAAGTTCTCGCCCGTTTTATACTTACTAATGTAGGCTACTGGACTAATTTTGTACTGCAGTGATGTCAGGAAAATTCAATGGGACAGACACTATAAGATTTTATAGCCACGGCTATAATTAATTATTATTAATATTCTATTGCATATATTGAAAATATACAAGTTTCATAAACACGCTTTTAAGAAACGTATAGGCTGTTAACCATCCATTCACCCCCCCCCCTCCTGCCGACTTATGTTGCGTCATAATACCGCTCTATTTAGACTCTGAGTATCTTGAAAATAAAAATTAAGTCGTTTATAAGTAAAAGAATAAAGTGCTATTTTAACATACAATAACATTTTTATGTTATTAAACATTCCATTTAATTGTTTTATGATTATTATTTATCACATTTGGGTCCAATCGATCCACGTGAAGTACAGTCGACACAGTGTTTATCACATTTGGATCTAATCGATCCACGTGAAGTACAGTCGACACAGTGTTTATCACATTTGGGTCCAATCGATCCACGTGAAGTACAGTCGACACAGTGTTTATCAATTTCTCTATGTACTTTTTGACTAAATTTGATTCATTATTTTGAAATGAGCAATCTTTATTTCAGTAAACCAGATTGCTCATGTTCTTCTTTCTAACACATTTTGTATTTAGATGTTTTTTATTTTTTTCTATTTGATCACTTTTAAAATGACAAATTAAAACAACAGTTTCCCCTACGTTGTAGGCGATGATTTTATATAGCCTTCTATTAATCGTGGCTTTAGGTCCCAAACTGATTAATAAAAGAGACATAAGTTTCTTCCGTTCTCCCAGACGTTCAGGATCATAGGTATATTGGAGCCAAGCTCTGAGGACAAACAGCAAATCTATTACTGTGGCGAATGTGACCTTGGTGTTTAGAGAAGTAAATGGGTTCTGATAACACGCGACCTTGGCTTTGTATTCTACGGAAGAACGTTTTAAATCACGCGTAGGCTATCTGCAATTCAAGACACGTTCCTACGAATTCGTTTCAGAGTAATGATTAGAAATCACTGAAACAGCTCGTCTATCACGTGATTTGCATAATTTTATTCGTGCATTTATGTAACAACAATAAAAAAATGTACAAAAAAACATTCAAGTATTACAGGCTGCATTATTGCAATAACGAACCACGTGCTGAGCTCTTGCGGCACATGGATTACCTAATAAAAAATAAACACACCTAAGCTGTTCTTGAAAACATATAAAAAATACATTCAAGTGCTACACATTATATTATTGTTGTTATAAGACGTGTGATGAGCTATATTGCCACATTGCCTAACTGAAAAAAAACCACAATACTGTAATAAATAAGTAGTCTTGATAGTGTGTCTAATAAAATGTTTGCAATATATTGCCACCTAATGTTATCCAAATGAGAGAGTCAACAGCCTATTAATAGCCTATTTTACTATGGCGTAAATGTTTGTGTGCAACAGAATAATTCTTTATGCGTTTTCTTAACTTTTGCCAACTTTGTATCGTAAATTGGTCGATTTCATTGCAAAAATATTATATTTTTCTTTCAAGAGTGTAGCCTTCAGTATTAATTTTTAAAATCCCATTTTTAAACTTACTGTCCAAATCCTTAGCTTGAATAAAAAAAAAAATATCTGTAAATGTGCCAAAAATCACTTGGTGGTTTGGGAAAATCTAATTGCCGATTCCAGGGGTAAACAGGGTTGCCAACTTTCCGTGACGAAAGTAGTAATGATTGTTAAATAAAGAAACAATTCATTGCGTACATTTTCCAATCGGTTTGGTTTTCAAATCACGAAGCGAACCGGCAAAATAAATCAATCTGGAACTGGCGTAGACTCGTAAAACAAAAAAGTCCTTGTGTACATGCCTTAGACAAGAGATAAGGGTAATCTCTGGGTGACGTAAAAGGCAATTTCGTTGCGTTTGACCCTTGAGGACAAATACCTCATTGAATAACCGGCTCAAGTGGAATATCTTCTGTCACACTCACTTATGGCTTATAATCCGCGTGTGGATTAAAGAGTACCTACACATTGCATTCCAGATATGGTCCGAAGAATATACTTCTTACGAGTCTGAAATACACGAATCTTACAAGTGAGAGGTGATAAATGGGGGAAGTGATGCTAATCATATTTTCTATCAATGAGACTGTATCAGGAGACTGAATAGTTGTAAAATCAAATAATTTTTATTTGTTGTTTCCAATAAGTAAATTTTATAACAAATTTGAATAATTGATAAAATCAAAATATCAAAGTAAATTAAAATTAAGTAATATAGTTTTTTAACATTTTACTTAAACATAATAAAATTATAGATTTAATCAAGATAACGCACGTAACATAAGTATATACAGGGTAGGAAAAAAGGCTGGAATATATTTATTAATTTCAAAACTAGTGAAAGAAATTTAATGAAACTGCAGTTATGTACATGTCTATATACCAAACATTTAGACATATTTTACTAGTTTTTCGTGTATGCAGGGAAGTCTAGTAAAATTCTCACATTATGTTTCATCGGAGCCACAATCAAATGAGAATAGTCGAAAGTTGAGAAGTGTGTTACAATGCGTGATGGCGGTAAGGAGTGAGATATATGTCCCGTCAACCTTGATCATCCCCCATCTTATTCACTCAGCGGTGTTCGTACATTTATTGTGTTGAGTTTTGGTATATTTAAAACGTTTGGCGCAATGATACATACATTATTTACAATACCAAACAATTTGTATTTTGATAACCTAGGACTCATGTCCAGTTCTAGCTTAACCGATCTGTATCATTTCATATTAATTTTTTTTTAATTGAAATAAAAATATAATTTTCAGTAGGGGTTTGAACTAACGTGTAGTGTCTCAAATGTAAAAAAGTGTGTCAGAAACTCTAGGTTTGTATGATTCACTGTTTAATGGTGTATTCATCTGAATGCAGTACCGAAATTGCGATGATTAGCGCTTATGGACAGTTTCGCGATGATAAGCGTTTATGGACAGTTTCGCTATCAGGGCATTGTTCGAGGAAACTTGTGGCAGTTGAAAGACCTACTAGTAGGTAGGGAGGGTTCAATAATGCCAAAAATAACGTGTAAATAAAATAATAAGCCATACACAACAATTAATTGTTAACTAGGGGACAACCCCGTCACTTCACTGTGCTTGTGACATCTCGGCCTTCGGCCTCAGTAACGCCGGTTCGTAGTAAGTTTCACTCGCTATGCTCATGACACCTAGGCCTGTGGCTTTTGACTAAAAATATTAGTAGGTAAACTGTATCCGTAAACTTAAATTACTACAATATTTATGTACACTGCATCTCACGTACACCCAATTATATTACTTCACCTATTTCAAGCGTGTTCACTTCATTTGTTTTTTGTTTTTTTAACAGCTTAAGATTAATTAAATAAATAAAATTACTGCACTCGATTACCATTGAAACCTTAAAGTTTAGTAGAGAGAAACCCTACAATCAATTGTGAAGAAAATCAAACTTAGAACCTTCCCTGATTTAACATTATGAAAGTTTTTACCTTCTCAATATTACAAACACCACTGTTTACATTTCAACAGCTGTTAAACTTTTTGGAAATCATTATTTACATTTCAACAGCTGTTACTGTTTGATTCATTTAAATCACTCTCCATGTTATTATTATGGTCGAAAAACATACTTTGAGAGCTCCCCATACCCTTCTGGGGGACAATATTTAAGAATTAAAACATTATTGCACAACTACGAACAGAGGCACATTTTTTGACACCTCAACCATTTAAATTGGTGAAGTAATAAGAGAGGAATTGCGTTGACAATAAACGGCTTCACGGGATACTAAGACACTGATCGTCAAAATATGGGCGAATGACTGTGATGAGTGTAGATGAACGAGTGTAGTCATTGTTACTAATTAAGGTCAACTGTTCTTAAGACAGAGCTATATATTAATAGCCTAATAGCCAGGGCAACTAAGGGACCTACATAATTACGTGGAATCCAAACCACGAAGTATTGGCCCGATTTTCAGCAAACTAATAAGTCTGACACTCAGTTCTCTTCCCTAGACAACATTTAGACCTTGACTACTATCTAACATAGACAACACAGACTTCTCTAGTGGTGTCTACGTTGATGGAGACCATTGAGCGGACGCTGTGTCGGTATTAAGAAGACCGATCATAGAACCTATCACCTACCATCTCCTCAACAGTTTGTCCTTAAGTAGGTGAATTACAGCACTGAGCCACCAGAGCCAACAATTCTACATGGACGTTAAAAAATAGATGTTTTAAAAATAAAAAATGTTTATTAGAAATTTCAGCTTGGAGGCTAATTAGCTACGGCTATAAATGCTCTTTGCCTTCTGCCAAGTAATTTAACGTTAAATTTGAGAATGGATTCTAAGTATCTGTTTGCTTACATCGGCCTTTCCCAAGAATGTTAAACAATTTGCCTTCACCTTAAATTTGTATGTACGATGTACATTTTAGATTAAATCAATACCACAATTAGGAAAATCTCAGTTGTCATCGTTACATCATGATGCCTTATTACGTCATATAAGGCATTTAAATCAATTACGTATTTTAGCGATTAAAATATCACCGATACAAAAACTGTTATTTTTTAAGGGATCTATTTTACTTTATAACGCTAGCTGTTTAAACAAATCTAAATTAACTAACGAACTTTGTTCAAAAGAACCTGATATTTTTTAGTCTTATAATTTTAAAGCGCAATTGTTAATAAATTAAATAACTAAGGTAATAACAATTAAATAAACCATTGAACATTGATTTTTAAATTAAATTTTATGTGGTAAATTTTATACTTTATGATTGTCTTCTCGTTATTTTTACAGAAATCTGTGAAATCAATTGATAATAAATAATTAAAATACAAAAAAAGTAAATGTATAAACAGTGATGTTGGGTTTATTAATTCTCTTTTACACCCAGAGAAAAATTATAAAACACCGTTACCGCAAAAATACAAGAAAATATACACATTAAATGTATTTAATTAAAATAAAGAATATGCATAAAAACAACAAACTAAAAAACAGTCATAATCACAATAAAAATGACGAAGAAATAAACTGAATTTGCTTCTCAATTATTTGAGGAGTTTTCGGGAAAGTTGTATTGTTTGTATTTTGAGGGGATAGCGGTTATTCACTATTAATGTGAAGTGAAACTTGACAATAACTAAGTAAATGATAATTAGTTGTCTGATTAGCACTTAAACTCTGCTTTATCATGTTCGTTTTCACTACAGAAATGAGTAATAATTTGTTTTCATTATTGCTGGACATAAATATTTTATTGTTTATTAATTATTATTTATATTTGTTTACTTTCCACAATTATTGGAAACTGTGGTAAGTCTTATTCTATGTTTATTAAAAAATATTTGCAGGAAAAAACCTTATTTCATTTATTGTTTCAAACATCAGATGACGTAGGCCCGGCGGTCACAGAGAAAATATATTGTAATTACAATGGATATTAGTTAGTTATTAGTACAAATCGTATGGATGAATATTAGCAAATACAAAGTACTGTGATCATTTAAAATATAGTATATAGTAGCTACATCTAAGTACAACTCTCTACCAGTGAGTTCAACGGCCTGTTAATAAGGGTGGACCTTACGACTAACAAGGGTTGTAGGGCGAGGGAATCGGTCGCCAGTGCACAGTTGGGGATCGAAACTGTCGATTGACTTATGATACAAATATCTCTAATTGTTTGGGTCATTTAGGCTGTTAAAATATTTTTTACTGTTATATTAGAGACAAGACTTTCCAATATCTGATAATTATTTTTATAGTCTCTTAAGTCAATAATTAGGCTGATTTCCAATCGAAATTGGCTTTACACGACTGTTCATACTGACCGTATTGTAAACAAGTCATGTATGATCAAAGAAACATTATTGCATACTAAATAATACTATCCATTACACGTCACTAGTGTTCATTGTCATATCTATATTGAATAAACCATATACAGGGTGATTCAAATTACGTCAAAAATTTTGGGGGAAAAATACCCTTGCTTATACAAAGAAACATTACTGTAAACACATGTCCTAACATGTTTAGTTTTCAGTTTGTATGCCGTTTGTTATTTTTACAGAAAAAAACTCATAACTCAAATATATTACTTGGTCTTGTGATCCTAATGATATGTATAGTTACGATACATTACTATAATATTTGTAAGTAAATACGGTAATTTTAAATCGATTGCAGTCAATTTGAATAACTTAAAATTGATAAATGTTCATAAATATAAAACCACTGCATTTACACATATGAAAGTAATGTATCGTAACTATACATATCATAAGGATTACAAAAAGACGAGGTAATTAATTTTACGATTTCTAAAAATCAAGAAAACTATGTTCCAGGGAATTTATATGAACTTTTTTCGATAAGTCAAAATTATAAAATATTTTAATCCTTCAGAAAACCTTCTTATCAACCAGTTATTAAAATATAAATGCGATAAATTAACGGGTTTCGAGTAATAACCGTGAAACATTTTATATACAGTGAAAACTAGGTAGAGTTCCGGTACTTTTTTGTCTTCCAACTAGGATAACAATTATAAAAAGTTATAATAACATTTCAAAACATAAAAATTAAACGAGGAAAACAATAGTGTGATTGAATATATCGTAGGCCTCTTAGATCCTTAGAAAACAACCTTCTGCGCCCACAGTATAGGGTCTGAACTTCTTATAAAGAGTTGTAATCATCAACGTTGCACATTCATCAACACAGAATCGCCTGGTCTTAAATGAATAATAATCAGATAAACACCCAAGATGTACAACGAGGGTGGAATTCCCTCGGGTACCATCCACCCTCCTTAAATATTACTTTTGTCAGGCCCATCTTTCAGGCGATCGCTCCCTGTGGTAGTTCCAGTTTGTAATTAAAATATGATAGCTACTATCACCAAATTAATGGTTATAAGGTAATAATAATAAGATATATTGTATAAAAACCAGTATATATGGTATTACAAACGTCAATATAAAAATTTTATGAAAACATTAAAATCATTCATTCATCATTCATACGAACATACAAATGTGACATTCATACGATCATTCATTCAGTTCGTTTCGACATCAGGCCCCCTTTGATGTGAATGATTTTCAATAATCTAATCCCAGTGGCTCGTCATGAACTCGTCAACTGAGTAGAACGTGTTTGTCACCAAGAGGTGTTTCAGTTGGCTTTTGAACTAATTTTGGTTTTGTACTTGTTTGACACCTGTGTTGTTTGATGATATACTAATATTGTCATTACGATAGTACATATATAAAATACATAGCTAAGTGTTAGCACACTTTTATAGTTAATATACTGAATCTCCCGATGACTGCAGAGCATTCCTACAGCAAGTGCTAGAACTACAAGGTGGTTTTGACTGCCACAACCAGTGATGAGATGATACTAGCCAGCTGTAAATAAAGCAACGCCTTAACGCCTTCCATGGTTGTCAAATGTTAGTTCGTAAACTTCACCTGTCTGATAACTCGCTTGTTTGAATGTGAATTTGTGTGTGAGTAAACATTGTCTTATGGGTTCGCATTCTTTTAATATACAGATTTTTGTAGATTGCCAGATGCAGCTTTACTGAATCGCATCAAGCATGCTCATGTCAATGCAGGACATTCATTAAATCGTTAATAATTTTTATCACTCGCTGCAGTCCACACTGTTCGGCCCCCGAGATTGTAAGCGTGAATAACTTGTAAATAAGTTCTTGTTAATCCCAGCTTGAAAATTAAATTGGAAAATAAAAAAATCTGAATCTCAGGTACCTCCTCTGCATTCATCAATCAAATCTCCACAGTTAGTTCACACCAGATATTAATCAAAGGAAATTGAAGCTTTGTTTTCTGATGGCATATTAGCTTAGTTATCAGTTTAAGAGTTGGATTTAAGAGTTTCTGACTATGTATTCAATTACAAACAATCAACTCTGTTTACCACAATATAGCATCAATATTCAATGCAATTACAATACAATTCTTTCCATGAATAATGGTGGTTTTATATAACTGTGTTAAGATATTGCGTCGAGTTCGATCATATTATTGTAGTTCACCACAGAACTACGGCCACAATCCAACCAGTAGCACGGAAACAGCTGATTAAAACCTCAACTTATCTAGAACGAGTCACTTTAATTTGTTTTTTCCTTTGTGACTGTGTTTTTGTGGTGGCCATAAGAAAGCGACCTATGTTTATTTTTTCTCTGTGTCTAAACCAGTCTAGCGATCATGACGCCTTAGACCGGTTAACCTTTACCTTTTACATTATTTCAATAAAACATCTTATAAAAACAAAACTAATGTAGGTTATATTTGCTTTGAAATGTCAGGCCTGGTTGCGGATTTAAACTGTTTACTTCCTTAATCAAAATAAAAAATTTTATAAAAACGAATAAATTTAGATTATAAATAGAGTGTTTAGCTGTATAAGTGCCTTAGCAAAGTTTATGTGAATATAATCATGCTTTTTATCTACGATAGCCATCTTCAATCACTATAAAATTATGTTTGATTTTTAACTGTTTTATGTATTTGCATAATTAATCAATAAAACTCTGTTATCCTCGATGTTTTCCTGCTCGTGGCTATTTTAAAATGCCGTCCAGTTTGAATGCACAATTTACGAGAGCGAAACACGCCAAGGACTTTGTGGAGGAACTTGGCTCGAAGCGGATGTAGTAAAAGGGGACCAGAAATCTAAAGAGTTGTGAACATAAAGCAATATAATCATGATTTAGTACATTAGTGCTATTGAGGTTTTTAAAATTATTTAGCAATGTTGTGAGCGAGTGGAAGTTAGATAGTATTTTAACTCAATCTATTTTAATTCTAGTATGATTTGGTTTTGGTTAGATGAATTCATTATGTTGTCCAATCCATCCACAAATAATATTTCAAACGCCCGGTCAATGTATGCGAAAAGAGCAATATTTATCCAGCAACTTGTTGACATAATAAAGCAACTTTTTTTACCTCCTAGATCGTTGTAGATTGCCCTTAACCAATAAAATTCTCAACATATATTTACTTTTTATGTTATTTGGGATTATAGTCAGTAAAAAAAATCTGTAAATGGTAAATGGGCTTCTCCTTATTTAAGGAGTACCCGGGATATTCCATTTTATTTTAACCCTAATTAAAAATTCATCTGGTTTCAGAATTTTAAATGGTTTATAACTAATGAGACCCATAATTTAACATTGAGAATTTTGTTTGTAAAATTAAACACTATTCTGGAATTAACCGTTTAGTAGGACCCAGGCAATAAATGTGTTGGTTGTTTTAAAATAAAATATAAACCTGTTTTGGATATTGTATGTGATTCGAGCATAATTTTTTCAATACGAGCTCGTATGTTTTCAGCTCAATTAATTCAGATGATGCAGTCATATTTTACCAAAAGTAAACTTAAATTTTTATATAAATATTTATTTCTGTATATCTTCTAAATATGTAAGAAGTATTTTTTTTTAATTTTCTGTCATTTATTTTGGTACATAGAGCATACTGAAGTGGTTGTTTTAACCGACCTTGGGGTGAGTTCATCTTATAAACGGTTGAGCTTTACAAAACCTAATTTGAAAATTACATATTGCATTTAAATATAACCAACCTGATATATTTGATTTAACTATACATTTTTTTACTTTTAACTTCTTAACCTTTTAAATCTCATGTATCTTTTTTTGGGTCAATTTAGCGTTACTTATCAGTTGAACCCCGCGGAATTCAGTTGTGCTTAATGCCGGCCAAATCACCATAAAAATCTCACGGCTTCTACTAGAGAAAGGGTGTCCTTGTCAGTTGGTGGCTTGAGTTCAGTGATGTACAGGGTAGAGGCTTGAGTAGTGTTTTATAAGTCAGTAGACAATTAGACAAATACTACGTGGTTCAAATTACACGTTCATACCTTTTGAACATCGTCCAATTAAAACTCTCTAACCGTAATTACTAAACATGAATCAGCCCAATGACAATTGAACATTGTAAAACCTTTCTCCACCATGTAAACTCTTACTTCCTCTAAACCTCAAAGTGTTTGAAAATGTTAATCACAAATGGCTATTATATAAGTAATGAGAAATAATTTAAACTTAATGACTTGCTTAGCTAGTGTAGGAAACCAGGACCTGGAATAACTATTGACACTGGTGAAAGTACAACACAAATTTATTATTACAGCATATCATCTTTACAATCCCTTCCAAAATATTACAATTATCTTATCCTATTTTACACTATACACCTCCTTCAATATACCCTTCTCATTCAATACTAGACGATGCAAATTATAGATTTATAATTATACGTTTATAAATCTTCAATCATTTTACTATTAACATTGGCTTTCAATATACAACCCGGGGAATCAACAATTTCAAGAATATTGTTCACAACAAGGGACGGGAAACTCCTATACTATTAAATCACAATCCTCTAAATAATTATATAACGTCACATTAAGAATCAGCTAAATAAGTTTTATATGTGCAAATCGTCTCCACTAACAAGTGAAAATTATATATCCACTAACAAGCTATACTCAAGAATAATTAATCAACTATTTCCAATCAAAATTAACAATAAAACACTAATATATCAACCTTACTAACTATGACAACCTCATCAATTTTCGTACAATTTTAATTATATTACTGTACAAATATTTTCAAGCGATAAGCTAAATATTCAAATGGCCCTAGTTGCATCCTTTATCCTTCCCAAGAAGTACCCAATATTTATGTTTTATATATTCAACGATATATTTATTCATTTACTACATATATCTATATCAACTTAAAACAACCACTTATACGGACAATGATCCATTACATGGACTTACGTATTTATATATTTACAATTTAAATTAACAATCCAGACTCAATTCCCTCAAACAGTGAATTCTATTTTATTATTAAATTACGATTATTATGAACGTCTCATCTGATTAATTTACTGCCTGTCGGCTTACGCTTTAGTGTAGATAAACATAATTGAACCTTACAAAATTTCTTTTCCCCTACAACTTAAATTGTTCTCCCTTTAAACCCTGGAGGTGTTAAACAAATATTAACATACCCCTGGACTCGTCTTCTGCAGGTATGGGGTGTCCACGGGCCGTAGTGGATTCGGCGTCCTCTTGTCCCTCAGGGTCAGGTGGGTTGGTTAGGTCTGGAGTTGCTTGTAGTCCTTTGGGGGTGGGTGGAGTCGCTTGCAATCCCTTGAGGTGGTTTCTCTGGTCCTCAGGATAGGCTGCAAATCCGGTCGTCCCTCAGGTTCAGGTTGTTCGCTCGTGAAGTCCTCCGGGGGTTGATATCGCAAAGGGTTGGACCGTGGCTCCAAGTCCTCATCCTAGCTCGTCCCGTGTTTGCTCTGCAGGGTGGGTTGACGAAGTCTAGATAGTTGGACCACCAGGTGCTGGTCCTCCCTATTGGTCTATTTCCCAAAGTCCTCTCTCTTGCCGAACTCTCCTCAGACCCCCTTTCTTTTCCAACTCCCTCCATAGTATCTCGTTCCCCCTGTCACTCACTGGACACGCCTACAATTTCGGAAGAACCATTTATGATCCGTGGTCCTATTACGGATCACCCTATAGGCTCGTTTTCGTACTGGGCGGAACATCGGAACTTCTGCTGAATCTCCGTCGCATCAGCATTCATCGGCCTAATTTTGGTGAGTCTCAAATTTTATTATTCTGGTCCTCCTGTGTACAGTGCTGACCCTGCTTCCTTGAAATCCGATCCCTTGCTTTCTGAGTTAACACTCGCCGGATGCCCTACTCAAATTTTACCAACTCCATTTCTTTTACCGCATTTCGTGTTGTAATAAAACCTCTGTCTCATTTTTTTACTGATAATATTTATTTTAATTTTATTATTATTATTATTATGAGGGAATCTTATGTAAACGAGTAGCATTTAAGTAAACGTCAAAGGTTTACAACATCCATAGCCATTAACGGCAATATTTTAAAATAAGCTTTTCTTCAAGCGAATGAAACATTTCTTTTGGATTAAAATGTAAGTACTTTGGTATTTTGGTCAGTCATTACAGAATAAAAAAGTAATAATAATAATAATAATAATTTATTTATTTCCTCTTTGTAATACAAGTAAGTAAAATACATAACTTGTTTGGAATTAATAACCACCAAATCAAGTATACGGTGGTTATGAAAAATAAAGTAATGTGAAGAAAGTGCGTTAAAAATTAATTAAGAATTCATTCTTTAGACACACTTTATAACTTTCAACTTAAACCAGTCAACTCATTAAAAACTAATACTCAAACATTTTTCTTATTAGATTTGTCATTTGTGTCTACGGTTTGATTGGTATCAGATCTAATTAGGAAATTCTTCAGATATCTTACAAGTTTCATGAATGTTTTCCCCTTAACTTGTGTGCACTAACCCTTTGTTCGTTAGAACGAGTTTTACAAAGTTGTTTAACGGTTGCGTCTGCAGTTTTAATTTCAGTATTACCCATTTAATATATTTTATTGTTATTAATAGATATTTCAAAATTACCAACGCTCACATGTGCTCGCCTTGTCCATAGATTTCAGTTTGAGTAAGTTAAGTGCTTGCTAAAAGCAAGAATGTCTAGAGGAATCGAACTTAGATTATTTATTGATCTAGAATTTATATCAAGTGCCACGGTCGAAGTTTTATGGTAGACCTACTGCAAAAAAAAAAAAAAAAAAAAAAAAAAAAAAAAAAACATGATTGTTTGGGGGTATACGTGATTATTTTAATAACTACAAAATATACTTCTAATAAAATGCAGTACATTATTTTGCAAAAAGAAAGGAATGATTTTCTAACACTCTGCAGATACAGTTCTTAAGCATGTAGGAATGCTATAGCATACAGAATCCAATTTGATTACTAAACATAAAATAAGTGTTAAACTTAATTAGAACTTCAACAGTTCAGGCTTACCAACAATAAAAACGTAGCGATATGATTTCTTCAAATTTAACAGGAGAGTTCACATTAGGCATGTCGTTGTTATTTTTTATTTATAAGTATTTTTATTTTATAGATTTGAAAACTATTCGTTTTAAACTTGTATTACGCAGCCATAAGAATTAAGGTACAATTCTTTATCCAATACCGCCTCAAAAGTGTAACTGTCCATAAGGACGTATTGTGAATGATTAAAACTACGATTTATTGATATTTCAGTTTAAAAATAAGTTTATACGCCTACATTAGTTTTGTTGACAGACACAGTCATTTCAAGTAAGTGCAGTTGACAAGTTAAGTTATCTAATTATAACTTCAACTTAGGCAGTTCGAAATTATTTAAAGCACTCAGAAACTACAAGTAGATTTGAAGAGAAGAGCAGTGCAAATGGCAAATTACTTCTGATGACAGTATATTTTTTAAATCCAACAAATTTATTTTATTATAAATTCACTGTCTATAAAATCAACATAAATATAATAGTATTGCTTTAACAATTAACTGGACGTTACAACCACCATACACTTACATTGGTGAAGACCCACCCACCCACCCATACACGTACAGTGGTGATGACCCACCTACCTACCCATACACGTACAGAGGTGATGATCCACCTGCCTCCCTCACACGTACAATGGTAGTAACCCACCCAACCAACTATTCACGTTCAGTGTTAGTAACTCACCTACCCACTCCTACACGTACAGTGGTCATAGTTACACCCAATTCAATCATCATATGTAAATGGGACTCGTAGTCAATCTCGGTTGTATTTAAGAGCGCACTTATAGTTAAGTTTATTGCTGTTAAACTATATATTTGTAACGCATTGAAATTGGTTCCGTAAATTACGCGATTAGTTTAGCGATGAAGTGCTTGGAGAAGATCAAACTACGCAAACTAAAATATTTTCTATTTTAAATGTCACCTTCTCCGGTAAGTAATCTACTCTGCCACACCTATCAGGCTATTAGAGTATCGCTCTATACCAAACTCCCATGAGTGTAGATGTTTAGAGCGTTATATCTGCCCATGAGTTAAGTGTCTACCAATGGTTTTTCAATGTAAACATAGTACTAAATTTAGAGGTCAACGAGAAATAACTGCATTATAGATACTTACACTAGTAACTAAAGCCTCCGGTAACGATCGCGTCAAGGTTTCATTTACAATATTTACATCACAAAACGTTTCGCCCATGCTGTGATGTAAACAACGCCTTGACGCAGTAGTTAGCGGAAGCTTTAGTTATTTCGTAATTAATACACCGGTTGCTTAAGCGTACGAAATAAAATGATACTTGTACTCTTTTTTTTCTTAGAAGAGGGCGATCTCCTTTTTCATTTTTCTCTGGCCATTCCTTATAGACTTTTGATCTGAACAGGGAACTTATTAACACCACCCGTTCAATATCTCCTGCGGTTGAACCGTTTAACACAGAGCGATGCAATAAACTGTAAACCCAACAAACCTCATAAGGCAAACGTCCCTAAATTGATTTGTCACATTTAACCGTTTAACACAGAGCGATGCAATAAACTGTAAACCCAACAAACCTCATAAGGCAAACGTCCCTAAATTGATTTGTCACATTTAAAATACAAATTATAACCAAAAATGAGGCCTACAGGTTCGAATCTCGAAAATTGTAAATCAAAGTAACTGTTAAATCTCAATTTCAAGGTCTTTAAAGCCTTAGAATTTTGACATAACGATTTTCAAATTATATTTTTCCCTAATAACAGGGTGCCCCAAAATATAAAAAAGATTTCTTAAAGTTGGCGTTTCTGTAACTCTTAAGCACATCACAATAATATAACATGTTTATCCAATACTACCAATGGTATGTCCAATATCACTTATAATAAAAAGGTTGGGCACTTATTTTCCCATCTTCATAATTTCAAAAATCGGTAAAATGTTGAAAATTAAAATTACTCTTAATAAAACATTTTAAATGAGTAGCACATAAAAATGAAGGTCTTTAAACATCGTTTTTTTTTTTTTTTTGTATTTAAAGTTTTTCATATATATGTTGGTTTTTTAAATTGTGGACGGAAACCAATTTTTTAATATGAAGGTATACATTTTTTAACATAAAACTATGTCATGCTGGATATAAAATTACAGGTCTCTAAAAATGCAAAATATTTTATTTGAATTTTACGGTTTTCAGATGGCACAAAAACTAAGAAATCGTAAAAAATTAGTGTTTCATCTGCTAATCTCTTTTATTCTGTGCTACCACTCAACATGGGCACCCTAGTTTTTTCTATTTGTGTCCTCGCCGATAGCAACCATTGAGCGGACGCCGTGTCTGTATTACGAGCACCGAGCATAGAACATATCGCCTACAATCTCCACAACACTTTTTCCTGCTCTGTGTAGTAGCTGGGTTACAGCACTTCTTTAACAAACAAGTAAACGTTATACAACAGAAATTTAATATAATATAATATTAATATATTTTTCATTCTACGTATACATGCAGAATGAAAAAAAAATGTATACGTAGGGTACATAAAATGTTCCACTTCGTAATAGGTTTTAAATCGACTAACACGATTACCAATTGAATAACCTCGTAAATAAATTTCATAATACATTCTTTTTCCACACTGCCTCGATTTGTAGGTGTGATATGAAACAAATAGCGACACTTCAAAATATATAGCCTTTTTGTTGTTGTAACACCTCTGAAACTAGTGGATTAGCATGAAAATTAGCACAACTAACGACAAATCCCCTTGGGGGTCTACAGGTCCACCAGCCACATGGGCCCACTGGATGACAAACACGTCAAGTTTTATTTGCCTTGTGTGAGTGGAAGGGTACATTGGCTTGCACCAAGGGGTTATTGACGGTAAAAGTTTGTGGTATAGATTCGAACTCCAATCGATTAAATGAACACGATTCAACTCCAATCCAAGTAAAGAATTAAAAAGTTTGTGATTCACAACTATTGATCCGTAAAGGAGTTTCAAACTAGTAAAAGGTAAGATTGTAAATATTTTAAATAGCATATTACGTGATGGTAGTGATACAATTCAAATGAACGACACAAACTATCGTAATATAAGTATGAAATGTACAGATTACATTCCTTTATGAGTCCCTCTGGTCTGAGGATATGAAAGGTGGTTTAAAGTAATCGATTACCAAAACAAATGTACCTTTTACTTTCTACCAAATGCGTTAGCTTGGGACCATCCTTTTACAAGTTGGTCCAACAATCCATTTTAGGGTCCCCTGAACCCAAAAAAGTGGTTTTTTGAAAAATCTTTTTTATATCTGTCCGTATGTATGTCTATCTGTGTGTATATGCACTTCGCTGGAGACCAAACGGATGGATTGATTTGAACGAAATGTGTTATGTAAGTGTATTTAGCCAATATTTCCAGATTGTTTTTTCACTTTTTTGAGATTTCAGTTTTTTTTTTTTATGGCCAAAACACATAAAAAAATACAATTTTCTCAAAAGCGGCTATAACAATTTTGATTACATTTTCAAGATAGACGTGAATTTAAGATATTTTAGTAAAAACAGCATGTCTTTAACTTGTGTAGTGTGTGAGGTATGGCAAAAAAACATTTCTGGAAATCAAACTGGTAAATTGTCGAAGTTTTTATTTTTAGTGTTTAATATGGGGGAACGTTTGTGCCAATCCTTTGGAACCATTTATTGTATTTATGTTGTGTGTGGTGTTTGTAAATATTGTAACAACAGCTATATTTCATCCTCCATTCACTCCATATAAGGGAGAGTAACTGCCTTGCACCAACTCTTAGCACATGACGACTGCTCACCATCCATTCTACCACCACCCTCCTGTAATGAGGTAATTCACAGGAAGGTATGAGATGTTGGACCCAACCTTTATAAACACACACAGGGAAAAACTGCTAGATGTAACATTATAAATGTGAGGAAATAAAGTTGGAAGAATTGGAGAGTAGGAATGGAGTAATAGGAATGAAGAATAGGAGAATGTGTTTAGGAGAATAGATATCTTTTGATGTAAACAGGGTACTTCAGAGTACTAGACAAGTAATGGAAGAAGAAATATATGAAGGACCGACCGTAAACTCAGTTGGAGACTCAAAGCTTGGAACTTGCACTCTACCGCCCACCCATCCATGGACGTTAGTTGGCATCAACCCGTCTAACCATATACTACACGTGGTTATGATTCACCCACCTACCCATAGCATTGACGTGTTGATGAACCCCTCCCCCTACCCCACCGTACTATGTGTAAAGCAAGAGTGGAACGTTTCTAAGGTGTATAGATATCTCTTATTAATGCCTTTATTATATAAATCCTTTGTATCAAAACAAGGAAGTTCTTGAGTAGTCATGACATTTCTCAGTATTTAGCAAAGAAATACAGTAACGACAAAGAAAAGTGAGAGTTACCACCGCTAACACATCCATTAACCAATCCACCCATTTTGTGTCTTTATGAGCCCTCCGCTAACCCAAATACGTATGAATTAAGAATCTTGACGAAATCTCCCTATCGTGTTTGGCTACCGAAAACCACTAAGGATGAAGTTGGTCAGTTTATCATTTGGAAACACGCCACAGACAAGAACATGGAAATAAAAAAATTACGAAGTACCACAGATTAAATAAAAAACACAAAGCTCATGTGAAAGTTTGGACAGGAATCACTGTGACTGAGAACGTTCGTGCTCACTCTCAATTATTGGCCATACCTCTGGGTTGATGCATTTAGATTTCAGTTAATTTATTGTAATTAATTAAAATATTCTAATCGCAGCAGAATATCTAGTTATTTATTAAATAGAAAAACGACTCGAGAGGGTAGGCAATAAAGGGAAAACGGAGGTTAATTACCAATTAACTAACATTTCATCATTAATTTACTGATTATAATTGAGAAAGCTTTGTTGGTCATTGGCTACACTGCCAACTCTCTTTAATTTGCCTTAAAATGGGGGTGGGGGGGCTATGGCCTCGCTGGGGAATTTTGCCCGTAGTTTGGCATTAATTATCGATGTAGCTAGTTAAGAATCTGCAGAGGTAGTCACCGGATTGGATGTACTGTTTATCCTTAAACAACAGTGATAAACGCGTTACAGCACTGACAACGATTTCTCACCAAATTTAATAATTTTTACGTAGTTTGAAAGAGCGTGATTTTGATTAGTGAATTTACTTGTTAATTTACAAAATACTGAAAATGATAAGTCTATCACAAATCAGTAAAATGAAAACACACAAAAACATAAGTGAGTTTTAGTTCGTTTTTTTTACAAACATAAAGACATGTTTTTAAGATCAAAAACATTATATACAAGATAAACATTTGATTCTTAACTCTTGTTTTGTACAAGGTACTTTCACAATCAAGCTTTCACAACATTGGTATATTTACTTTTAATAGTTTTTAAAAATTATTCAACGTTTTAAGTTAGTCAATATCTCATCGGCGACGACCAGTGTAGGCGGTAAAGTCCAACTGACGTCATTGGCAGTTGTCACAATGGCCCACAGCTATCTGTATCATTAACACCCTTAGTGGCCGTGGCCCTTGAATACGGTCTCATTCACGTGTGCCTATATGATACATCTATATCAACTCGGCAATACAGTGCTCTCGGTACAGCCATACTGATGTTATTGGCAGTTGTCACAATGGCCCCTTTTACCACTGCTATCTGTATCATAAACACCCTTGGTGGCCGTGGCCCTTGGTTATAGTGTCATTCAAGTGTGGCTATATATGAGCCTTCTATTCCACATCGCTTCACTGACGCCACTGGCAGTTGTCACACTGGGTGCTATTTACCGCAGTTATCTGTACTATGGACCCTTGGCCGTCCATTTATGCGTAACACAAGCTCAATAAAACTTACAAATTTAAATTTCATATCTATCACACCATATTTGTTCAAAGTTTTATGTTCATCAAAATCCTACTGTTCCATAGTAATAAAACGGATATCTAGAATTAAGTAAAGCTTAGCTATTAGATAGACCTTCCTCTGTATTGACTTGCAAACTCGGCCCCTTTGATGTACCACTTCATCGTGAATATATCGGTCGAGATCAAAGGATCGGTTATTACCGGTGCTGTAGATTTGCTCTCGGAGAAACACTCTGCCTCTATGATTAGTGCAGTACCTATACCTAATTGATATTATTATTCATTAATGTCTTATAGCTCGTATATATAAACAGTGTATTACACTATAACTGGTAAAAAAGATTAATTATATATATATATATATATATATATATATATATATATATGCATATATTTTTATTTAATGTTTATACAGTAAAAGAATAATAACTGAAGAGATAAACAAAAAACAAATAGCTGCAGATCGTTAATAAAATTTAAAAGTACTTTCTTTAAAGTTTTACAAAGAAAATGACTAACAAGATTTTAGAGGAAAGTTTTAAAATGATACATGTCTTAAAAAGAAATCTTATATTATACCAACCCCTACCACGAATTGACTATAGCCATGACAGTTGAGGGTGCGTAGTCAGAATACTAGAAACGATTTTTCCAAAATTATTTCAAACACTACTTTCATATTCACAGCAAGGACGTTTCGCACATGTGATACAGCATGTTCTAACAAAAAGCACAATACACGTGAACTAACTCTAAAATATATTAAGTTATAGGAAGTCACAGATCCCTTATATATCATCAGCCATGATATGTTGGTGGTGAAGAATTGATTGTTTTGGTTTTGGCAAGAAAGTGAAAATATGGATGATGTCCAAAACCAATGGTAGGCATCATCCATATTCTATCACCATACTTAAGAATAGTATATACATTTATTAAATAAAATGATATATTTATTTATTTATTTGGCGAAGCTAGGATTATTTAGTCATCTCTAACCATTGACTACAAACAAAATAATGAGCACATTTCAATATAATAACAAAATTAATCAAAAGAAAATAAAACAAAACATAGTCAAAATGGTGGGAAGATTGTTGCTAGAGGTCTGACAGCGCCGCTTGATATCTTTAAACACGTCTCATGATAGCTTTAAACACGTCAGCCTCAGTTACAGGCGAAAATTAAAATCGATGGTGGGGGACCACAATCGGGGCACTCTCAAGCTCAGTGATATAGATAGGTATCTATAAGTGCACCAGTCACATCAACAGGGATATTAACGAATAAATTATCGCTAGAGTTTAAGTCAAATTAAGGGGTGGAACTTCCCTAATAATTACAAATACGGTAAATTGTGTTAATAAATCAATATTATCAAACAACAGAAAAATAAACCAATTAAATACAACATCCGTATTAATTTTAAAATTGGGGTTTGCAGTGTAAGCTTAAAATTATAGGTCTTAAAAAAAGAAACGATAATAGTAAATTAAAAAAAAGTCTATATCAGACTTGATGACGTGAAGTACTTCAAAAGACGTAACGATCACTGATTGATGGACGTATTTTAATGTCAATTTATAATTTCAACATCTGTCAATGTACACAAGTACCTAGCTATCTTAAGTGGTTAAACATGTTTGTTTCAATCTTAGTGCTTTGAATGGGGAACCTATTTATAATATGATAAACAATCATTTATGCAAAACAGTTCATTGGCTGTAATTTAGTAAGTTTATAGACCTACTATGGTACCCGCTATTGAAAAAAAAGTATTCCCACATTTATGTAAGAATGTGTATTTTACAAAAAAACCATGCAGCCAGAAATGTATACGATTCTCCATACTATAAGTAAAGCTGTGTATCATTGAAACCCATAGTGGCTGCAGTATGTTCAATGTAAAGTCATATGTCAGTGTCTTATATCTGAGAATTGAGTGAGAACAATACTTTTAACTCAATAACACAACTTGGATTCAGTCCAAGAACATATAAACGACAACTGAGGTGATGTTACTAATGGGAGAGGAAAAGGACTCGTTTGGAGAGTGATTTCTTTAAATTTTACTAAGTTTTGCTTGAACACGAAAGCTTTCCAGTGGCAGTGAGAGCAAACAGCCTGTCCCTTCAGAGTCGATCGAAAATTATTTTTGAAACTTTTTACAATAAAATTTTTAGTATTCATGTAATATATAAATGTGTTACGAGAACAAATCTAAACATTTCTTTATGGAGATATGGCTGCCCAAAATGAATAATTTGGCCTTTTTGGTGCATAACTCATGAAAAAACATGAGATATAATTTATTAATGTTTTGAGAATATAGTGGATAAATATATATATATATATATATATATATATATATATATATATATATATTTTTAATGTGTTACTAATTTTTGTTATAAGTTAAAATGTTGACTTGAAATTTGTACAGTAATCTTTGGCTAAAAAAGTAGATTAATAATATATATAAAATGCATTGCTA
The DNA here is from genome assembly GCA_035578905.1 of Stictocephala bisonia. Taxonomy (NCBI): domain Eukaryota; kingdom Metazoa; phylum Arthropoda; class Insecta; order Hemiptera; family Membracidae; genus Stictocephala; species Stictocephala bisonia. The sequence continues at coordinate 165,065 of JAQJVL010000552.1, read as the reverse complement.
GAGTTTACTATAAATGTGGGAGTTATGCCCATCTGTAAAATTTTTGGAGCGGGACAGGTGGGGGTGAGAGGAGAGGGGAATATTTTGCTTGTTCGTTAGTGAGTCAGGATCTTTAGCGGTAGTTGCGATAAAATCTAAAAATAACTTCCTTGGAGCATTAAACTGGGACAAACACCCTTAACCAAGCCCACACTTGGGGATGGCCCCACTTACGAAACGTATACATAGTGTAATATTGAAGATAACTAATAAGAAGGCAGTGGTACGGCCTTTGTTGACAACGTTATTGAAGTATCGAAGTGAGCTTCACAAACCTACGAGCTGAAGAATACGCCAATATGGTGATTATTTATGGTGAATAAGAAGGCAGTGTTACGGTCTTTGTTGACAACGTTATGAAAGTATCGAAGTGAGCTTCCCACACATACGAGCTGAAGAATACGCCAATATGGTGATTATTTATGGTGAATAAGAAGGCAGTGTTACGGTCTTTGTTGACAACGTTATTGAAGTATCGAAGTGTGCTTCCCACACATACGAGCTGAAGAATACGCCAATATGGTGATTATTTATGGAGAATAAGAAGGCAGTGTTACGGTCTTTGTTGACAACGTTATGAAAGTATCGAAGTGAGCTTCCCACACATACGAGCTGAAGAATACGCCAATATGGTGATTATTTATGGTGAATAAGAAGGCAGTGTTACGTCCTTTGTTGACAACGTTATGAAAGTATCGAAGTGAGCTTCCCACACATACGAGCTGAAGAATACGCCAATATGGTGATTATTTATGGTGAATAAGAAGGCAGTGTTACGGTCTTTGTTGACAACGTTATGAAAGTATCGAAGTGAGCTTCCCACACATACGAGCTGAAGAATACGCCAATATGGTGATTATTTATGGTGAATAAGAAGGCAGTGTTACGGTCTTTGTTGACAACGTTATGAAAGTATCGAAGTGAGCTTCCCACACATACGAGCTGAAGAATACGCCAATATGGTGATTATTTATGGTGAATAAGAAGGCAGTGTTACGGTCTTTGTTGACAACGTTATTGAAGTATCGAAGTGGGCTTCCCACACATACGAGCTGAAGAATACGCCAATATGGTGATTATTTATGGTGAATAAGAAGGCAGTGTTACGGTCTTTGTTGACAACGTTATGAAAGTATCGAAGTGAGCTTCCCACACATATGTGCTGAAGAATACGCCAATATGGTGATTATTTATGGTGAATAAGAAGGCAGTATTACGGTCTTTGTTGACAATGTTACCCTTAACGCAGAGTTCCAAATGGCATAACAATCAGTGGTACATTTTGTATGTTACGGGAAACAGGATGATTTCCTAATCCAGAGTTCCAGTACGACCTCTCTCGCCAAAATGGCGCTAATGTAGATGAAAATATTGTTCCTGCAATTGAACATAGGCCAAGTATTAGTAAAAGACGTATTGTAAACTGTTAAGGGTTTCACAACGTAAAGTATGTAGAATTCTATCCCTACCATAAACAAAAAAATACTGTTTTTACATCCAGGATACAGAGCCCATCGCTTGGAGTACTGCACATGGTTGAACACTTATCGTCAACTCTTGTTGAAAACTTATGTTCTTGTTGGGTGGCCATTGTTTGGTTGGATGTTGTTGAGGAATAAGAAAAACCAAGTATCAGGCTTGTCAGTTAACCGAACATTAGACCGTCTAAGGATCAGTCTGCTTTAGGTAGTAACAAAAGCTACACGTGATTATCTACACTAATTCACCATATAAGTTTTTATATACAGGGTGACCAGCTTCGACTGTCGCATATTTTAGAGGATTGTTTTTTAGGCCTACAATACAAGCAAATAATGCCATATAACAAGTGTCCTATCTCGATTAGTTTTCAGTCTGTGTGCCTGTGTGTGTTTTTTTATAAAACTTTAAATATCTGAAAAACCGTTTAACATACAATACTGAATTTCGATAAGAAATTTATTCTCAAATATACACATTTTATGTAAAAATGCTCTATGTCTAAGATGATAAGTTTCAAAATAGCGACTGTCTAAAAATTTCAAAGTCAACTACCTAAAAAATTGCACATTTTACCCAAAAACCTAAAATACAAAATTTGTAGAGTATATTATGCCTAATTCAACGATTTGCCAATTTAAAATATCGGGTGTTAAATAACAGAGAACATTTATTTTTTGTGACTGAAAGCATGGTACCTGAGTAAAGAGTGCTTGGATGACAATGTTTTCAGTCAAAACTATGTTTTTTCTGGAATTCACCATCCGATCCTTTAAATTGACATGACATTGAATTTGGCGTTTTACACTACAAATTTTGTGTTTAGATGTGTTTGGGTAAATTGTGTAGTTTTTAGATATTTAACTTTGAAACTTTTAGACAGCCGCCATTTTGAAAATGACGATCCTAGATATACAGCCTTTTTACATGAAATGTGTTTTTTAATTTATCAACTCTCATACCGCAATTTAGTAATGTATGTCAAACGGTTTTGAGATATTACAATTTTTATTTTAAAAACACACATACAGACACACAGACTGAAAATTAATCAATTGGATTAATTGATTGGACACATGTTATATCTTGTATATGCTTACTGTATTTGCTTGTTTTAATGTGACAAACAATCCTGTAAAATATGCGACATTCGAGGCTGGGCACCATGTACGAGTAGATATATTTATATAATATTAGTGTCAAAAATAATAAACAAATAAAAATTTGGAATGAGAATGTATGCAATGTTACATCCAGGCAAGTGTATTAAACCAGTTTGTAATTATTGCGTTCATTATTCAGTAATAATAAATTACTAGTGAAACCACTTGAATTAATGAAGTAATCACAGTCCAATGAAACAAAAGTTTAATTGTGAGGCCTGTCGATTACAATGCATTCATTTTCAAACAATTCTATCAACTTATACAACATTTAAGCTTACAATATGTTGAAATAAATATAAAAAATGAAATATATGTTGTATAAATCAACATCAATATGACTTAAAAATATAATTTGAATTTTTAAAGGAAATTATAATTTGTTATAGGTAGTAATTAATTCTTATTATTAATTAATTCTTAGTATTATTTTGTTCATTTGTATATTTTGTTTCGCATGCAACAATATACTGCTCATTTTCTTCTTCTTTTTGTAATTAAAAGTGTGTTTACATGTCTCTTAGTTGAATATTTATTTTGTTGGATTGTCTTATTAAAAACTTAAGTTGCAAATTATTTCATTACTTTAGTTATATTTCTAATAGAAAACTCCTCAAGAATCATGCATAGATAAAACACTACTTAAGTGAACTTTTTTGTAAATATGTAAAAAATATTTATCTATGAATTACTTAACTATTTAACAATTCTTGTTTGCTTGGCAATCAATTGATAGTAAATCTGTCACTTATCAGACATAATGGTTTTACGTAAAATTTTAAATGTGCTACAAAATTATAAATAATTATATAATTAAGTAACACATAACATTTGTACTTAATTATATACAATTATATACAACTTTAACATATAATTAAGTTAAAAAACATAATAATAATTATCAAATCATCAACGCACTTTTATCCAAGTTAGTGTGTTCTGCTGATAAATTAATTTATTGGACTTAACTGTTTATACATTTTGTCTTTGAATACATTGTGTACCTGAACGAATTGTAATAAAAATCATGAAATTCATACATCATACCTTTTGTAGTTCATAATAAATAATGTGATACAAATTTTACTTTTGAATACTTGCGGATTCATTGCGACTAGATTTTGTTAGCACTCACTTATTATTATACATAGAAATATTTTATATATATAAAAAAAACCTAACCTTATTATTTTTTTGAAGTTTACAGTTTTCAAACTTAATTTACTGACAGTCAAGTCGTTACATATGTTTTTAGAATCACTAGAATTAGTTTTTCTTACAAGCTTATGGTACTTAACTGTTCATTAATTGTGTTTTTTATTTTTATTTATAAAAGTACTTTTCATACAACTCCCATTACAATACTTTACCATTCCTGTATGTGACTCAAATCACAATAGAAAAAGTTAAAAGATTGCCTAATTTTATCAGACGAAGTTAGGGCTAAGAAGCCCTCTCTAAAACTTAACCTGGGGGGGACCAACGGCTTTACGTGACTTCCGAACCACCACCAGTGACCGGGCAGGCGGGCTGCATGCAAGGACGGAATCGTTCAGACGATCACCTAAGGGACAGCCACGGTCGGAACCCTCCGTTCAAGATAAAACTACAAGACATTTTATTAAACTATAACTACAAAATTTGGAGGGAATAACATTTAAGTTGAATCAATCTTAAAATTAACCAAGGTCAAAATAAAAAGAGGGGGGGTTGTCCCAACGAGTGAAGCGAGTAGTTTATATAGCCTATCGTTAGATTGATCGATACAGATAAATAATTATTTGTAACACAACATTTTTGCGTTTTTAATACAATGCAAATTATTACGACGACTGTTTAGGGACAGATAATTAAAAAATAAACCAACAACACAGGGGACAATTAAGGAATACATTCTTTCATGCAGGAATCCTGGTTCTGGCGTCCTTTGCGTGTCTCCACGGAACCGATCAATTTTGTAAGACTTCATTCTCTGAAATACGGACGTTTATAATAACTGGAATACATCCATTTTCTTATCCTTATTAGAAGTCATCTTATAATTGAACGACAGCAGCATAATTAACTGTGTTCGAAACATTTTTTGCTAAAAAGCCATTTAGTTGTTTCCAGCTGCCAACTTTTAATTTGTTAGTAATGACAATTCTTTAGATATCAGTGGACTTTAATTTGCAACAAAAACTCAAATCAAAAACAGCTAAATTTGTGAGTTCATAATTATTGTATGTGTGTAAATTAATTTATAAAATTACAATAACAATACAAAATAACAAATTATAACCTCGTAAGTCGTGCTGTTGAATGGGTGTGTGGGTAGAGTCTGCAGAGTCTGGGAGAATTAAGAGTCTGCAGAGGATGTTGGCCATGTTGGTTTTAATCCCGTAAGAACAATGTTATTTGCGAATCCAAATGTTTTTGTTATTTATTGACCAAAAGTTGTGTATGAGGTGTCATTTTAAACGTTATCATATTGCGCATTGGGTTTGCTTTTTATATTTTGAATATATATGCCTATTTTTGAAAAAAATATGAAAATAAAAACGAACTATTTTTGGATTTTTTCCTATAAAGCTAATTAGGTATTTGCAAAGAAATTCCAACGCGCAATTTCATTCTTGATGAAATGAAATTTGTTTGGAAATAATCGATTAAAAATAACTGTTTAGTTTGGATACGCGTGATCGTATATCCAGGTCAAAAATAACATTGTTCTCATGGGAATAAGACCAACATGGCCGATTGAATTGAAAAAATCGAAATAATAATAACTACACCGTTACTTTTAATTATTATGTTAGTTATAAAATAATAATGTAATAACATTGCTATTTTTATTTTTTACATTTAAAAACACTAAAAAAATTAAACAAATCAATTAATTCACTAAGGTATTCCAATTAGGCATCTTAGAGTCAGCGTTGTCAACTAACACAGAACTTCATTTACCCATTCCACCCACTGGTCTACAGTACAACAAACTACATTTTACTGCGTTAACCAAAAGTAAAAAGAAAACTAAGTAAGGTAAATTTATTATTTAAATACATGTTTTAAGAGGCAATTTAAATGTGTTTTTTTTCGAATCGATGATTTTGAGGACAGAGAATAACGTCATTATATAGTGATATGATATATCGGACCAAAAATATCAATATGTCCGATATTATCGAAAGAAAATATCGATACTAAGATATCGCTATATCTTAACATATTTATCGATACTTCCGATTTATCGTTGCCATCCCTACCTCTAGGCGCAACGGATGGTCTTCAACGGAGGCAAGATCCCGAACTTGCTCAAGGGTACTTTATCGGCACTAAGGGCGGAGTGTTGTAATCCAGCTACTTGGGGACAAAGTGCCGTGGAGATTGTAGGTGATAGGTTCTACACTCGGTCCTTTTAATACCGACACGGCGTACGCTCAATGGATGCTGTCGACGTAAAGTCTGGGGTGACCACGTTGGGTGGTAGTCAGGGTCTGGATGTTGAGTAGAGAAGATAACTGTGTGTCAGACTTGGCGATCAGCTGAAGATCAGAACATCAGGTTCGGTTCCACGCAAAGCTTTAGGTCGCTTAGTTACTCCGGTTATTTAGCTATTATAGGAAAGGTCAACCTAAGTTATTAGCAGTGTTTTCACTCGTTCATTTACACTAATTCGCCCTCCATATTCCCCAATACGACTATGATTATGACGACAATATTAAGGCCTATGACGTAAGCTTAATATGTAATGTTTGCATTTTTTAAATGTTTGATCAGAAGGTAGAGTAATCTTTTAAATATATACCGTGGAAACGTAAGAAATAAAGATTTCCAATACGTTATATCATTGACATTTTTATAAATCGGTCATGGTTTTAAATATCCTCCAGAAAAAATGACAGACGTCACCTATAAGTGGAAATTACATATTAAAGTTGAGTCGGCAAAATACAAAATAAAAGAATATTAATGTATATAAAAATAATTTATACATTTAAACATTCTCAAAAGTAAGTCTAAATAAATGTAATTTAGCGCATAATGTCATGAATTCATGCATAACAAAGGTAGCAGCATTGTTGCCAAATCGATCCACATGTTGTTTTGTCGCGTACCCACAAGTGTTCTGGGCGACACATTCACCCACTATCTTGGCCCACAGCCATAATTTCTATGTCATTTGAAGCTAAACGTTAAACAACTGGTCCAGATAAAACATCATTTTAACTAGGTTCTATTTAAAACTCACAAAACTGTTACGTTGATAGTATACCAGATTCTGTTGAGTTGGATTCAATTTTCGTCGTGTTTAGAAAAAAATCTAGTTCCAGGCACATCGAGAACTCACAAAGTGTTGAAGTCAACTGGAGGACGTAATAGTTTCTATCGTGACACAGTTAATCCAAACTAATCTTTCAATAGTAATAGTTACACACTACTAATCAAATAGCATTTGTCTCATATTTTAGCAACATTTATCTTGAATGGATAAAAAGTTTTTTACGTACTATAAATTGATAGTTAAGTTTATAGTGTGGCCAATTTGTAAACACGATAGGCGTTATTAGTGTGTGCACTAAATACTTGTACAATGGCGTTATCTGACAGTAGTGATCATTAGCGGACAAAATGACCCAGTTTTGATACCAAACAACAAGGTTAAACATTCATTGATTCACACCGCTTTTATATCAGCACGCTTCAAGGTTAGGATTGTTTAAACTGTTTTTGCGAGAACAGTTTTAACTTCATATTAACTTGACAGTGGGGATAACGATGATATTTGAATGAAAACGAGCTCCAACTTGTAATTATAAAACAAACATAATTTTAACCTTATCATATAGGTAAGAAAAATAGAATCAAGTTTGATCAGATAAAACTTGGGCCCACATTGTAACAAATTGTTTACTTTGGTATCTAAAGGAAAAAAAGTCTGTCAGGAATGGCTATAGATAAGCCGCTTAGAAAGTTACCTACTGAACGCACCTGTGCGACACAGAGGGAGAGAAAGAGAGAGAGAGAGAGTGAGAGAGAGATAGGGAGGGAGAGGGAGGGAGAGGGAGGGAGGGAGAGGGAGAGAGAGGGAGAGGGAGAGGGAGAGGGAGAGAGAGGGAGGGAGGGAGGGAGGGAGGGAGGGAGGGAGGGAGGGAGGGAGGGAGAGAGAGAGAGAGAGAGAGAGAGAGAGAGAGAGAGAGAGAGAGAGAGAGAGAGAGAGAGAGAGAGAGAGAGAGAGAGAGAGAGAGAGAGAGAGAGAGAGAGAGAGAGAGAGAGAGAGAGAGAGAGAGGGGGGGGGGTACCTGTCCCAGTATAGACCATAGGTCCAATCTTCCACTGGGACAGGGAACAAAATATACAAAGCATTAATACAACTGGTCGTGGTCTTACAATACTAGACAATAATTACACATTTGCTATAACAAAAATTACAAATATATAAAAAGAATTACTATAACAATTCACAACATCATTACCTATCACATTAACAATGAACTATAACCATATTATTAGTTACTAATCATATCTTCAAAGCATTAATAACTTCACATTCTTATTAAAGGTTTTTACATTTTCTTCTTCTTTTAAACTAACATCCAGATTATTCAGTAATCTGATTGATTGGACATGAAAATATTTTTTTAGATAACTGTTCTATGAATTGGAAACTGCAGTGTATGACAACCAAATCTTGTATGTCTTAAATGAACAGCCTGCATCTTTGTATATTTATCAAACAAGTATTCAGTTTTTTTTATATTTTAAAGTTTTAAAAATTACGTTAAGTATATTTAGATCCCTTCTTTCATTAATTTTTAACCACTGTCTTTATAATACTTTGTTACCCTGTCATCTAACCTAAGATTAAAGATATATCTAATACAAGCATTCTGAGCAACTTGTAACTTTGACGTCAATTCATCATTAATATCACAAAAAGCAGAAATTGCATAATCAAAATAAGGAAATATCAATGACTGTACCAACTGTTTCTTAATGTAAATTGGTGGCTTAAACATAGTAGTTTGAACTGATATAAGCTCTGGTAAACTCTCTTATGAATATAGTCTACTTGGTTTGACCAGGGCAAATTATTTAACATCCTCAGACCTAAATTTAATACAGAAGTATGATAATTAATAACCTGACCGTCAATTATGACAGGTATAAGACGATCTTTAGAAATAGCGTTTAACATCTTAGAAGTTCCTAGAATTATTGGTTTGCATTTATTAATATTCAGTGATAAGCCGTGATCACTGCACCATGAGTATATAGTGGCTAAGTCTGCATTTAATTGGCTAATAGCATCGTTTACTTTATCTGGCCTACAGTTAATGTACAGTTGAACATTATCTGCATACATCATAATGTTACACAACAAAATAGTTTCACTTATTCTATTTACATACAAGGAAAACAATAGAGATGAGAAAGTTGATCCTTGAGGACGCCTAAAGGATTATGTTTCCATACTGATTCTAACCCTCCAGTTATCCTAACCTTTTGTAACCTATCCTCCAAGTAGGACTTGAACCAATAAGAACAGCGTCACTAAAGTTATATGATTTTAGTACTAATTCATGACTGACACGACTAAAATCAAGTAACATCAGTACAGTTACACATCCCTTATCCATCCCTAACCTAATGTCATCAGTAATTTTAATTAGCGCTGTCTGCGTACTAAAATGTTTTCTGTATCCAGATTGATACTTACATAATATGTTATTATCATCTACATACCTAATAACCTGTTTATAAACTAATTTATCTAATATCTTACCTAAAACTCAGAGTACATTTATTGGCCTGTAGTTATTACATTCTATTGGATTATCAATCTTGGGTATTGGCTAAATTATTGCTCTCTTCTATGAACTAGGATAAGAAGCAGCCCTTTGTAACGAGAAATGAAATATATGACAAAGAACAGGTTTTATTTCCTCAAATATCAGCGTGATAAATTTCAAAGAGATACAATCTATTCCAACAGTATTTGAATAAATTTCCTTTAACACTTCAAATATATGCTTATACTCTATAGTAGAAACCCTAAAAACTTAATAATATTTTCATCTAAACACCTTTTGGATTCATAATAATCTATTAGATCTCTATTTATATTATTGTTTACACCACAGAAATAATTATTCAAATCATTTAAATGTACAACTGCTTCACTTAACTTCTTACATTGCTTACCTACACCTTGATTTTTAATAACTTTCCAAATATCATTACTATTACTATTGTATGGCTGCAGCAATGAATTCAAAGACCTATTTCTGCCATATCTAGTAATTCTTTTAACTCTATTTCTTACTTATCTTTAATCTTCCCATACTAAAGCATCCTTAGTTCTCACATGATTCTTGTATAGTTTATCTCTTGCCTTCATTAAGGGGGGAGAGGGGGCGAGGGAGAGAGAGAAACGCACTGTGGAAGTGAGATTTTGATAAACTCTCAAGTTAGATCAAGATAATCCATTCTTGACTCTTCTCCCACTGTGTCATTCTACTAGAACACTAGGAGTGGTAGGCCACGTTCTGGCAGCGAAGTATATAGCCCCGCCCTGTACGTCATTAGCAGCAGTGACCATTGGTTGGTTTGATAATACTAACGAAGAATTATTCAATTGTATGATTATTTAGTGTTCAAATAACAATTAATAATAACGAACAAAACAATTTAAATTATAATATAAACAGTAAATAACAATTAAACAAACTTTTTAACTAAACACTGTTGCGGAAGTCGAACACTTATACGCGGAAGTCAGTCACCTTGTAATGTACGGCAGCGAGTGGTAGAACGAATCCCCTCAGCTGTTGAAACCCCAAATGAGCTAAACATAACACGCAAGTCTGGCCTAATAGTTGAGACGTTTTTGTAACGTACTAAATAAGAGATTAGCATTTAAGCAAGATATAAAGCTATTTCAAGATTTTAAGTACTGAGAGCGTTGGAAATCTCCAAGAAATTAACAATCACGTAAAATCCGATGAAATAAAAGATTCCTAATATCAATTCCATGTAAGAAGGGTACGTTTTGGAATTGTCTTTAGTTGCATGCCCTGCGAGAGAATTACATTAAGTGAATTAGAAAAATTTACTGTATCAAAAATGAAGTCAAGTATCATAAATGCTTGGAAAGGTCACACAAAGTGCATTAGGACTTTTTAGTTAGTTGAGTCCCAGCCCACTATGAAAAATAGAAAAATAGTCACACAAATGTTTTTCTAAAAAATATGTTTACGTTTTTGGGAAAAATAAGTATACTTAAACTAGCATCACAGCTGAATATCAAGTGCCTTTTTTAGTAGGAAAAGTGGGTAGATCTTTTAAGCTAACAAATCCTACTAGAATTGACTTTGTCTTTGAATTTATTCGAGTAATCCAATTATCTCGCGTGATTGCACAAGTACTTAAAACATTTGGCAGCATCGATCATCGAACGTTTATATTAATTTGGCTGGTTTTATAATTTGGGATAGAAAACGTAAGCTACTGTAGCAAACATAATTTATTAAACTTGGAAGGCAGCCAGGATGGCAACAGGATGCCCATCTTCTTTCAAAACGCTGAGTACTGATTTTATGTGGCATTTTAATAAAAATCAAGCGAATGATTTTAATATGATTTTCACGAAATCAATTACAAAAAAATTAAATTGCCTAATGCACATAAATAAATTAATAAATAACAAAATGTGCATGAAGGTTTTCAAATAAAATTCCCACAAAATATATAGTAGGCATATCTAAGATTTATTTATTATTTTATCTTTCACTTAAGTAATAATGCGTTTTAAAATAAGTCAGGTGATTGAAATGTCACTATTTTTGAAAAATACGAAGAAGAGAAGCAATAGTTAAAAAGTGTGCAGAGCGATCTCTCACTCACTCTTCCACTCTATCTCTCTGTTACATTTAATTTACCTTGTCGATGCTACAGAAGCGTATACCTATAAACCATTAATAGAATAGGCATTTTATAAATTCGTAAATATCACTTTATAAATAGTTTTTAAAAGTGTCCATATATGCATTTTTAAGAAGACTATATGGACCTACCTATGAATCAGGAGTGTGGAGAGTGAAAAAAAAGAGAGCTTAGAGAAATGTACAAGAGGCCTGATACTGCGGCGGTGGTTAGGAGCAGAAGAATAAGATGGCTTGGTCATGTGAGGAGAAGGGAAGAAGGAAAAATGATAAGAAGGGTATGGATGGGGAAACCAGTAGGAAGGTGACCTCCAGGACGACCAAGAATAAGATGGGATGACCAAGTGGAACAGGATGTGAGAAGGCTTGGTGAAGACATCGAAATGGCAGAGGATAGAGGTTTTGTGGAGGCAACTTGTTGGCGAGGCCAAAAATCACCTTGGATTTGAGTGACCACAGGAGTAATAGTAGGTAAATAGTGTTTAAAACTGCATTTTTTACAAATAAGGAGTCATGAGTAAATATTTTAATTTAGTAAAAAGTTACTACCACAAACGCTGTAATTAAATAGAAATGTTACTAGTAAATTTACAAATTGATTTGATTACAGTTATTTTCACACAAGTTATCACACGAAAAAAGTAAACGCATAGTTGCATACGGTTCTACATTATTTGTAAAATATAAACACCCCACAAAGACTCTCCATCTATCTGCGGGAGACACAGTCAGTATCTGCTACATCACCGTAAATTTAATCAGAACTTTAAAAAAAGCTACAACTTGGTTTGTAGTTTTATGTTATTGGTAGGGAAAATACGTATTTTTTTTCAATGTACACAAATTTACTGTAAAGTCAAATTTTATTATTCATAGTTATAGGTAGCCTTCACCTTCAGAAGTGACTTAATAATTTTAAATTTATCCACAAACAAATTATTTCCTACTGTCGTAAAAGAACACATATTACAAAAAATATGTGTACTTAACGACTAAATATTATTTTCTTTAAAAATAAATGATGGCTGTAACTAAGTATTGTTTTTTAAAACAAAAATATGTTGTGGTTGATTAGTTTATACCCCAATTCATTCTGCGAATTAAATTCACGTTTTTAATTACTACTGTGCATATTATATATCTTGACTTGACTTACTCGTTGGTTAATAAAGCGCACGCAAAGCTGTAAAAATGAAAATCGATCGATGTAAACTATTTATGCGTGTTTAGGGTTGCGGAGGGGAGGGGGAGATGCTCTAAAATTGCGCTCCAGCACGAACTTTTTAGGTAAATTAAAATGCCATGTATTTAATTCTATTCATAATTTTTCATACATTTTAAAATTTTCCATCGATAACTTTTAAAATAATCAACTAATTAATATTGTAAAGTACAACAATAGATTGAGTAATTTAATTTACAATATAAAAACAAACATTTTTGGTATATGTTTCTATGTATAATGCCCGTGTTGAGAATAAAATTCATGACAATTTAGTAGGTTAGTTATTATTTTAGCAGTAGTTTTTAAATAAACTGTTGACAGTTGATATTAATTTTAAGTGAAGTAGTGAGATATCCTTAACGCGCCACATTCAACGGCTTCTTAGATGAAGTATCAATGTTGAAGAATACATTTTTATTGTAAAAAAACACATTTATGCATTAAATACAATTTATGAAATCAAAATCCACTCACTGTACCAACTAAAACTATATCTACACACTTTTTTATTACATAAGTAAATAGAATTTTCTTGAGCTAGCAAGAAGATAAAATAGCTTGGTTAGATTAATTATAATGCAGGTTTGGCGGAAAAACATAAGAAAAATTTTAAAAATTACCTGGAGCAATTTCACTGGCCCTAAACGATCCAATCACTAAAGAATTTCTACTGATACTTGTAACAGTTGTTCACATTTATGCTGGTGTAAAAACATTGCACATTTTAGTGTGGATTTAACACCGGCTGATTTTCATATATCAGCTGTTAAACAAACCAATACTAAATATTTTATTCTCCTTATTTACTGACGGAATTGAAATTTTGGGGGAATAGAGAGCACATTCACTAAGAAAGGATTTTTCTAAATTCTGTTAGAAATAGTCTTTATAAAACATCTTATCTTATGACAAACACACTAACAGTATATAAGCATTAAATAAAATAGAAATATAAAACACAAGATGTGCAAACAAAAATTTGTTACTTTTAGTACCGGGAGAACGAGCTTAGCTCGGTCGTATTTTCCGTGGAGAAAGTAATCACCAAATGAATTTCTGCCGGTTCTGTTCTGCACTCACTCTTCGGGGAAAATATGCTTCACAATTCATGCATGCGATGTCAAACGGTCACATTGGTGAATATTCAACATCCGCTTACAAGGCGACTTTATAGAATTGTGGCAAACGTTGGGCAGCGCCGCGTCGCCGTTCTTGTTCAAGATGATCGACCCTTTCTTTATAATTTAGCTAGGTCATATTACCTGAAATCATTTCTCTGCTTCTAGACTCCGATGTGCGACTTGACTGTAATTCTGCGATTTGGTTGGGGGTTTGGTTGAGTTAATTTTGCAAACTGAAGATGTAGCATCCATATCTCCAGAGGATCCTGAGGATTGTTTGTTGCTGCTCTACCTTGTAGGTTATTAATGAAATTTCATTTCGGAGGTCTAGTTTTTTTAAACACATAATATATAGTTTGGGCAAACAACGATTATTTTATACGGGTTGCAAAATGTAAAATAAATAACCTAATACTGCTAATAGCAAGACACACGAAAATGACACTGTTGAAAATACTTAACACTAACAGTGTTTGACAAGGGAAACCCACATAAAAATAAAACTAATTGAGAAGGAAATCCCGTATAAAAATAATAAAAACTGTAAAAATACTTTAGATTTGCTGTTGTTTGTTGTGTTGCGGGCTGTTCTCTCATCACATCAGCTGTGATGGAAATTTTTTCTGCTAGAAGTAGATAATGGGTTCCATATTGTTTTTTCTGCTAGAAGTCGGTAACACGGGACGTTTAGGAGCCTATGGGGCAGAAATCAACATTTTTCTAGGGTTGAGACTGGTACCAGTCGATTTCTCATAGTCGAACCCCCCCCCCAATTAAAATTCTTGGAGCCAAAAACAATTTCGTCCGGACACTGCCTGTTTTAGATAAGAAGATACAGTTCAAATAACCTAATAATGTTAACGTATTGACACTCCGTGGCCAAATGCCTAGATGAAACTAGCTTAGCCACTGACGGGGTTAGCACGCGAAGCGTGCAGGGGTATCACACAGTCCTCTATATTAATAACAATATTTTCTCAAAATTAATTAAACATTTATACAAAACTATTTTGGCTACACCATACATTCTCGATATAAATACTCACGCCACTGTAGAAGCAGCGCAACGGTAAACCCCTTTTATTATGGACTTTCAAGTCTTTGACACCAAATCGAGCCAAGCAAGGAGTTGAATACTGGGATAGGATATTAGGATAGGATATTACTGGGATAGGATTTCAAAATAGGAACTTTTGTAACAAGTTACTTGAGCACTGTTAAGCACTTAAAACACACAACTGTAATCCAAAAGTTACAATCACACCGTTCTAGCTTTTGAAAGGGCGATGAAAAATGGAACAATAGTGTTGTTCTATTTCATAATTTATTTGATGTTTATAATGACATATACGTTTAATTTATAAAACAACAATTTTATGTATCTTAATCAGCAAAGGAGATAAAGCAGCAACCTTAACTTACAAGCCAAGTTTCAAGTTTGTTGTTGTTTGTCAACAATGGATCATTTATAAGGGTTGTAAAATTGTTGTGGATGTTTGTGTTCGAGTGACAGCCGCGGTTTAATTTTGCCTATTGTAGTGTGTTTATGTGTTTAATTGTAAGGTTTCTTTAGTTTCACGTTGACATTAATGTTTGTTTAGTAAGTTGTAGATAGGTAATTTGTAATAGTTTTTTTCTTAATTGATCACCAATTAATTTTACAATACAACTTTTTGTAATATTTGTAATATTCATCTAAATTTTCCATGTTTAAGAACCGTTCTTCTATAAGGGTAAATAATTTGATCTTAATAAGTGTTGAAATTTACTATTAGTTTACAAAGCAAATCATGAAATCATGTTTCAAATGGCCAAATAGTTCAAATATTTAAACATTTTTAAGTGGTCTATGTTTTCATTGTTAAATGAGTGGGAGCTGTTTGTTAGATTTAGCGAAATTTTGTATTCTTGGATTATTCAAGCTCATATATAAACTACGCATCACATTGTAAACCAGTGATTCAGCAGTTAGTGGCCAGCTCGTGTCACTGTATTTTTAGCCCCACGCGTCTTCCCCACTTCTCTCGTCTTGTTGAAACTGTTTCAGGTGTTAGTGACACACTTCCACCAATATCAGTTGTCATTTGAAAAACCCTCATGGATTCCCAAGTGATGGTTGAGACACAACAATCGTAATGGATCAAGAATATAACGCAGTACGGCCTTGACACAATCTAGCATAATACAACCTTGACCCACAATGTATTCGTGCTTATTTAAAAGAACCAATTTCTCGCCTTATTAATTAAAGGTTAGGAGAATGCTTAAAAGCTACTGATACGAGGTTACTTGGATTGGAAGAGATCATTTTCAAGAAGTGTCAAATAAGATTAATCTAAATATGGTAACAGAAAACATTAACTATAGTTTTTGTAAATGTTTCATTTTAATCCGTTCAATTACTGGCTTTGTTTTATCATTCGATTTTTTATTTATGCATGTGAGGTATTAGAACATATATAGCTTACTGAATGTTTGTTTTTGCACCACATCAGGTTTTGATTATTACATAAACTTTTTATTATTAAAAACGTGGCATCTGTACAGGTGAATGTGAAGATGAAAGGACACCCGAAGGTTGCAGACTACACAAGAAAGGGTTGGCGAGGGTTCGAATGGCCAAAATACGGTAAATATATTGTTCAGTATCGGCCATGAATCAAGCGAGGTTTGTTGTTGTGTGGAACGTTTGAAAGCTGTCACTTGCAAGAGATGTGGCCACAAGCGGGCCTCAGAAGGCTAACCTAATAATTTGGTAACTAACATCTTTCATTTGCAAAGGTACAAAGTACTTTAATGACTTTTGGGTAAGACACTATCAACGATTTTTATGACATAAAACTACGTAACAAATAATCAACTTCACACTCTCTTAGAAATAAAAGTTAATTAATATAAACATTATTTAAAAATCTATAATTCATAAACCGTATAGGATTTACTGATGATCTACAATTACTCACCGACGTACCATATACAAGGAAACTTAGAGACACTAGCTAGAAAAATAAGTTTGAAAATTTCATTTGAAAAAACAAATAAACAAACAAGACATTATTCACAGAACCATTTATTGTTGACAAAGGCAGTATCAACGGACAGTGGATAGGAATTTTAAAAGAATTTGAATACTTTGAGAAAACCGTACAACATAATAGGGATAAAAATAGAGAACAGAAGTAGAACAAGATACTAGAAAAAAACAGAACAACAACACGAAATACATACAACAAAAACTCATTCATAGGAATCAAACTAAAACAAGAACTACAAAATATTAGTCAAACTAGAGGTCACGTACTGTAGCGAAACACAAAATGAAGCTTAAACACACAAAACAGAAATGTAAACTTAAAGAATAGTTTAACTTACATAAGAAGGTAAAAAAACATTTTACTTTGGACATCTAATGAGGACTCCTGACAATATAATAACCAAACAAAACGTAAAAAACTGAGCAAACTAAAGACGAATCGAAATCGGTTGAAAAAAGTACTGAAATACGTTAAAGAACTATGAAGATCCAATCAGTAAAACATTTAAAGTTCCACACCACATACATAATATAATTACATTATTTACACCCAAGACTGATAAAATTACAGCAATGAGGATATTTTTAGAAGCGGAACTACAACAGAAATACCACAGGAATACTGGGAAGGAATATAGTCAAATAGTACCAAAGGACATTCCAGAAGACTAACATGTTCTTATGATGATCTTTACAAAATAAATAAATGAATTAAAAAGGAACTTTATAATAACATGATCGAAAATTGGCCAGTAACACATCACGATTTAAGATAATCCGATGCCACTAACATTTTATCAGGTCTTCCTTGGCAGTGCATGTCAATTTTATTGAGCAATTTATTTAGATTTCTCAAACTTCTGTGAACAATTTCCCAATAACAAAGATCTCCTTCTTCATGTTCTTCATCAGCAATCGTGGCTTCTTTTGCTGAAATATTACAACAGTCAACAACAGTCAACAGTCAGGATCAGTACAACAAAATCTCTTTATGTGATGGAAAGAAACCTCTGTAACGTTGATTTCCTTCGCTGGGTTAGACTCTCATTTACATATTACCTTACAGTGGCATTGATCCACCCACCCGCCCCCATACACGTAGATTGGTACTGATCCACCCACATACAGTTCAGTGATATTCAGTGACACAACTAATTTTTTTGTGTGTGTGTGTGTGTGTGTGTGTTATTGTTAGATCTCCAGTTTTCGTCATTTTTAAAGGGACTGTTTTGAAATACCACTGAATGTGTATGGCTGGGCGAGTGGGTCAATACCACTGTACGTGTATGATGGGCAGGTGGGTCAATTCCATTGTACGTGTATAGGTGGGCGGGTGGGTCAATACCATTTTACGTGTATGGGTGGGCAGGTGGGTAGATATGTATAGTGAAAGTTCAATGTGAAGACGACAGATGGAGCTCAGTAATATAATTAATGTTTGTATATAATTAATTCATTTTAATTATATACAAACTATGTTAATTTTTATAACCTTTACAAATAAGTACAGTACATTATTTTCGTTAGTAAACAAACTCTTAAAAAAATATTCATATGAGCAAGTTTTGTGGTTCATGTTTTTTATTAAAAATCCAGGAAAATAGTAAAATTTATCAATTTTGCCAATCTCGTAATCATTTGACAAAGGCCAATCTCATTTAATTTCAAATGTTGTTGCTACATTAACGAACAAATATGAAGCACACGTTCAAATGTCATCACAAAATGATCACCAGTATACTGCATAGACTGTCGGTGTTAGTAACATATTGCGTAAAAAACGTGGGACTTAGTTAGGAAAAAAAAAGTTTGACATAGTCCCAACAGCACGAATTCCTAAGATAAATCTAGTTAAGCACGAATGTCGGAAACAGTTATAATTCTATAGGCCTACTGTTTGTACTAATTTCAATCAAAACAACAATACATAGCCTTTATTTGTCGAGCCTTAACCTGATTCTGGCTAGTTTTTATCTATGACAAAAAAACAAAAAGAAATAACAAAAAAATATAAAAACAATAGCACTTTGCGTATAAAAACAACAACCTAGTTTTACGAGGTTGTATTATATGTGCAAAACTCATTTAACTGAATGATATATTTTCAAGTACGAGGCAGTGTTTATCAACTGTGCCGACCTCCCTCCACCCACAATGTCTACTGGTTTTGCCGTTCCGGTTGTCCAGTTGTGCCGGACGGTAAAAAAAAAAAAAAAAAAACACTTGGTCAAAGTTCTAAAGGAAAGGACAACTTCGTTGAGCAAGACAGGAATGCTGAACTGGAACGTAACCGCGACCTGACCAGACTCTAAATCTCATAATTTTTTTGTGGATCAATGGTCTTGTGAGTAACGGGCCAAGGAAGACCATTGACCCGTTTTCTGATTACTTGATTTAATATAATAAATAATTTAACAATAATAATAAAAAACGAGGAAACTCAACCTGATTCCAGCTCATTGTGGGTGATGATTCTTTGTGATCCAATCACTTCAGTAAATAATTAAGCTTTATTGTTCATAATTAATTATAACACTGATCCGCCTGCTCCAAAGTTTTATAGCCGGTGACATATGGTCAACAGGTGGGGACCTAAATTACGAGTTTCAAAATACCTATTGACTCACACACAATTACCGTAAGTAATTAAATGGATGACGTAATTTGCTAGCACATGGTGCAATGGCATAAGGACGCTTTATCGTACACGACTATGCACGATTTAATGGATCTCCCGACTTGACACTAGTGCTTGAGTGATGCTCTGAGTGCGCTGTTACCAAGAGCACACTGCTTCTGGCAGTCTATAACAAAACACGTACCGTACATACAGTAAGAACAAAATATATGAGATAATATAAGCAGTAAGAGAATCTGTGATCGTAAAAGGTTCACTTGCACAACAATTCATTTATTCAAACAATAAAGTTGGTATGTGGACGGTCGTCGCTTTCTAACCTCCTCGTAGTTCCGCTCTGAGGACAAGTCGGTTGATTCATTAAATGGACCAAGACCAAAGTTAATTCTCACTCATAGTTGGTATTGGTACCCACAATAGTGAATAATACACATTAGTGACCACCGTCTGTTGTTCACTATGTGAAAATCAGTATTAACAAGAATGGTAGTGTGCTGTCGATATACATTATAGTCATTATGTAGGATATCTTTATTTATATATATGTATTCAATATGAACATTGTTACTCAACATTTTAAAACTATTGTTATTTTATATTTTAAACTATCATTAATGTACAAAAAATAAAAGTTTAAATTCTATATTGCATATATTTTTCGTTTGTTAACGTTTGGTTCACACTCCAGACAATCATAAACAAACTTAATCTCAAATACCGGCAATCTTGTAAATCAGTAACGCTCACATTTCATGAATTTCATGAGAAACTACTGTTTTCGATGAAAATATTATATATTCAATGCATGAGTTAGATTGCTGTAGGATATTTGGCTTTGGAAGTTACCTTATTGCTTCGACTCCAGCCTCCCTGGAATTTCAAAAGCTGTCAGCTTATTTTCAGAAGCAATGTAATTTTTCATTTTGTTCTGACGTAATTTTTTTCTCTAAATATCAGCTGCTACTGCAATTTATTTCGTAAGTGAGTTTTTAGAACATTTCTGATTAGGAATTTCAATTACAATATAATTTTCATACAAAAGTTCATTACCTCTGACGTTTTGACTGTTAATATTAGGTGTTGCGTAAGTGTTCAACTTATCATGTTCTAACAGATTTACTGATAGTTAAAATTTTTGTTTACACAGTACAACCTAACCAAAAGTAAGATCATATTTTGATTCAGCACAAGTTGATAGTTCCTGGTATAATATATATGTGTGTATAAGTGGTATATATAATCTTATATTTCCACATTCCCGTCACAATATAAATACGCATGGGTGTGGAGCATTTAATTAAAGTATGCCAAAGACCATTAGAGGTTTGCTGCCATTGATATTCAAACATTTACTCGGCCAGATCTGATAAAAATACATTCTTGTCAGTAAATTGTTTCATTTTCTCATTGCAATACAGGTTTTAAATTGCAAACTATATTAGCTTTTAAATATCTATAAATAAAACACTATATAAGACAATATCTGCAATGTTTCTTTTAACATTTGTAGGAATAAATTACTTACAGACAGTTTTTATCGTTAAATTACGTCATAAACTAATTATTATATTAGTTCTTAATGTAATTAAAACAATCAATAATGGATTCAGCACTAGTGGCACAGTGCTGTAATCCAGCTACTTAGGGACAAAGTGTTGTGAAGATTAAAGGTGATTTGCTAGGCCATCTAAAGACCGACCTGACATCAACTGTTTCTGTCGACGTGGACACAATTACAGTATTCTGGGGAGTCCGTGTTGGGTGGGTAGTCATGGTCTAGATATTATTTAGGGGAGAAAACTGAGTGTCAGGCTTGTAGTTAGCTGAAAACCAGACCAATACTACGTGGTTCGGATCCCATGTAAAGCTGTAGGTTCCTTAGTTGCTATGACTATTAAGATATTATAAATGGCCCTTTCTAAGGAACAGTTTACCGTAGTATTAAACAGTGACTATACTAGTTATCTACACTTATTAACCCCTCAAATTTTCTCATAACTCTATGATCGGCGTAATAAGGATGAATAATGAACAATATAGTAATCATTCCATTATTTTAACCTAATTAAAGAAAACATAAAAAACCTAAGTAAAATTATATTTTTGAATTTTTTTCATTACAATTGAAAAAAAAGTAATAATAGTTACATTTCAGCCAGCTTGACCTTAGAAATCTTACCTTTGTAAGACATTGGTAATACCCTGATATAGTTTTACGTGGTTCGGGCGAGTGCTGGCCGGATTGAATTAAAAACCTTTCAGAGAGGAAGGCCCTAAATTCGACAATCTTTGATCTTTTAATTTAATCAATTTAATTTGATCGTTTAATCAAATCGTATCCTGAGGAGCAAAAACCACTCTCCAGAAAGTAATCCAGGAATATCGTCATTTAGTTTGAATTGAATAACCAGACATAAAATGTAGGTGATCGAGTGTCGATGTTTTTTCCCCCTAACTATAATAATTGAATGGAAGAATAACTAACCTCCCCTCTCCACCACGCTAAAGGCCATACTAAATTTACTTTAATAAAGTAGAAAGTTAAGTTTATTGTAGCCTGTCAGCTAACTTCAATGGCAATTTACGCACTTTTGGAAATGTTACGAGTATTTTCGTCCCATTATTATGACACTAGAAAGGTCAAAATTCCACTCCCAAGGGGTAGAAACAGCTCCTCAGCTTTTCCATTTGTCTGTAAGACTAACATCGGCATTACTTTAATTTAGTAATTAATTTGAAAAAGTTGATACAAAATACATAAATACGACACAAATGTATGGCAGGTTTGGTTTTCATTGTGAAATGTGTAAGGTCATTCTACTAACTCTGACATGATTGCACTACTTTTTTTTATCCCCTTAAAGTGTAGACCTAAAGGGTTTTATAGACTATAGCATTTAGTTATCTAGGAGGACGGCATCAGGCTGAGCTTCTACAATAATGTAATGGTTTAGTGAAACCCTTGAGGGGAGGGTAAGGGTCTCACCACTCCGTAGTGAAGTGAGGACTGTCGGCTAGTTTTATAAATAGGCCTATGAACAGTGGAAAACAAACTAGCTAGACAAACTAGCTAAAATATTTTTAGACCGCCCCAATACTTAATCTATCGCACCGATATGATAAAAATTGAACATTATTAAGGCTATTTGCATTATACTATTCCAGGTTGGCAAATAATTTCAACATTTCGATATATTGCAAACCAAATATCGATCTAATGATAATACCGAAAGAAAGATATCGATATATCGAATTGTAAATGATTCATCTGTTCATAATTATGTACTAACTCTTATGTCATGACCAACAATTAAAAGAGTCTAGTGAGTGTAAAATTGAAATACATATCTCTACACGAAACAAGTTGTGGTCTTTGGGGTTGAATGAAAACAATTCAAAATAATAATAATTATATCTTTAATTACCATGTTAACTGTAAAAGAATAATGTAATAATATTTATATTTTTTGTCTTCACATTTAAAAATACAGTTAGGGTTATTATACATACTAAAAATGAAACAAATTAACTAAGTAAACCTACTTGTAATAAGCATTTTAGATTATGCGTTGCCAACTCACACACAACTTCATTTCCGTTCCACTCACTGATCTAAAATAAACTACATTTTAGTGCGTTAACCTCAAATAAAAAAAAAAAACAAAAAAACGAAATAATGTATTATTATTATTATTTGTACACATAAGAGGCAATTTAAATGTGTTTTTTCGAATCGTAATGATTTTGAGGAAAGATAATAACGTCAATATTTAATGATATAATATATCGGACCAAAAAATCGATATGGCCGATATTATCGAAAGAAAATATCGATAATTTGAAACATTTTAGAAACTTTCCTTTGATTCAGCTAGTCATGTTCAATATCATGTATGCAATATGGGGGACAGGATGACAGTTGTGTGAGTGAGCATACATACACACCCGTCACTCGTCTGTGTTATCACTTCTTGTCACTAACCAGCTCCCATCACGTGTTGATAACAGTATCAAACACTCCTTTTCGATTTATTTCTCATATACGCTCTAATGAAACTTTGAATTATGCACTTAAATGTCTATTCAAGTTTTAATCAGTTATAGACTTAAAAATAAGTTTATATTTAACTTTTCTATTATTTGTTAATGTTATCATTGACAACAGATAGTAAAATGATCACATGTACATGCATTGTGTATTATTATGCATGTATATATGATACTATTTAAATGGATGAAAAAGTATTTCAAAAGTTATTTACTCTCGTGATTCACCTTTTTAATAATTACGTGCAACTATAGTACGAAACACTGGACAAACGAATAATTATAAAATCAGCAATAGAAATTCTTACAAAAACAAAAGATATCGTACAACAACAATAATTGACCTTACAAATATATAACATGAATTGTTATGTTACGAAATAGCATGTAATCATGCACGAGGCCTGTAAACTACGGCTCACGGTAGATAGGTCCATGAATACTTGTATCTCCAGTAAAATACTCGTAAAGTTTGAATAAAACGATAGTTAAAATATACATTTGTCACCTGCGACTGTCCAAATACCTTGCTTCAGAAGAGAAAGTGCTGTCCTTGATTATGTTAGGAAAAAATAGACACCTCTTGTCTATATATATATATAAAATCCAATGTATGTTTGTTTGTCTGTCTGTCCTTTATGCGCTACCAAACCGTCCAGCCGATCGCCATGAAACTTGGAGAAGTTGTTCTATATACCCCAGGGAAGGTTTCTGTCCTATTCCCGTTTCTTTAATCCCTCAGGGCTCCATCCCTTGGACTTCTAAAGTTTCGATGTTAATCAAATAGCAGGATGCATGAAGGTATAATAAGTCAAATATAAAAAGAATATCAGCTGTGGGTTTTAAATATGTCAAAATTATACTGTTTATATTTTTATGTTTTGATTTCTTGTGAAGCTATATTAATTGATTGATTTATTTGATTAACAGCTGTTAAATAAAGACAAATATAATAAAATTGTGGTAGGCAAAACTTTCAAAGTTAAAAATAATTGAGTACAGTAGTAAACTACACAAAACATCAGCTGTTGTAAATTGGATACTGTGTAAACTGAAAGGTTGCTGCACATTTCAATGATACAATCAAAACTCAATATTATGACCGGCGAAGCGGGCGGGTACAGCTAGTAGTAGAAATATTTGCGAAAGAAATTTCAACGATGTCTGTCACTCCAGGTGGTTTAAACTGTTTTACTTTTACATAGTACTACACTATCGCTCCACAACTGGACCCCAAAACCACCAATTATTAGGGATACAACTTTAGCAATAGATTATAAATATATCTGTGTGTACAAAATAAATTACATCGTACATCCTTCTACGTTATGTAAAATAAACGTTGTAATATTTTGTCAACACACGATAATGTTCCTTGGTATTTTCAAGCCAGCATTATGCACAACTCAAGTGGAGGGACAGTTTTCGTACTACCGTTTAAACTATGAGTTGATCTACCAAAACATCACTAAAAAGTAAAGCTTGTAGTTCACTGTTCAAAGCTGCAACCTGATTGTTATGTTTGTACATGAATCTAATGTAAACCACTTTGAAGATCCATCTAGGGTTAATAAAATGGAAGCGAGTGATTAAGTTTCAAATACATCCCCATTAACCTACTTGTCAATACTGGTTATCAATTTTACCATTTGATGTTGTGTATATGAAATTAGACGCCTATACATAGTTATGGGAGGACAGTTCTAGTAATGGACATTAAAAGTGGATCTGGTATTTTTTTAACGATTTATAGTAGTAACCCATCAATTCTATGCATTTACGACGATGATCACCCACCCTCCCTCCCATAAGTCTTCAGAAGTCCATATATTGATGTCCACATAGAATGTGAGGCTGGTAGGGCTCAACTATAGTCGGCGAGCTGATTTCATCTATAGTTGACCTAACAACTATAGCTGATTTCAACTGAAACAGCACAAGTCATGTGCACTACATGACTTGTGCTGTTTCAATGGAAATCAGCGCCTTCAATATCACAAAGGCATGAAGTTCAGAGGACTTCTTGGGACTCGCCGACAGAACTAATTATGAAAATAAGACATGGAGTAAGCGGCCGGTGCCGTAACTCGAATATCGTATATTTTCCGGTGAAAACCACGTCAAGGTTCTATCTACATTATTTACAAGAAAACCAGTTTCGCCCATGCTGTGATGTGGCATCCTTAGTGGTATCGGTTGTCATCGGAAAATATAGATTCTAGTTAAGACATGGAGTGTTGTGGAATGATGAGGGATTGTGAATTGACCCACCCACCATTTGAATATTTACTGCAACCATATTCTAACCCAAAAAATTACACACTTCAAGTTTCTGAAATTATTTTTTCCTCTAAATTTCACCAGCCTGTTAAATTGCCAGTTCCAGCCAGTGATTCCCATCCACCTGTGTTTTATCGTAAGCATTTACTCTGCTGAATATGTTACGAAACCGAGTATTCTCCCCAGCTAAATCATAATATATTAAATCAAATAAGGCAAGTTTAATAATTAAAATCAATTGCGATAGTGTAATAAATATTTAGGTCTTCGTATTTCCACACTATTCCAGGTAAGGAGCTTCCTTGTGATATTTCTAAAGCTAAAGTGTTGTTGCTTTATTCACTGCCTCTGTCCACTTTTCATACAAATTCCCTTAAGTGGAATCACAATATTTCTGGACAATTGGAATTTTTTAATGACCAATTAAAACTGCACCAGATAACACTCTTTTATCTGGTGCAGTTTTCCCGGCCATTTTGCCCAGCTGGAGTATTTAAACAATGCAGCCTGTCGGGCGGGATTCGCAATGTGTAGCCCATCTCATCTGCATCACGCTATACACTGTATGAGCCATTTAATTGTGCCCCCTCCCTCCCCCCTAAAAAAAAAAAAGAAAAAAATCACCATGAAGGAACTTAAGACGCAAGGAATAAATTCATTAAGAGAGTAAATGTATCTCTTAAATAAGTTAAATTTGTGTTAAAATCTAATTTAATGTTTACTAAAGAACATTTCATATACACATTACCCATCCACGAATGATAATATTAACCCACCCGTCCTCAAATACACGTTAAGTGGTTCAATATTTAATTCCTCTGGCTAGGATTAACAATGTATATGTTGTTAAGGTCACGGGATATCCCTGACTGTTCATGTGCGAACATGAACTTATTTTACATTTTCATTAATTCAGATTAAATACATGTAAATCTTGAAACTGCAGCCGTTGGGGCAAACTGTCCTTTTACCTCCAATTATTATCGATAACAAACATCGTTCTTTAGGTACTTTAGGTTGTATAGTCGTTTATTGTAATGCATAAAATATAAAGTCCATTCAAGTGGTTTGCTCACTTAACCTAACTCTTGATCCAGGCTAGGTAAAAGGGTACAAGTATACCGAGTGAGTGCAGTAGCATGTTTGTGACATAGCTACTATAACATGATGGGATTATCAGATCAATGTCAATCACGAACCAGATGCTACATGATCAATCATCCCCTAACATTGGCAATGTTTAACAACAATAATATTGGACACAGACCGTTACAATGTCAATACGTTTAAGCACAGACTGTGATCTGCAGACTTAGCAATGGAGATGACAATAAAATAATAAACAGGGCAAGTGTGGACACTCTACTTACATGAGAGATAAATATAAAAGGCTTTTATGATTTTGTTAGGGCTATGTTTTGTATGCATTTAGAGTATTAGAGGGGTTTTTATTAAGTTTGAAATTTTAAATACCACAAATTAGGTTATAAGCTGTTATTTTGTTAGAGTTCCAAGCACCACATAGTGTACTTTTCTATAGCTTGTAGTAGCTAAACTCATTTACTTTATTTAAATAAGTTTTTCATATAAATTAATAATTTTGTTACTAACATATTTTTTACATAAAACTTGTCACAAATGTCACAAGTACTTATAAGTGTGGTTAGTTATTTCCGAAGTTGTTATGTAGTTTTGTAAACGTAAATTAGAACAGGAAAATAAATTATTTTCATTATTATTTTAATGGAGATACACCACAGAGAAGAAATAAAATATTTTTAAACAAAACACCAACAAAATAAAAAGTAAATAAACAATAAAAAAAAGT
Organism: Stictocephala bisonia; assembly: GCA_035578905.1. NCBI lineage: Eukaryota > Metazoa > Arthropoda > Insecta > Hemiptera > Membracidae > Stictocephala > Stictocephala bisonia. The sequence goes on along the minus strand of JAQJVL010000552.1, from coordinate 137,284 downwards.
CCTAAGCAATCAACTCTAAATGTTTATTTAAGAATTTGTCAAATTTTAACACTTAAAAGTGGCTAATTAACAAATGCTTCAAAGCCTGTTTTTGCTTGATTTGAGAACATAATTTCCTTTTTCTCTATGGAGATACCCGATTCAGACAGAGTGCTAAAAACATCTTCTTTAATCTGGAAATCGAACTGGGGCATTTAGCTACAGCCGCTCCAACACTTATATCTGATAAACACTTTCTTTCTAAAAGGTTCTATTGCCAAGTACTGTCACTATTGGTGTCATCCAATACTAAATGTTGCATCAGCTGTATTTGGATTCAGTTGTGGAGCACTTGTGTAGTCCCGTGTAAATCTAAAGCGGTTTAAAGCACTCCTAGTCAGTCACTAACTAATCAAATTATTCACAAAAACAGTAATAGACTTTACCCAAAGAGACAAATCTACACAATGATTGTAGATCGTTCGTGAGGGGAAAAATTGAAGCAGCAACCTTTTACACAAGTTACTCTACAACATTATTAACGTTAACAAATATTCGCAATCATTTCGCAACTCTTGCAAATGATCGGTCAGTGACAAATATTCTTGATAATACAAATCAAAATGATTTCACCATTAATATAGTTAGGATATTGCAGTACATATCTGCCTCTTATCCCTTCTAGCTGATAGCTACTTCTGTGCAAGATATTAAAACAAACCTTAATTAGCTTATTACGTGTTGGTAGAGACTCAACACAAATATTTTATAATAAAAGAACAAAATATTATGGTCATCTATTTTGGTAAACTACGTTCATTTTCCATGGACCAGAGGGATTAACGAGGGCTATTGTATGACATCCAGTTGTTATCAAGACATCTGATTAGTCTACTTTGAAGGCAATTTTAAAGAATATTTTTTTTACGGTTAAAAGTTGTTTCTAATTAATGATTGAATTAGGTATGACCTGAACGCATTAAATCAGAGAAAAACACCCACCCTACCTGACGAAACCACCCAACACACACCCAAAACACCCACCTACCTGACCTACCCAACACACGCTCAAAACAAACATAAACAGATTATTAAATTAAGATTACAATAATGCGTATTAATTAAAAATGAAAAATAATAATAAATATACAATTGAGAGTAACAAGGAAATATACAACAATCTTCAAAAAATATACTTTATAGCACAAAACAGATACAACAAAAAATACATATCTATGAATTCCAAAATCTACCAATCCCAATGAAATAAAAAAAAAAAAAACAAAAAAACCAATGAAATCCAAGCTCTACCATTACAACATAGTCGTAAAACCAGGAGCCTAATACGCCTCAGAAACACTGGAACTAGTGAGGAAATCAGACAGGGAAAAATTAGTGAAAATGGAAAGAAAAATAATACGTAAGATCTTAGCACCACTAAAAGACGAGAATTAATCTAAATACAGAATCAGAAGCAACAAAGAGGTGTACAAACACATACAAAAACAACAACAACAATGAAAAATAGAAGACTAAAATTCTATGGACACATAAAAAAACTGGAAGACAATATACTCACAAAACAAATCACGAAAACAATAGATCAGAAGTCAACAGTAAAATGAATAGAACAAGTAAGACATGATGCCAAAAACTTGGGAATAAAAAACAAAGATTTCGAAGACAGAACATCATACAGAAAAATTATACATAAAGCCAAAATTGTAGAAGGAACACCAAAAAAGAGAACAGTTACCTTATGGATTGAAGAGACAAGCAGGTGAAAATGGAAGAAAAATTTAATGCATAGATGAAAGATTCTACGTACGCCTTAGTCAACTTCAACGCAAATAATAATAATTTTAAACAAATACATTTGTATATGATTGTTATTATTTTCAGAAACATACAACTTTACTTTCTTAGTGGTATGAGATCAAATTTGAGTTAACGCCATCAACAGTCAGAATAACTAGGTTGAAACTTCACTTGACAAGTGTACTCGGAACTGGATAGGAACGACCTTCTGGGTGTATAGATAATGCACGAGAACTCTGTCGACAATTGTGATAACAGGGTCCACGTCTGAACTGACCTTCCACCACGACGAAGAAGATAACACGTATCGTTGGAACTGGATTAGTGTCGAACACTTGAGTGGATAGTAATTAGTACAGTTGCAGTAGAACTGTCAAATGCAGGCTTCACCTTATCAGTCTTTAATGAATAGAATAATTTGTTTGATGAATAATTGTAGATTTTTAATTGCCTTGCTAAGTAAAAAAGTACTTGTCAGCAAAGACCAACATTAAGTATTGAGTCCATAGCAGATAAGATTTTTCAGTACTTAGCAGTGAACCATTGTAGATATATTTCTTACTCAAACTAGGCCGTATGAACTTCATAACACATAATGTTAGAACTTAGTAAATGTAGTAATTTTAACGTTATACAAACGTGTATTATTATTTAATTTTTAATTAATTTATATGGTGTGGCAAGGTGGTAGGAATTTACAATAAAAACTCAATATTGGCCATGTGAGACGGTGAGATTTGATAATGCTTCTAGCCTGATATCCCAAAAATCCAGTCCATTTGCATTCTTTAGCATTGTTAGGTCCACCATAGAGCATACCATAGAGCAACACTCAGGTATAGATGGTGTATTTCAGTTAGTATATATATGAAGTTTCTTTAGCATTGAAAATCTCAGAGACCCAGAGTCATGGGGGAGGGGTGTTCTGGTTCTTACATAACTTTCTTCCTGCTCTGTTCTCCCTGTATGAAAGTTCATATAATTAAAGGGCACTAGGCCAGGAATTAGTATATTGGAGAGATAGGACATCAGCAAACTTACCTTAAAAGACAAGTTCACTAACACCAGAGTAGTAGTAACAAACACAAAATATACACAATCTCATAAATTTTCAATACCACTGGAAATTTCTTCAGGTGAGTAGAGAGAGACAGACAGACTGAAATGGCTTCCACTATTGCTGGGTAGGTGGCTGTTGTACATCCATAGAGCAACACTCAGGTATAGATGGTGTATTTCAGTTAGTATATATATATGAAGTTTCTTTAGCATTGAAAATCTCAGAGACCAAGAGTCATGGGGGAGGGGGGGGAGGGGTGTTCTGGTTCTTACATAACTTTCTTCCTGCTCTGTTCTCCCTGTATGAAAGTTCATATAATTTGACACTGACCTATTAGCAGAGTATAATTTCCTCAACAAATTAATTTTACGAGTACAAAATATGTATGATTGCAGGAAAATACATAAAAAAGTGTATGTATTCCCAGTTAACAAAGGGTGTTTTTTAGTAATTTTAATGTGTTTATACATGTTTTTAGGTATCATTTAAATATAAAAGATGTTTCAGGCCAGCAGTAGGCTAGAATAATATTTATTTGTGAATTATAATTCTGTTTATTCATTTTGTTTTATTAGCCTCCAGAACTGTTATATTATAGAAATAATACTGGTTAAATTACCTTTTTTCCTGTCAACAGTTCTTCAAACATAATCTGCTATGTACATTTCGAAGCATAGAGCTTCATCATCAGGCTTTCCAAAAACGTCACTATTTACATTACACTAAACATTAAAAACATTTAAAATATAAACATTTAAACATATGTGCAAATGTGCTATGTTAATATGTTTAAATGTTTATATTTAAAATGTTTTTAATGTTTAGTGTAATGTAAATAGTGACGTTTTTGGAAAGCCTGATGATGAAGCTCTATGCTTCGAAATGTACATAGCAGATTATGTTTGAAGAACTGTTGACAGGAAAAAAGGTAATTTAACCAGTATTATTTCTATTATAATTCTGACCAGTGTAACTCATATTAATGCTCGTGAAGTATTGCCACAATGAAGTTAGTCAGTTTAAGTCATTAAATATTAATCATAGTGAGAATATTAAGAATACGGATTATATAATTTGAGTTGGCTTGGCAAATTGGCGGTTAAAAGGCGAACAGAGAGAAAGAAACAGAGGTCGTATCCAATGGTACGCTGAATGTATGTCGAGTAGTTATCTCCAGTTTAACATGCGATGACAGGACCAAGACCTTGTCAGTCACTTCCTCTATTTCCCCCCCCCCCCCCCCAAAGACAAACGAGTAAATGTAGTAGAGATTTATGAAGATGTACATTAACAGTTAATTGCCACTGAGGGTGGCAGTTTTACAAACCACCGAACGACCGCTTGAAAGTCGACAGCCCTATAGTAGTCCTAACATTGTTACCGAAAGGCCTTAAAAAAAAAAAAAAAAAAAAAACAATTATTACTGGAGTGTTTGATTCATCTATAACGTTAAATTATAAATCCAGTAAGAAAAGAGCTTGAAGAATGACTATGCTATTGTTTACAATTTATTTTTATCTTGATAAATAGCCATACGCTAACCAAATATTTTACCTTACTATGTTTTTATAAGCTTTATGAACTCTAGGTTTTATTTTGTACTTTATATGAATATAGGTATTGTGTAAAGATCTCTAAAGGATGGTATTTTTTCATTCTTAGTTTTGTTTAAACTACTGTACACATAACTTTTGTATCGGGAACTATTAATTGGCTATATTAAGCCAAAATGTATCATGTATTGTATTTGCCTGAATAAAGACCTATTTCAATCATTATAATTTTTCCAGTGCATCCTTTTTTATTTTATATCTCACACTGATAATCAAATGGAATAGAAAGAACATTTTTACGCTTAAACTGCATTGTGTGGTAATTGAGTATATCTACTATATTGCTGAAGAAGATAAATAAATAATTAAAAATCATCGATCAGTAATGTACTTTCACAGGACATATATTAGTTCAGACAAGAGGAACCTGCACATTTTATTAGTTGTATGGTACAGTCTAATTATTATGATAAAATCTTGTCCCTGCTTAAAATAGTGCTGATTTATTCTGCAATTCAATCATTTGCATACCTTCAAATATCGTACATAATTACTAGATAATCTAGAACACGCCTTGTATCGACATTTCCGTTTGTACTATGATAACGGTTGTATTGTTCCTGTTTTATGGAAACATTTATGCAGTTAATTACACTCGATAAAGAATGGCAACTAAAGTGATGTTTACCTTAGAGTATAAGAACATTAACGAGAGGTTGTGACTAGTTATGTTAGTTACATACAAATATCCTTTTGTTTTATTTATTTATCAATATATGTGCGAATATGGATATCTAATGAGTGTGTAGCGATCGACAGGGTAGGGCACGCGAAGCGCGCAAGAGCGCCCCTTAGTTATAATATTATAACTGACAAAATCACAATTTGGAACGTATGCTAAATAACTGTTGTTTCATGTGTGTTATCAATCTCGCCATATAACTCCCTTGGATTCCCTCATATAAGAAGGATCACACCCTCGGATAAGAAGGATTTGTAATCCTTCCTCAAGGATGTGAGGGAGGTTGTCTGTAGGGGCTCTGTGTGATACCTGGGGTAGGTGTCATAGAAAACTCATAAATAACAAGAAATTAGAAAAACGGATTTTTTTCTGATAACCAGCCATATTTTGTTTAAGTACCTCGTATGGTACATTCGGTTTCAGTCTCTGTAATAGATGAGGAGGAAACAATAAACAACCCTCGGAATTAAGCCATTTGGATGAAAAACACGAGGACGTATTAGTTCTACATGATTGTATTCTAATAGTTATACGGTATACTAACGTAGTATTCTTATCTTATGAATCGATAAATTATTTATTAATTTATGGGTTATTTTTACCAAAGCCTTACAAGATAAAGATGAACATGAAAACAGTTTGAATGCCAATACTCACTAGAAACAAGATCTTTAAAAATCAGCCTTATTCACAAAACAAAATCACAAACTATTATTATAAATACAATTAATATCAAGTTCAAATGATACCAGCGTTGAAATATTAAAAATTTGTAAGTATAAAGTAATAATTAATTACATTTTTAATTTACTGAAAATAATCACTTCTACATGTTTCTATAATTTATAATTATAAAATCATTAGAATAAATTATTATTAATAATTCTATTAGAATAAAAAGGTATGTTATTGTAATATTTTTTATCCTTCTTTCTACTTCTATATGACTTTAATTTAATTACCAAAGGATTAGTTTTTAACATTAATTAGCCGGCGTGGTGGGTCAGTGTCTAGAGCTTTGGACTGCGGAGGGCATTGTACAAGGGTTTGATCCCTACTGAGCCAACGGTCGGTACTTCACGCATTAAATAAAGTTCACGCACAGACCTTTGTTTAAAAAAGGGCCGACAAAACCTACTGATATTGCGTTTTACAGAGATAAGAGTATCTACTGTTTTGTTTTTGTCGTTGGCGAATGAACTGGCGGGTGATGTTTAAAAACGAAATCCGTAGTAAAAAAGTAAACTTAAAAAAAACACATTAAAAGAATAATTACTCATTTTTAATGAGTTGATTGAGTAACGATAATTGAATAGTATTTACATCATGTTTTATTCAATATCACCATGAGCTGAGTGGATATCTCAATAATTTCATAGACAACAGAAACTATCAATAACGGGCTGAAATAATCCTAATTTGAATGTAAAAGAATCTCGATTCAATCAACACCCAGACGTTGTACATCTCGGAATAAAATCGCTTGAATATTTTGTCCGGAAATCTCTCCAAATGTACGAGAATTGTTTTTTCTTCAAATGTAAAATCTGTTGGAGATTATAAGATGTATTTAGGATTTGAAAGGATCTGATATAATTTATATTGTGATTATTCAAAACACATTCTCAGGGGTGGTATGATAAAAAACAATATATTTTATTAAAAAAAAAAGAACTGTTTAAAACCCAATTCTATCAAACCTCGTCTAGCTTTAGCTCGTTTAATGTACAAAATAATGTTTTCATCAGTGTAAAACTACTGATGTCAGTGCCAACTGACCAGTATATAAAAAAGAGGAGTAATAAATTTATAAAACACATACTACATTTTGAATTGTTTTCGCACTCTTATCTACGTCTACATGATAACAACACTGCAATGTTGACTCAGAGATAAGCAGCATATAGTTATTTATTGACAACACGTGTCAGGTGGTAGTTAAGAATGGAAGTCATTAAATTTATCACCAATAACAAAGGAAGTCCATTAATGTCACAGGTTCTTCACAGGCCGTAAATCGTTAAAATCTGTTAATGACATTTCTTTATGCACAATAATTTATCCTAGCGTTCTCTGATTTCCTTATGATTCTCTAAACTGTAACCACCCTTTTTGTTTTCTTCTTTTGGCATTAAAGATTTAATTACGCATGAAAACTATGCATATAAATGTTTCTTTTTGACTTCTCCTTAAGATCATTCAATCTCTTCTAAATTATTTACAAATATTTTCATAATTTTCACATCTCATTTCTCCTTTAATCAATTATTAATATGTTGACAAGGGCCAAACCACTCTATAGGTTGCTATCACACCAATATTTCCTTTATTTGCATACAAAATCTAGGCCTCAACAAGTTATGCAACACTTTTTGGTGAGGTCCTATAGTAAAAAGTAAAATAAAAAAAACTTAATACAGAAAATAATTTATATACTTATACTTTAATTGTTTTGTATAAGTATATAAAGTATATATACTTTATATAAAGTATATAAGTATTTGAAAGTAATTAAGTAAAGTATATAAACTATATATATAGTAACTGTCTGAATTGGGCAGTTTAGGACAGGCACCTATCTTCAAATATAAAAATGTCAGCTTATTATTATTATACTTAGTATGCGTTACAGTAGTAAAAGTTAAAAACAATAACAGTGCAATGTGGCTACAACAAAAACACTTGGAGATAATGAGTGAAAGTTTGTAGATAATGTCATCCTTTGTTGGCCAAAATATTCCTGTTCTTTACTCTACGTCCCATTCCCTCTAGAACACTCAGTTCGGCAGTATGTGAACTGTAATGCTGTAACTGTAAACAAAACAAAGGGACACAGCCTTAGCGTGTTTTCTTACTGTAATTTAATTTTAGAAAAGAAAAAAAAACATGTGATTACCGAATTCGATTTCATGTGTAATTTGTTATTTAACTCCTTTTTTAATTTTAACTTTTCTTACATTTTAATTCTTTTTTAAAATATTTTTTGTCCCTAAAATGTTTAGTTTGTTTATCCTCAATTTTTTTCTTAGTATTAATTTCTGAGAGTTTGTGTGTCTCCTATTATTTATATTATATCCTATATAAAGGATAGGAGCTCTATCAACGTCGTGTCTCAGTGGATAAAGCTTCGGACTGTGGAAGGCAAGGTCCAAGGTTCGAATCCCCAACTGAGCTAACGGTCGTGATACTTTACTCTTAAATAAAGTTCAGGCACAGGCTATATAAACTACCGAGTGAATTAAAAAAAATAAATTAAAATGTCTTTTTAATTTTACATGAAACCTGTTCATCAACAAAAATAGCTTGAATTTAGATTAATGTAGTTTTACAATATCGAAAAATATTTTCTCGTTAACAACCCTCGTCCTGAATTCACTGCTTACTCCTTCTTTCGACAACTTCTCCGATGCATCTCAAAATTTCTAATCAATAGTCTTTGAGCTTTTTCAAGATAAACAAATCTTATCCTCTGTTGGCACAAAAGTACACGTAATGACAATGTTTTACAAATAAATTGGAAGCTAGTATTTATAACAGAACGACAATACATAGGCAACTCTTCTCCGAGTATTACTCGTACCAACATCTAATTTTGAAAATGTAATGCATTCTTCTTTTCAGTAGCTGAGTATGTAAAATACCCTAAGGTATTAGAAATAATATAAATAGCGATTAGATTTGTTCAATTATGCAATAGTACAGTGGCATATCACAATGTACAGATTTAGGCTACCCACCTCTCTTTATTACTGACGTACTTTGCTATCCAAAGAATAGTAAAGCCACTTAGTTAATATTTATAGATACATTTTAAAATACGTATTAAATGTAGACGGTTATTATTTGTTTGGATAAAAACAGGTAAAATTATCTTTTTGTGAAATAAAACAGAATGGACTATATATTTAAGTATTCATACGAGAAAACACAATATATATCAGAATATATTCTGTTTTCTTTCACAACCGAAAATTCTACCTGTTTTTAACCAAACAAATAATGATCTTCTACATTTAAAATGTACTTTTTCTGATTTAATGTCTTGAAAATCACGATAATGACAGATTACAGAAGAAAATTAAAGAAGTAGATGGCGATCCATTATGAGCAAGCGGGGGTTTTGAAGTTTTTTTAAATTTGGAACCCAGTGTCATGATATTGAATGTTCTGTAGCATCGAGTTTAATATTCAATTTAAAGTTTTTGAGGTAGCCCTATTAACCTTTACGACACCTTAGTATTTACAAATGTTATCTTTTACAAATTATTTTTATTAAAATTGTCATTATTTTTTAAAGTTTAACCACTCATGTTATATATGTAATAAATAATAGTAATAGGGTTAAAAAAGACATCTTCATCTTTTATCAATATTTTTCTCTTAGACGGTTTTCTACCAATACGTCAGGTAGTATTCCATAAAGGACATAAAAGTATTCACTTTAAAAAAATTAAAAAATCCTTTTTTCATCTTTATCAATTTATTTTCTCATTCTGTTTTTTATGACAGAATAACGAGTTAAATGTAATAGTTGTGTAAGCCCATACCCCCTCTTCAAAGAAGGGTATATGATTTTCAATTAAAGAATAAATGTAGAAATTAATCTTTAGGTTTAAATTATAGAAACTTGCATCTAAAAAACACTTGGTGGTGGGTCCCAAACCTTAGTTTTCAATGAAAAACGTAATCCCTCTTAAAAAAAAACACAAACTATTTATTAGACATTTAGACACTTATTAGAAAAATAAGAAATTTCATTTTATGTTCTTTACTGCATTGGCGTTGGAAATTAATTAAAAGAAAACTTCCTATTGGGTTTTTATAAACGTCAATATTTTATAGTGGAGTAATTGAACTTGTTTAGAAAGTTTTTATTAGATAACTTAATAGCAAAAAATCTATAAAACAATAGTATGTATATCAACCTTGGTAGGCCTGAAAAAAAACCCGTTACCAGCTACAGGTACGTGGATTAAAATATTATAAATTTGTTTTCCTTTTATCCCCAGATATTAATTTATTTATTCTGTGTAATCTGAAAGAAACTATTGAGTAAACAATTAATGGTACTGTCTTGTAGTGCATTTATAAAAAAAATCTTAATATTTTACTTTTAGCTGTTAAAAAAGGTGACAAACTATGGGATGACATTAAACTAATTTTATTTCACGATAATTCTGAATCCATAATTTTTCCGTTTTAAGATGACTGGGACAGAAAATACAGTTTTGTATAACTCACAGAAAATATTAATACGACACCACACATTAACTAAATGTTTCGCAAAATGGTAAATATGTTGCAGTGCGATAAAAAACTCCCTAAACGATGTAACCGAAATACCTTCAGGGTTAAAACGGACGCACTTTATAAATTATGTTATAGGCGCTTTATGAACTAAACTGTTATCTAATTTGGTGTTTTATCAAACCAAACAATACATTTGCAAATGTTAAAAAAAAAAAAATAGATCCTGCACATCCATATGTTTGTGTACTTATTAGTATTAGCAAGTACAATGGAATCATAACATTTCCCAAAAATATTACTTTGGTATACACTTAAACAATTTTATTATTTTTAATTGTTTTATATATTTCAGTTAGAAGAATTTCAACGCCAACTGTATTGTTTCGTATCAATCATTAGCTGAAAATGAATTTCATTGATAAACGATATAGTATGTTATATACATTGATTTATAAAAATTAGCTTTCATATGTTGATATCTTGGTCTGTCCTGATTTATAAAATACTATAAAAACCCTTGGTTTTAGTTAATATAAAACTTTAAAATGTACGTCTATTATAGACCTAAATACTTGATTATATCTTAATTTTCGTTACTCTGAATTATTTTAAGAACAAATTTATTCTTAATGATGTCAACTATTAAATTAACTATTTAAACAAAATATGTTTATTTATGCTTGTCAAAAGAACTTGTAATTGTTTTAGCAGGGGTATTTTATTCATTAAATAGTTATACTACATTTCTATTACAAAGAGAACACGTCTATTACAAAAGAAACAAATAAAACAAATTATATTTATTTATGGTGGTGAAAAGAATTTAAAATTACGATAATTCAAGACGTAAGACAATGTAATAGTTTGATAACCCTACAGTGTCTTTTGAACTTGACCTTTCAAGATTATCACTAATAAAAAATAGATTTTTCATTTGTTTCAAACGGTTTGTAATATTTTTACACATTATTTGTATATAAGTTGTTATTTATAAAATATGAAAAACAATTTAAAAAATATAAATCAATAAAAATATATAAAAATAAATTACTTACTGACGATGTGGATCATGAATGAGGCGAAGACCACGACCCACCCCCATCCACCATCTGGAGGGGTGGGCAGGTCCGGGTCTTTTTTCTCGGGCACTTTGGTCATGGCAAGACTAGAGACATACGACCGCCACGGCGTTAGGCAGTTCACTGGGGGCGGCGTCGCGTGGAACTCTGTGTCGGAGGCGGTGGCACTGTAACAGAGAGCGACAGTCAGTGATAGTGGTTCGCGTGGAGGCCGCCAGGCGCGCTGTTAATTGTTTACACAGCACACGTGTTGCGGCGAGTACTACAGATCAGCTGATCCATTGTGGCACTGTGGTTTTTGTTCTCACATAACCTCACTTTATAACGTAATTACTATGATCTCAATGTTATTGTTGTCTATGTTTTACGCAACATGTATGTCGTAAATCCCAGATTGTGGATATATAGCCCAATAATATCCAACAGGTTAGTGAACTATGCATTATTTATGAACCATTGTTTACTTATTCGATGCATAAATAAAATCCTACATTATAAGAGTATGTTTCCCTGTTTTAGTGAATTCTTATGTTTTACCACACCGTATCAACTTAAGTAAAAATATTGTCTTTAATTAACTTAAGTTCAGTGAAAAATATCGACATGATCAGCTTAACAAATATAAAAATTAATCAATAACTTATTTGCATAGTAATATCATTGATTTTATACACAAATAGATTTCCCATCCAATGTTAAATTTTGAGTCTCAAAATATCAGCTGTTTTTGTGGTCCATTGTGGAGCGCTAGTGTAGTCCTATGTAAATGTAATGCGCTAGTGTAGTCCTATGTAAATGTAATGCAGTTTAAACCAGCTGTGGTTGCGGGCCTCACTAACTAACAAAATTACTGCCACAAATATTCCTATTAGATGGTTTATCTATTGTAGGTTTATATAATCAATGGTAATATATACAGTGGAATACCATAAAAATGTATTGTTTTATTGTGTTTATGTGAAATAAAAATAAGTAATTATATAAGGATATATTTGAAAATATGTTGAGTGAAATACTGAATAACGATAATATAATATAATATAAATTTTTACATAGTTATAATAAATCTTCATTTATTATTTTATTCATATATGTGATCTCCATAATAATAGTCTCATATTTCTTAGCTGTTTTCGTGCATAATACGTATGATATTAAGTTTTTGAATTTTTATTAGGCAGTTTCTTCCATGCCTTGGTAAACAAGTCGATGTTTAAATATAGAATATTTAGATTTACAGGTTTATTAATTTTCACAAGGGAAATAGAATTGACTTAACCAAGCAGCTAATAAATGGTTTCATATGGCACTTGCTTGCTTATTACGGATTATTTCTTTGACAAAGTACAATTTTAAAGTCGATACGCAACTTTAAACATGAGACAAATCCCTCTAAATTATTAAATAATTTCAATTAGTAACAATGTTATGTTGATTTACCGATATTCAACTATGCCAATTAATCGGTTTATATAATCGATGGTGGTAAGTATTCGGAGTTGACTAACAAATAACTATTGACCAATATTGATTATCTTACGTTCAGAATATTAAGGCCTTTTTTTAGAGTAAATTGCATCGTCTGATAATTACTCTAACACCAAATAATTTTGGAATACTTGGTTAGTCAGTAGATCTGTATCGTAACCACTTGAGGTGGTTTAGAGGACTATTGCACTTTTATGTGCATATCTGAACCAAAGCCATGTTTTATTGGAAATGATGAAATACTTGAATCTGATTTCCACATCAGTCCAAGATATATCTACGTCTTCCCATTACCAAAGGCTACTGAATTATATTGTTGCAGCAATAGGATAGGACAGCAACCGACAGGCGACGACAGCGCAACTGACGAGCAACTCGGTAACTAATGACACCTCAAGTCATTACATGTTGTTGCAAACGGAAAACTGGATAGATGCCGACAAGTTGGTTAAGTTGTGCCTTGTGACCGGAACACGATAATGATCTCTAATAAATTATCAAATGTGTACATTATGTTGAAAATGGCAACTAACCGTGATTCATATAACGTTCAAATAAGTGGTAAACGCAGGACGGATTCAGACATGATGCAGAAGGGTTAGTTTTAAATAAGTTAAGGCTAGCTAGTACTTAATTGTAGACTATTTTTATTCTAGTACCGTACCACCAAAAAAGGTTGGCCTTTTTTCAATTATTTCTTATTTAAACTTAAATGTAGATTTCCTATATTTATGTTCAAAGGGAGTTTTCCATGTTAAAAATTATTCCAAGTTTTTAGAAAAAAGCATAAAATGTATTCTAGTGAAAAGAAAAAAGGAATTATATACCCATTCCAACTGTTGATCATTTCTATTCCGGTCCCCCTAAATGAGAGTAACTCTTTAGACACTCACTTGTTCACGTTGTACAAGACAGACGAACGCTGTATTTTGAGATTTCCAGATTTTAAGATAGACGTATATTTGTTCATGTGTGTTTGTCATTTTAAAATGTAATCTTTCATGATTTAGCCAATTTTGTAGTTAAATATTTTCGGAGTTTTATGAATTAAATTTTTTTGTTTGGTTTTCCCTTAATGATAACTCGGTCAATAATGGAGTAGTAACATTCTGTAATTGTTTGCTCCCAGTGTTCCCAAACATCACTATGAATCATTATAAAGGCAATGCATGTCAATAAAAACAACTTAAAAAGACCAATTTAGGTTGGGTTAGGTGAGTATTGTACAGTTTCATAGTAAAATAATAATAATAGGCTTACAGAAATTATTTGAAATCGAGATACAATTCTCAATAAACATACTGGCTTTGGTCTATTTATGGTGAATAGTTTAGTAGTTATGCAAAGTTTGTTTGCTTGTTAGTTGTTTCCTGTACCTAACTAGAAGTAAACAATCAAGCCTCCGATTATTAATAAATCATAATAATATATGATTAAAAATCCGACTTTAATCTATTGAATCGTGTTCGTTGATGGATTACCCAGTAATTATTGTCACTTAAACAATATTATAAGAACCTGTGCTGCAGTAAAAACAAAACACTTACTTTTCGACGTTTTGCATTTTTGCCGGACAGCTTTGAGAAGAATTCATTTTTCCTGTCTTCAACTCGAGATCACTTTTTAATAAAAATACAATTTTTTAATCTATTTTCATTACATTCCACCGAATAAAATGGAATGAAAGTCGTTAAAACAATGAACAACAATAACTTAACCTAAAAAAATATTCAAATGCTCCGATCATGAAAAGAGCTGAGTCAGCTGTTTAATAAGAAACACAAGAAAGAGGTATGTTATGTCATAAGAGTAACTAAACCTATTTTTATATGAAGGATTAGGTATTTTGACATTATTGATACATCGAATATCAATATCGAATATTGATTGATATATATCGAATCCATAATACAATTATGATAGATTGCCTAATATATTTCACTTAACGCTTGTCTAATATTTACGATTTTGACGTTTCTTATAATTTAACACATTATACTTTCAATTAAATCGGTTTTAATTGCACATGGCGTAACGTTGGTCTCAATTTATACTTATTGTTTTATGAAAACTTTAACCTTTCTTCGTCACTCCAGTAAGTAAACTGAATTTATTCATGTACTTATTCAATTTAACTATACTTCCTATACTTCTGTGTTTTTAAATATGTATCTGATGTGGCACATTAATAATGATTTTAATGTAAATCTACACTCATTTTATGTTAAAAATGCGTATTTCAGATCTAGAATTAAGTTTCACAAAAAGTTTGTAAAGCATTATTTAGGGATCTAGTTGACGTATCAATTAATTTAAGAAAAAATATTAATTAGGCTATTCTGTGGTTGGATTAACACCGACTCTGTTGATGTTGAGGTTTTTAATTCAGGAGACTTTTCCTAACCAACCTAACCTAACGCAACCTGTTCTAAACTATATTTTTCAAACTAAACCAGACTGAATATAACCTAACCTTACATAAGTAGTTAGGAAATAAACATGTAACCTAACGTAAAATAACCTAAACCAACATTTCCGAACTAAACCTGACTTAACGTAACCTAACCTAAATAAACCTTTCCTGACTAAGCCTCACCTAATGTAACCAACCTAAATGAACCTAGCCTAAATAAACCTATCCTAACTAAACCTGATCTAACGTAACCTAACCTAAATTAACCTTTCCGAATTAAACCTGGCCAAATGTAACCTAACCTAAAGAAACCTTTCCTACGTAAACATTTTAACTTAACAAAACCGAAACTAAACTAACCTTCTTTTAATTAACCTAATCTAACCTAACCTTACCAAACATAACCTAACTTGATTGGTATAAAATGATTTGATATTTACAATGCTTCAAGTATTTTAAGGGACAAACGGAAAATTTCGACAGGTATGAAAAACTCTTATAGTCATGAGGTGTTATTTACCACCTAAGTCTACATTTACAACTAGTTATATTTATTATTTTTTTAACCCCATAATAATTTAAGGAAACCTTAAAAACTTCATGCTTATAGCCTAATGTTGACTATTAAGAAAGTCACGTGTTCGTAAAAAATATCACACATAACATAATTATGACAAAATTTAAATCACAATATGAAATACAAAATGTTTAAATGTTCAACAATGAACACAGGAGTTTACTAAACAGAAAATAACATTCAACTTATTGAAACAGTGTTCCAACTCCACCAGATTGGGATACTGGGTACCATAACGTAACTTACATGGGGGGGTGGGGGAAATATTGAAACAGTGTTCCAACTCCACCAGATCGGGATACTGGGTACCATAACGTAACTTACATGTGGGGGGGGGGGAATTATTGAAACAGTGTTCCAACTCCACCAGATCGGGATACTGGGTACCAAAACGTAACTTACATGTGGGGGGGGGGAATTATTGAAACAGTGTTCCAACTCCACCAGATCGGGATACTGGGTACCATAACGTAACTTACATGGGGGGGGGGGGAATTATTAAAGTGTTGAAAACAATCTTCACTCAAGAAAGTCTATTGCGTATATCTAATTAATGAAATCCCTTGCATTATTGTATACGTATTGTCCATGGAAGTCCATTTGTGTTTGTAACGTTATATCTAGTTTCAAACAAGTTAATATTCTTAGTGCTCCAGTATTATGACAAGATCCACCGACGTGTTAGTCATGCCTTCGTTACAATACGTGCGACTGTCAAGCGTCGTTGGTCGCATATCTTAGAGCGAGGAAGATTCGGGCGAAACATAATATTATATGTATATTTTATCATTTTAAATATTTTATAACGTTATTGTATGCATTTTAGTGTACATGCACTAACGCATCGTCAGCTTGTGTCTGTAGTGACAGTTGTTCTAGTTAAATAGTGTGACGTCACGCCAGACAGGATATTGTCAGTAACATATATTGGATAGTACGTATTATCCGATATAGTACACCCTAAAAAATAACTAATCTGGGCCCACAACCAGTGACAGCTGGATATAGACGAGAAGTGAAGAGGGAGCCCACTCAAACAGTTGTCTGGAAGAGGTGTAATCTATATTATTATTATCAGCTGATGTTTATTATTTGTTAGTAACATAGGTGGTAGCAGCACCCCCAGCCACGCACCCAGACTAATTATTTTTCAATCAGTACACTATGTAGTAACAGCTTAAATTTGTGTATTGTCATTATATAGTGGAGTTCAAATGTTTTTTAATGCTTATTTAATGGGATTTTTTAAAATGTATTTCCAATTAAATTCGCAAAAAATACGAATGTATGAACTAATTCCCCCTAAAATTTATATATCATTGTTAACTGAGTTGTAATGCATTCTTTTAATCAAAGAATTAAATTACCACAAAATGATATGAAAAAAAGAAGAGGAAAATTTCCTTAGAGTGACCGTTTCCCAAACTGCTAAGCCACTTGTATTGTGTGGCATAGTATTGTGCAGTATAGTATTGTGCCACATAGTATTGTGCAGCATAGCATTGTGCATCATTGTATTGTGCCACATAGTATTGTGCGGCATAGTATTGTGCCACATAGTATTGTGCGGCATAGTATTGTGCAGTATAGCATTGTGCCACATAGTATTGTGAAGCATAGCATTGTGCATCATTGTATTGTGCCACATAGTATTGTGCCACATAGTATTGTGCCACATAGTATTGTGCCACATAGTATTGTGCAGCATAGCATTGTGCATCATTGTATTGTGCCACATGGTATTGTGCCACATAGTATTGTGCAGCATAGCATTGTGCATCATTGTATTGTGCCACATAGTATTGTGCAGCATAGAATTGTGCATCATTGTATTGTGCCACATAGTATTGTGCCACATAGTATTGTGCAGCATAGCATTGTGCAGCATAGCATTGTGCATCATTGTATTGTGCCACATATTATTGTGCAGCATAGCATTGTGCCACATAGCATTGTGCATCATTGTATTGTGCCACATAGTATTGTGCAGCATAGCATTGTGCATCATTGTATTGTGCCACATAGTATTGTGCAGCATATCATTGTGCCACATAGTATTGTGCAGCATAGTATTGTGCCACATAGTATTGTGCCACATAGTATTGTGCAGCATAGCATTGTGCCACATAGTATTGTGCAGCATAGCATTGTGCATCATTGTATTGTGCCACATAGTATTGTGCAGCATAGCATTGTGCATCATTGTATTGTGCCACATAGTATTGTGCAGCATAGCATTGTGCATCATTGTATTGTGCCACATAGTATTGTGCAGCATAGCATTGTGCCACATAGTATTGTGCAGTATAGTATTGTGCCACATAGTATTGTGCAGCATAGTATTGTGCATCATTGTATTGTGCAGCATAGTATTGTGCAGAATAGTATTGTGCAGTATAGTATTATGCCGCATAGTATTGTGCGGCATAGTATTGTGCAGTATAGTATTATGCCGCATAGTATTGTGCGGCATAGCATTGTGCAGTATAGTATTGTGCCGCATAGTATTGTGCGGCATAGCATTGAAATATTTAAATTAAAACTGATAATATCTTGTGCATCATTGTATTGTGCAGTATAGTATTATGCCGCATAGTATTGTGCAGTATAGTATTGTGCAGTATAGTATTGTGCAGCATAGCATTTTGCAATCACAAATTAGCGGTCTAACGCATGTTGTTATATATCGACTGTACGGTTTGTGTTTATTATTTCTATGATTTCTGTTGAACACCGTATGTTTATTAAAGGTCCAAAATATAGTATACCACAAGATATTATCAGTTTTAATTTAAATATTTCAATAATAACAGTTATTATTTCACATATTTAACAGTACAAATATCTCTCACGATCTACTAAAAGATTTCTTCACCTACCAAATGACACCTTAAGAATTATGATACGATCATTATTATTGACCAAGCAGTTCATGTTACTGGCATATTCGTTATTCGAAAAGGCACTCTTAAGGAAGAATACATAAACGAAAATTCCTACATTAAGTTGGAAGTTGTAGTTGTCGACCAGGTTTGAGTAATGAGGCAAAGTTTGACAACAATACAAAGTACTTGGAGACATTTTTCAATGTGATTTGGGGTGGGCCTAATCAACTTCAATAAAATTGACGATACTACTGGGAGGAAATATGAACAATTCTAAGAAATGAATAGAGTTGTAATACAATCATCAGTTTCTAACTACATGTGTATATATAGTTGTTGTTTTTGAAACAGGATTTAACGTGACTATGGGTTTGAGATTCGGCCTGAATAAAACTGAACTATTTGTGGTTGTTATTTATTTGTTTTTTAGTTTCAGATGTGAAATGTCTTACATTTAACATGAATATCCTCACAAAACAGATAAAAATACCTTAAAATCTGTCAGGTAAGAATCGAACAAAATCTCCGAGTTGTTTCAATTTTGTTATGGGTGTTTAATTTTGTCAATACATTGATTTTTTGTAGAAAGTTTATAATTATGTCGGGTGTTCTGCCGACATTTATAAAGGAAAACAAGTGTGATTACTTGAAAATGATACTATCTCTAAGAAATAAACTAATGTTTATGAGCTTCTTAGATGTTTTTGTATTTTGAGGTCTACGTAATTTATCAACATTTTGCTATCAGATATTTCTTTTAACAAAATTAAAAACCTTGTAATGAAATCTTTTAAAATCAAGTATCATTCTATGTGTTATTCTGGCATGTTATGTCACGTTTGGAAGATGTATCCTCAATATTTAATTTTCAATATTTACTAGTTAACAGTTTTATACTATAAGTTTTGGTAACTGTTTACACTAATATCTGTTTAATTAGATACACCAAAGTTTCAACTGTATTAATTGCTTTTGGGAATGTTATATTAAGTATAGTTTTAATTTCATATAAATTATTATATACATTTTTATTCGTTATTTTTGTCTTGTTAGGGATGAAATAAGTTACACAGTATTCCATGTTCAAATGTCATCCTCACATAACAAGTCGATTATAATCTTACCTATAAACATACATGTCCACCTCATAGGCAATCTAGTGTATTTTTCCACATTGATTCTTAACGTGACCAGACTGTAAATACATGTGTAAATATGTTATAAAGATATGCAAATAAAAATGCCACTATTTAAATGAAAAAAAAAGGAAAATACCTTTATTAAGGGATGAAATTAAGACTGTGAACTCCTCTCTAACACTTTACCCCCCAAAATATCAATTATCAACCATAGAGTGGTACTGACCCACCCACCACCCATACATGTCCAGTGATACTGACCCTCCCACGCACAGGTGCAGTGATATTTTAATAATAATTTGATTCTTTTGACATACAACTAATTTTTAGTACAAACTCCAAAACAATGAACATGAATATGTATATGTATGCTACATATCTTGTTGGATATTAGTTTACCTAATCTTAGTCCCATATATAACGGATGAAATGATTACTATGTCAATTTTAGAAATGAATGTTTTAGGAGCTGCAACGGATCAAGACCTGGACGGTGAATCAAGAAATGTGTCAGTGAACGCTGACATCAAGACACTGTTTATCCTTATTAACTAAGGTAAATGTTAAAGCTTTCGTGTATTGCATGCATTATCATTATTATTTTTAGGTTATGTTTAACCAAACAGCTATAATTGTTGATCAAACAAAAAATTTAATGGCTTTTTCTACTTCATCATATAGTAGATCTCATTTCAGGGGAACTTATACAGTTCCTCCGAGGTTTCGTGTTTCATGGATTGTTGGATCGTGGAATATCTTTGAGTTATGGAAACGACAGAACATTGATGTTCTGTATGCAAAATAAAGTTCTATTTCAAACATGCCACCGAATTATTTCCACGTGAGTTGAACTGTTCGTTGCCTTCTTTCCTATAACTATTATACTGATGAACCACCCACGCGTGTTTAGATTGGCATATGGCCTTTTTTTATACTAGCCTAGGAAGAATATATGGCTTCGGGCGTAGCGGGCCATTCATGGAAGGGAAGGTCTATAAATTATCAAATAATATTATTCGTATATATTAATATCGACTAAATTTTAATTAAAAGGTTTTTTTAGGCTTTATGAATCTTAATTTTTAGATAATACGATACGATAGATTTTTAGTAATCCGTTAGCTTCATAAGTGATGATGTGTACATGCATGACTATTGCTTCGTCACCAATGGACGCATGGATGACTCACGCTTCATATCGCCGATGAACGCATGACCATTATTTGCCAGAGGCGGATAACAACTCCTGTGACACCCCTTTTTATTACGTATTATACTGTTAAAACATAACCTCTTATGTCAAGTTGCACGATCCTACATATAGCGATTAACCGATTTCGAGACATTTATTACCTGCCTTATTTTAGCTCTTTCATAGAAAATATTTTTTTTTTTTTTATCCTTTCCAATTGCGTATCTAAGGCCCATCTAGAAAGTTAATCATGGGAAGTTTCACGGTGAAAATCTTTTTAAGTTTTTGAGTAAAGGTGATCAGTCAGACAATGTATTTGGCTTTTATATTTATAGATGTTGACCCACTAATGGTAATACAGTCATGAGTCATAGACTGAGACCGTATCTCGTGTGCAGCGAGTGAGACTTACGGGGATGAGGTGACACGAGCGTAACGTATGATGGGTTGGCACGCGAAGCGTGCAGAGACAACCACTAGTTTTCTGTTTGTAACATTGTTAGAAGTTTAAACCATCAACTAACTAGAAGGGAGGATCATTATTTTTTTAAGAGTTACTCTAAAACGTAAAGATTATCATAGTGATAGGCTATGATTTGTGATAACGAAGGATATTCCTTAGTCTCACAGCCGCCTTCAAATCAGCGTTAGGCAATATAGGTACTGTAGTCATATTGCATTATGCCGAATGAAGGGGTAATAGACTCACGTTCTGAGTCTGCTATCTTCCATCGGCTAGTAATTTTACACAGCTAGTCCTTGGCCCTCTCTCATTGAATGACGAAAAGTGCTGCTCTTTAATTCCAGAACACCTCTCTCGTACACTCATATATCCTTACTATAAGCTATCACCCTTTAGTTTTCTTTATTGAGTTTCCCCAATGTTTTAACTATTGAGAGGTATAGTTTCATTTTACAACAATGGGCGTTTGGAATAAGTGGCCAGAAGGCCAAGACGCCGACCCACCACTGAGCCACGGAAACTAAACTTTAACAAACTTACATACAATAAGAGAAACACATATTGCGTTATCAACATCAGTGTTCACAAAGTTCATGGCAGACCTTTAAAGAGCTTAAGGTTCTTTCAACAAACCGAAACCATGAAATTTGGAATTTACAGAGTATTAGACATGAAATGCCAAATTTTTCAAATTGTATTTACCAAGGTAAATTTCCCTTACTAAAAAAGCCATACACTGTTTTGTACTTACACTTTTGCAATTAAAATATAAACTCTTTTAGGCATTGGGGTGTTTTGCCTATGTACATAAAATATACAAAAGTAAAATACTTGACAGAACTAGGCATTTTTATAGAATTATAACACTCTTCATCAAGGGTTAAACAACAAAATTGTTAAAGATAAGAATTGTGAGATAATAAACTACAAAAAGCAACATACCATATTCTCCTGAGCTTCAGTTACGCCACAAGCGAACCCAGTATAATTGAACATTGTTTTAAGATGATAATTGTGAGATAATACACTACAATAAGCTACAGGCTATGTTCTACTGAGCTTCAGTTACGCCGTTTACGACCCAGTACAATTATACATTGTTTTAAGATGATAATTGTGAGATAATACACTACAATAAGCTACAGGCTATGTTCTACTGAGCTTCAGTTACGCCATTTACGACCCAGTACAATTAAACATTCTTTTAAGATGAGAATTTTGAGTAATACACTACAATAAGCTACAGGCTATGTTCTACTGAGCTTCAGTTACGCCATTTACGACCCAGTACAATTATACATTGTTTTAAGATGATAATTGTGAGATAATACACTACAATAAGCTACAGGCTATGTTCTACTGAGCTTCAGTTACGCCGTTTACGACCCAGTACAATTATACATTGTTTTAAGATGATAATTGTGAGATAATACACTACAATAAGCTACAGGCTATGTTCTACTGAGCTTCAGTTACGCCGTTTACGACCCAGTACAATTATACATTGTTTTAAGATGATAATTGTGAGATAATACACTACAATAAGCTACAGGCTATGTTCTACTGAGCTTCAGTTACGCCATTTACGACCCAGTACAATTATACATTGTTTTAAGATGATAATTGTGAGATAATACACTACAATAAGCTACAGGCTATGTTCTACTGAGCTTCAGTTACGCCGTTTACGACCCAGTACAATTATACATTGTTTTAAGATGATAATTGTGAGATAATACACTACAATAAGCTACAGGCTATGTTCTACTGAGCTTCAGTTACGCCATTTACGACCCAGTACAATTATACATTGTTTTAAGATGATAATTGTGAGATAATACACTACAGTAAGCTACAGGCCATGTTCTCCTGAGCTTCAGTTACGCCGCTTGCGACCTAGTAAAGCTATCGTATATTGTGGTTGCAAGACGCCTATGTTGATAGGTGAAGGCCAGGAAAAGGTCGCTTCCTTATGGCTGCAGCAAATGCCTCAGTGGCATTTATAAACAAATTACAACTAATTTACATCACTTATAAATACAGTAACATGGTTTGGGAGGAATAAAGGGATGGACTGACAAGGTGATGGCCCTTGTCTGACGTTCGGATGTGACCTCTGTTTGGCATAAGGATTAAGAAAATATATTATTATATGGAACTTGCGTTTGTGTTAGTTCACGAAGCAGATGGAAATATGAAATTAACTATAACAGCGTGATAAATTAGTGGACGATAATAGTTTTCTAGAATATTTCTCTAATATTTTATAATCCAATTTCCTTTCGTGGTGTCGGAAAGCCTGTGATGAAGTAAATCTCTATAGATCTAGATAGAGCAGGCGAAGTTGAATCTAATAGATATTGATTCTAGATAGGATGTACGTTGAACTTTTCTCCAGCAGATTATTACGGACTGGACATGAACGAACCTTTAATTATTTGTAAATTACAAATAGTTATATTACTTTCAATTTCTTATACTGTTAATATGTTATGTTCTAGGGCACATAACTAATTTTGATATTTTTTTTACTAAGTTATTATAACATGCTTTAAAATTGTACTATTAGATTGAATAATATAAAATGTAGAAGACATTTATGTCAGATATGTGGAAAACATTAAAATGTACTGAGCAAAGTGGATAAGTTAGATAAAAGATGTTGGCATTAAACGGAACTAATGGTTATGGAATTCTTATACAAGGTGGAAAACGCTTTTTCAACAACGTTATTTTTTCCATAGACAATTTAATTTTTTTAATAATTGTGTTCCATAAAGTATAATTTTGTATCAGAATAATTTACTTAAAATCGTTACGTAGTGGAGAAATAATATTGTTCAAGTTAGTTACTTTGAAATTCAAATGACCGCTACTCTGGAAAGGATACACCTTTCGAGGCCTGGTTTGCGGCAATTAATTCTCTTGAATATACCTTTCAATTTATACCAAACTCGATCTAGTCTTACGTTGAACATTTTCGTTCAACTCCTCGTGGGCCGTTTTCCTGTAAATATGAAATGTCCCTAATGGTGTCAAAAAGTATGTTCTTTGTAACCATGATCGTGTACAAAATTTCACTGTTACAAGTGTGGTCATACAAATATTTTGTAGACGCGTTTCCATATTGTTTTTCCACCCCGTATTCAAAAGCTAACTCCCCTCCAAATGTTATAAAAACTTGTTCAGTGGTTCAGAGATTTCGTGACGAGTGAGTACACATTAGTGTGAACAGTTAATCCCAAGACTTAAGTGAGATCCAGCGGGTGGTGGTGTTGATCTCTGATGTACGCTGAACACTCATGTTATACATATTGTGTAGCACGCATTTTAATGAAGTGCCACCGGCAATGTTTTACGTAACTCACATCCAACCAATAGATTCAGTAACTGAATTTAGAACAAAGAGTCTCCATATCATTAATTAGTATTTCCTAAATGACAGTCCGTCCGCTTTCTTTTCTACATTGTCAATACAATACTGAATATGGTCCGTGTTCATTATTCAGTACATTATTCATCGATCTGTTCATTAAAACCCAATTATGTCACTCTAAATGGTTATTGAGTACGTACTTGAATGCAATTTAATGGACATTAATGAGATAGTCTATTGTAAACCTGTTTGGAATAGCTATTAACTTAAAGTGATGGTTATTACATAATCAGAATTGCATAACTAGCATGTTCATGTTTATACATTTGTAGTAACCAAGTCTGCTTATTTATATAGTTTTTAGTACATTTTATGATTGGTAAAAATCAGTTATCATTTAACTAACGTTTTTAGATGAATAATATGTAATGTAATATTACTGAATTTTTAGAATTTCTTTTAATTCCGTTTCTACCGCTCCTTAAGACAAACTTTACGAGGTATTTCGATACGAAATATTATTCAAATAGGAAACTGATTTGTCAACTAGAAAAAAATTCATTTGCAAGTGTAATGAAATATTGCTGCTTTCTTTAAATAAAGTATGTTATTCTTCAGTTAATCGATTTAATAAGGTACCCCCTTATATTTTCATACAAATAAAACCCAAAGATATTTTTAAAAATTTCAAAAAAAATAAATATATTAGCTGATAATTGCTACTAAACATAAACTAAAAAACGTGTTTGAAAATTAATGAACCAGTTAATTTTTTACAAATAAAATATAACAATGGTTTATTTTGTGTGTTTATAAAAGCAACGGTATCTCGCGGATCTCCCATGTGGAAATGGAAGCTGGGTGGAACAAATAACAAGAAATGAACACAAAAATACTGTTCTAATTGCCATGGTTACAATTTCAGCTCATTAGTGGTAATTAGCGTACTTACTATTTAGTAGAAAGCTTGCAAGTAATTGGTAGATTTAGTTTAACTATATAATATAGTAATCAAAATAACTGTTTCACGCTTGTGACATCACAGTCTACAGCGCAGCCTCGTCGTGATACCTACCGTCTATTCTAGTTATCATGGCTATAAATTACAGTTTCATTATTATTGGGCGGACAGTACGCGACCTGCTTGTTATATTTAACGCATGTAGTTGTTTGAACAGCATAGAGGAATCGTTCCACCACTGAGCTGCCTTACTTCACGGGCGTGACTAACAGTATTTAGTTAAACAAAATAACTTTAGTCAACTGTACACGTTTGTTTATTTGATATTTATTGTTTACATAACCATTAATTGTTTTATCGTTATTATTAATTGATATTTGAATACTTACTATTGATTTAATTCAATTATTATAACCTTGATTCGGTGGTGTTAACCGAATCAACCAATCGCTACTGTTACTAATGACGTAGTGGGCGGGGCTTGTTATTGTGCTGTCAGCCCATAGCCTTCCGTCTACCTTCGTAGTTGCCATGACAACACCAATGGAACAACACAGTGGGGGAAAAGTAGTTCCCTCTCTCACGTCCACTACTCTATCCATCCTGCACAGGAGCATTTAAAAGTTCAGTTTATTAGCGGACTATCTATAGTTCTACTTCTGTAATCAGGTAGTAAGTTTGCACTAAAGACCTACCTTTAAGCTTATCTATTATTACTCAGTGAAACTACATATAGGGTTTACAGTTAACGAGTCTGTGAGGGACCTTCGGTAGTCTGATTCGATAAACTACCCAACTTCTCCCCCAAGTTAGGACCAACATTGTCTGAGTCACGTAGTCATCGCTACGTTAATATATAAACGTGGTTACAATAATATTAGTGCTTCTATCAACTTGCTGTCAACCATGGTTTTAGTTTGTTCTAATTATTATGTGTTTATTTTTTATTCGAAAGCCAGTAGCTTTTTTACGTTAAGGTTAATTTTAAGTACGCTATATTTATTTAGTAAAATACGTCACAAACATCAACTTTAACTATATAAATTAACAGATTTATTGACATCATTTACTCATTAGCTGTCTAAAACAGTAAAAATCTAAACTTTAACGTATTAATATTATACCATTATGGATGCATTATTTTTGCCATTATATGTGTGTTATGGGTTGAATGTGTTGTGTTAAGAACTTTATAAGCATCTAAGAACTAAGAAAATAAAAATGGCATAGAGATGTATATTAATTTTAGTATAAATAAATTTATGAGCAATTAAAATAACATAAAAATATAAACTTACTCACAAAGTATATCATAGTAGATATTGAAATTGTATTTAAAAAAGATGTAGTATATTCAAGATGGAGTAGATTTGAATGATATTAGATTGTCTTCAGTCTTAGTGTTGGGTGAAGTTTCCTTGTAGACTGAGTTAGTAGTTACGTAAGTAATTTTTATACAACTAACAAATTCCAATTTTAAAGTTATTAATACTCAGAAAATCATTACAAACCATATGGCCTAAAGACGATTAATTTAATATAACACATTATTGTATGTCTATGACAAGATAATGTGAAACAATTATTAGAATTTTTTTAACACTCTTTTTATACGAGTTGCTTTTATAGTTTAATTTTTTTTAATGGAACGCCCGCCTAGAGCACTATGAATAAACTAACCAATTGCTTTGTCTGTACTTTTAACAGTTAAATGTTGTATATATTCATGTTTCGTAGACTAGAAAGTCTAATACTAACTTTATTTGGTCGGTAGTATAATTAGTTTTAGCACAGTGTCATTAGTTAAAGGTTCTCACCGAATAAGAGTTAAACAGACTTTGAAAGTGATCATCTGATGACCCAGTTGATCATATGTCATTTGGATATTAATTAATAACTCTTTCTATGAAATGGTGAGACTTAGTTTTTAAAAAAAATGCATCTGTTCATAAACACAATAAAACAATAAAATCCACGATCGCTTATGTCTTGACGATAGGCGTAATAAAAATTAATAAAATAAATAAATCAACGCAGTTCCTGTCTACAACTTTATCAGTAACGCTCGCGTTTTTCGCAGTTTAAGGAAAAACGAGAGAACAATTCTCTTGTAATCTTTTCTCATTTTATCCATTAATATATGAGAAGTCTAGAGGCTACTTTGATTTTTGGAGTTAGGATTAAACCCCCGCAGTCTTCAAAGGTAACATGTTACTTTTATGAGCAATATTTTGTTTTTATGACATTTATTTATTTTGTGTTGTTTTGATCACCTATTGCAACGTTTTTATATTTTGATTTTCGATGGTAAAATTCTGGCATACTTTCATGTAACCTTTAATTGCCAATTCACAGCAGAATCCAAGAATTTCTTTGTTTATCATTAAATTTTAATACCATGGTAAACAAAAATACTACTCATATAGTGCAGTACTTATATATAGCAGAAGCTTTTCAAGATGGTATTTTAAAGTAAAATGAACCCGTCTCTAAGGTTATCAGCTCTCGGGAAATCTCCCCCATAATACGATTTCCAGTTTCGTATCAAGACATAAATCTGTACCCTATATAGTAAGACAGCAACTGTCAGTAAATGTATATTATTTACTATGAGTTTTTTGCTGTTTAGATTAGGAAAATAATATTTTAAAAGGCAAAATGTAAAATATAGCCATTACGTTCTTAAAATGTTAAAATTATTGTATTAATTCACTAAATGTACGTTTAGTAGCATTAATGGCACATTATTGAACTAAAAAACGCCATATGTAAAAAAACACAGACTTAACAGAAAATATTTAACTAGTTCAAATATTTTCATTGTATGTAGCCTCGGAACGGGAATATTAGACATAAAGTGATAAAATCATACAGGCCAATGTTGAAAGTGGTTTTCACAAATGTCTCAGAGTTAACATGTTGTAATAACTAAAATTTGTTCAATGAAAGGACAATATTCGTTAATACCTCCTAAAGATGTAGTGAAATCCGTGCCAACTTTGGGCCTGTTGATAAATATTAGACATAAAGTGATAAAATCATACAGGCCAATGTTGACAGTGGTTTTCACAAATGTCTCAGAGTTAACATGTTGTAATAACTAAAATTTGTTCAATGAAAGGACAATATTCGTTAATACCTCCTAAAGATGTAGTGAAATCCGTGCCAACTTTGGGCCTGTTGATAAATATTAGACATAAAGTGATAAAATCATACAGGCCAATGTTGACAGTGGTTTTCACAAATGTCTCAGAGTTAACATGTTGTAATAACTAAAATTTGTTCAATGAAAGGACAATATTCGTTAATACCTCCTAAAGATGTAGTGAAATCCGTGCCAACTTTGGGCCTGTTGATAAATATTAGACATAAAGTGATAAAATCATACAGGCCAATGTTGACAGTGGTTTTCACAAATGTCTCAGAGTTAACATGTTGTAATAACTAAAATTTGTTCAATGAAAGGACAATATTCGTTAATACCTCCTAAAGATGTAGTGAAATCCGTGCCAACTTTGGGCCTGTTGATAAATATTAGACATAAAGTGATAAAATCATACAGGCCAATGTTGACAGTGGTTTTCACAAATGTCTCAGAGTTAACATGTTGTAATAACTAAAATTTGTTCAATGAAAGGACAATATTCGTTAATACCTCCTAAAGATGTAGTGAAATCCGTGCCAACTTTGGGCCTGTTGATAAATATTAGACATAAAGTGATAAAATCATACAGGCCAATGTTGACAGTGGTTTTCACAAATGTCTCACAGTTAACATGTTGTAATAACTAAAATGTGTTCAATGAAAGGGCAATATTCGTTAACACCTCCTAAAGATGTAGTGAAATCCGTGCCAACTTTGGGCCTGTTGATAAATATTTTACTACTTTATGGCCACAGTATTGTCCTTGCCAAATGGTACTGTATAACTATTTAACACTTGAAACAATATCACACTTGTCAGCTCTGATATTCAAGGAAAGGTGTTTTACTACACAAGGTAGCGATATAAATGATTTTACTTTACATAATAATATGACAAATATAACGTGCGAAAAATTGTAAACGTGTTAAGTCTAACTCGCGAGGCTTGCGCGAGAGGGGAATTATACTAGGAGTGGAGGGGAGGGCTGTCCCAGTCCCATTTCTGTGATACCCCTCCACCATGTGACTGGTCGAGCTGCGCCTGCAGTGCCTCTCTGTGTAGAAAAGTATTTATTTTCGTCTCTTTGTTGTTTGTTTACATTTATTATAACAGCCAATCAGAAAGGTCGTTTTCATGTTTAATTTGAATTAAACACTCTTATTGCTAGAATAAAAACAACATATTATGCTGTTTTCGTTAAGTCTGCTCTGGAATTAGGCACATTAGTTTGCTTATTAATCAATAAATCAAATTATGATATAATCAATAGAGCTATAAACAAATACATAAAAACATACATATTAAACATATATGTTAAACGCACCATTTAGTAATTAATTAGTAATAATTGTTACAATTATTTATTATTTATCTATTAATAAGGTTAAGTCAGGCTGTAAACAACAATGAAAATTTCAGATGATTTTATTTCCTATTTTTATTTATCATACATAATACACACTGTCTCGGCGGCTCCCCCACTCCAATTAGTCTACTGCGTATTGACTGGCCAAGTACCTCGGTAAACCTCGTGAGTTATACTTGAGAACAAAATCAATAATCTATCAACGGAATTTGTGGCAGCTATAGTTGAAATTGTTCCTTCTCCATTCTAGATACGACAACAGTATTCCTTACAACAAACGTAACCTAAATATATACTCTATCCTTACACAAATGTTCCTTCTCCATTATTCTTTGTTTGTCGCTAGACACGATAACATCATTCCTTACAACAAACGTAACCTAAGTATATACTCTATCCTTACACAAATGTTCCTTCTCCATTATTCTTTGTTTGTCGCTAGACACGATAACATCATTCCTTACAACAAACGTAACCTAAATATATACTCTATCCTTACACAAATGTTCCTTCTCCATTATTCTTTGTTTGTCGCTAGACACGATAACATCATTCCTTACAACAAACGTAACCTAAATATATACTCTATCCTTACACAAATGTTCCTTCTCCATTATTCTTTGTTTGTCGCTAGACACGATAACATCATTCCTTACAACAAACGTAACCTAAATATATACTCTGTCCTTACACAAATGTTCCTTCTCCATTATTCTTTGTTTGTCGCTAGACACGATAACATCATTCCTTACAACAAACGTAACCTAAATATATACTCTATCCTTACACAAATGTTCCTTCTCCATTATTCTTTGTTTGTCGCTAGACACGATAACATCAATCCTTACAACAAACGTATCCTAATTATATACTCTATCCTTACACAACAATTCTACCTTTCATCTTATATTCAGAAATAAATGTCTTACTTACAATCTGTCAAACCTGTAAAAAATATTCTATCAAAACCATCCTCTTTTTTCACATTTATTTTACCTGACTCTTTTAACAGATAATGACTAACCCTCTTCTATCTTTACACACACATCTTAGCCCCTCCACTCTATCAGCTATCTGTCCATTAGCTATTCGTTTTCACACTACTATTTCAGTTGTCTTTACCCTATCATAGCACAACCAAAATAATCTTTCTCACTTCATAATGACATAAACGTTTATCAATTTCCTATCTCAGCTAAACCAAAGAAATTAATATAGTGCAGATAATTTAAAAATTAGTTTCATATATTCTAATAATATTACATGTATATAATGTAATAAAAATTTCTAAACTTTATTGAACGACTTCAGATAGTCAATATTATTCACAGGGAAGAAAAACAAAGAAAATATGAAAATTACCTGAAATCATTCCTAAGTAAAAGGACGAACAAATAATTACAACCTAATCTTATAATATAAATATCATAATTATTTAGAAAGTAATATTATATCGTCACGTTTAATTAATCCGTCTATGCAATAAGAACAGTCATTTGCTGTATTCATATGTGAATATGTACAGGGTTATTAAAAAGTCTGGAGACAGCTTAATA
Source organism: Stictocephala bisonia (assembly GCA_035578905.1). Lineage (NCBI taxonomy): Eukaryota > Metazoa > Arthropoda > Insecta > Hemiptera > Membracidae > Stictocephala > Stictocephala bisonia. The sequence continues at coordinate 105,242 of JAQJVL010000552.1, read as the reverse complement.
TTTTTATTATTAATTGGACTAGAGGATTCAAATTGTATAAATTGAATTGGAGGCTGAAAACCAATGTTTAATGTGCTTACCGAATTATTGCCTCGCTAACTGCACTTCAAAAGGATCATTTATAAAACAATGACGTTTGTGCAAAGATTTTTTTTAAATAAGCCATAAAATTCAGTTGAAATATATGGAAGTTATTGTAATTAGTTTGATTTCACCTTTTTTATCTGTTCTGAGTTTTTTTTAGGTTGGAATGCCATAATTAGATAGCAATAGCACAATGATAAGCATTTGGGTACCTTGACCCAAAAGATCCCTGTATTAATAAGGCGTTGGTTATTTCTTTGTTGTAACAATTTCAGGATAACCTTAATGATAAGTGACTTTATGTTAATACGGTTACAAACCACTCAGAACAGTTTTAAATGTAGTGAAATTAAACTAATTACAGCAACATCCTTACTCTTCAGCTGAAATCTATGAGTTATTTAACAAAATCCTTGCATAACTGTAATTTTTTTACGAATGATCCTTTTTCAGTGCAGCATGCGGCATTCTTCTCTGCTTGACCTGCACTTTAAAATTATGTGCATATCGACCTATGGTTTTATTTAAAACTATCTACCAATTTATTTTGGGCCGTCCCCCATGGAATGTAGAGAGCTTTAATCCTCTAGCTCAATTAATAATAAAAATATTAAACCGTCTCCAGCCATTTTCTAACCCTGTACATAAAAAGTACATTAGCCTATATATATATATATATATAAAAGACCCTGTAATCACGACTAATGTCAGTTTAGTGTTTTAGATTGGTAAAAGCACGTTCAAGTTAGTTCTGGACTATTTACTATCAGTCCTCTCTATACACTCTCATTCCACCGACTTTACTTAAACTCTACCTCCGACAACAACTGAGCCTTTGAGAGAAAATTAACGTACTTCTCCCTCCCAGTTATTTTGTAATGTAAACCGTATTGGCATTTTTTTTGCTGACAAAAGTTACTTTCCGTTAATTGTAAGTCCATAGTAAATATATTTTCTGTGCTGTGTATCATTACAAGTGATACGGAATTCAATACATTTATTTATTGTCGGCACTGGTGGCGCAGTTACTTGGGGACAAAGTGTTTAAGAGATTGTAGGTGATAAATTGGATGCTCGGTCCTCTTAATACCGACATGGTGTCTGCTCAGTGGTTGCTATCGTCGTGGACACTACTAGAGAAGTCTGGGGTGTCCATGTTGGATGGTAGTCATTGTGCGGATGTTGTGTGGGGGAGATAACTGAGTATCAGGGTTGTCAATTAGCTGAAAATCAGACCAGCACTACGTGGTTCGGATTCCACGTAAAGCTGTAGATCCCTTAGTTGCCCTGGCTGTTGGGCTATATTAATAAATTGCCCTTTCTGAGGAACAGTTGAACTCAGTTAGTAACCAGACTACAATCATCCACACCCCTCATACACTCATATAATCATTCATATTCGCCTTAAAATACCAACAACGTTGTGTCGGCGTCACATATGTAAGAATTATGTTACTTGAGTATGTAAAATATACAATTACTATCATAAAAGTGGACAACAAGAAAACGTAGCTTTATGAAGCACGCAGAACATGTTGACTGGACTCTGCTTTTGGGGATAGCAACTAAACGTGCTTACACAAGTAGTAGAAGATTGATAGGGTTGATTCGATAAGTAATAAACTACTAATGCTTAAGTGAATGGGAAGATCAGGATTAGGAGTATCAGGGATTAGTAAGGATTTGTAGCATAAAGTATTGAAATTATAGTAGCTTGAAGGGTAACTCTAGTAGAACATGTCAACTACCATGATCACTGGGTTGTGGCCGGAATGATCTCCTCGACCTGCTTGCTATTGAGAGGCAGACCATATTTTGGTTTGCCTCCGAGTAAAAAAAAAAGAAGAAGCGTCGGCAGCTGTGAGAGCAGAAAGCCTAAAAAGTTGGCAACGGAGAAGGTTTGAGGGTGCGATGGTCTTTGGACTTCGTATCGTATCCGACCTATGCTTTTGGATATTTCGTGGTCTTAGGGAGATTAACTTTTATCTGTGTAAGTTCTTTACTGGGCACGGCTACTTTAGAAAGTACCTCCACAAAATGGGGAAAGTCTGGTCTCCTTGGTGTGCTTACTGACCGGAGGATGATGACGCACATGACGTTCATCATACGTCCTCATAGAGATAATAAGTCGTCTTGCCTCCAGTATTAGTGCCGTTTCACCACAACCGTTGTTGAGGTAATGCTCCGAAGTGAGGATAATAATAATAATAATAACAACCTTTTTATTGCGTCAGACAAAGTACATTGTATTGCAATAGTCATATTAAATTAAATTGTCTACAATTTTCCATTCATTCATTCATTCATTCCATCAGTCACTTTCAAACATACAATTTTGCATTCAGAATCATCCATTCGAATTCTATCCAATATAGAGCTCTGGTCTGTGTGTTCATAGGGTCTCCCGGTTGTGTGCCACAAACGCGTCTGTACTATAAAATGCTTCTGCAATCAGAACTTGCTTCAGACTCGTTTTGAATGCCTTGAGCATTGGGGCACTTTTGATCGAATTAGGCAGCCTGTTGACAAATTGGGCTCCTACCTGTGAAGGCAAAGGCTCATGAACTACCAGTCTGTGTTTCCCAGTTCGGTAGTTATCCCTTACTCTAGTTGCATAAGAGTGTATGTCACTACTTCTTATGAGATTGCACTTCGATTTGAAAAAATTGTACGTATTCAAGATGTATATACAGGGTAATGTCAAAAATTTCAAGGTTTTGAAAGCTGGTTTACACGAATCTCTCATGTGAAATTTTGCTATGGTTCGGACTGCCTTTTTTTGAATAATGAAAATTCTCAAAGTGTGCGTTTGAGCAACCTCCCCTCAAGGTCAATACATAGGAGAGGTATGAGTAAATAACTTCGTAATAAGCCGTCATCAGTACCTGAGCATCAGTATCTGAGAGTATTCGGATAGTTGTCTCAAGACATGCCTGAGGTTAGTTTTGAACACGCTATGTCTACGTGAAAACACAGGACGCGTGGAACGCTATTTCTGAGTACGTTCACGTAGTCATATTGTATAAACAATCTGAGGGATGTCTGATATTCCCTCAGACTTCTTGAATAAAGTAGCTTAGTCTCAAGGATGTAAAGAAGAATCAACCTGCGTGAAAAAAGAGAACATATTGACAAGAATATTTATATTTACTAAGCCTGCTACTAGTACAGTGTAATAATATTGAGTAATTTGCTATTATTAGAAAGAATCTATTAAAATTTTAAATTTCAATAAAGTTGCTGAAAAAAAATAAAGCCAAAAGTGGTAGCAAAAATATCAGAACATTAGATAAAAGGAATATCACTACCAGCAAAAAAGTCAAATTGGTTGAAATTTTCATTAATCATGTCAACAGTTCACCTATTTTACATTCTTCTAGTGTTCAGTATATTTTATTAGGTGATGATAGACTGTGGCAATGACGGGTCATGTGGACACAACTGTTTCAACTGTTTGGTTTATCGCTATCTCATTAACCCCCTCCCGTACAACCCACCACCAAAGGGGTTAGTTTTTGGGAGGGTGGTTAAATCGATGCCTAGCCTTGGCCTTGTCCACCCTTACTCTCACTGTTTACTGCATACATTTGCAAACTTATCTATTTCCGTATTAATTGCAAATTACGATTCCGCCCACAGTCTGTGAAGCTTACAGAAAAGCAGCGTTTTATTACGAAGCCTTCGTAGTCTCTATTACTTAGTTTACACTGCAAACTAAAGCATCCGATGTCAACCACGCCAAAGGAATTCGTACAAAACCCTTAGATGTGTGCTTCGCCTACGACTTAGCGTCCCTGGAGATAAAGTCGTAATAGACCTGCCACAACCACCCCCAGTGAGGGACGTTCCCTTGACTGGGGAAACTATTGTTTGTAATGTTGACAACAGCCACGTGAGCTTAATGAACTGAATGTTACGCTACCTAGGTTCCTTTTGCCTGTCATCAAGATTTGAAATAATCGAAAAGTAACAGCTGTTCAAATGTAAATAAAGGTCTTTATAACGTTGAAACAGCTGTCAAAATGAAAGTACTTATGTTTATACTATCCAAGAGGTTATAAGCTTTCATAAGTTTGTATAGGCTAAGTATACATATACTTTGAATTAGGTTAAGTAATAAATTGGGCATTTATTTGATAAATAGTTATCAACGAAAGTGCAGAGATATCGTAACTAAATATACATATAATAGTTTGACTTGATATAGTGCACCCACTAATATTTAAAGCTCAAATTCATTGAACTAGGGGCATGAGCGCAGTGAGTGAAGAGTTGTCACTCGAAGCGTGCAGAGGTGTCCATTAGTACAAGTATGAGTGTATTTTTGATGTCATAAATTTGTTGTCAGCGTGCTGAAGTCGCAATGCCACAAAGAAAAACACATAATTATGTGGTTTTCTCTTTTTAGAACCACGATTTGTAATTTGCTAATATAATAAAAGACGTCACAAAAATTAATATTGACTTTGTATGCAGTTCCTAAGTACTGTACCAGATTTGACGATGACTTGTTTATAAGGTTTGTTGTGATAATGTTACAAATACACAGATTAATTACTGGATTTCTGTTTTTACTTGAATAAAACTAAGATGAATACCTAATTTGCATTGCTTTTGAATGAATTTTTTTAAATTACTAAATAAAATTGTCTATGGAAAATGAATGGAAACATTATTTTTATGTCTCGTTACGTTATCAGACTAACTCCGTAGTGGAAGACGAACGTTACTAAAAAGTACATAAGCAAAGTAAGTTAGTGACAGGAATATTCTTACCTTGACAATAATTATTGTCTATTATACTTAAATTATTTTACTATTAAAACGCCGATTTTCAAGTTATGGGTGAATATAAGGAGATTATGAGTGTGGTCATTGTTACTAACTTAGATCGATTGTTCTTTAGAAATAACCATTTATTAATTGCCCAATTGACAAGGTATATTAGTGATCCACACACAGCTTAACTGTATATCCGGACCACGAAGTATTAATCTAATTGTCAGCTGATTAAAAAACCTGATACTCAATTCTCTTCTCTAAACAACATCCAAACCATGACTACCACCCAACATGAAAACCCCAGAACTAACTAGTAGTGCCCACGTCGATGATAACCACTGAGCGGACGCAGTGTGATTCATTTTTGCTTGATATGCAATACAATTCGTGTTTAGGTGACATATTTATATTTTACTTGCCTCTTTTTAATATGTTTTACTAGTGAAGGAAGGATATAGTCGTTTTTCCAGCAAACATATTTCTACTAGAGTTTGAACAAAATAAGCTTCTTTTAAACACATCTTCGACCACTATCATTTAACGGTTAGACCAGTTGCTCAGACGTTTCTGTTAAGTCTCATGAATGGACCTTGAATGGAAAATTGCCTTCTAATTAATATTACAGGTTATTAGGCCACAAGAATTGTTGAGGCCAGTAAATTGAGGTCGAACGTCACGATAGATCTTGTATAGTCAATAAGGTACAAAGGAATAAAACCGTTTGTATGTCAAGAATGGCTATAGTATATTTCCTCCCTCAGTCGTTTACTTATTATTTGATTTGAACACTTCATTTGATCACACAAACGTTTTTGTTCATATTTCACACTTAATTTGGAGATAAATTTTACCAATATATATCATCAATGATTGAGGTCAATATTTTTAACATATATACATACATGTATATAGTGGAATATTTTAATCTCATCATGTAATTGTTTAATTTGATTAGTTAAAAAAACAACAAATAATAAGTAAGATTTATATTTGTTTCTTATCGTTGTAAACGAATATTTTCTTCAAATTATGTCAAACGATATCAAAGTTAGGTCGCTTTGTTTCGTTGTGTTTTAAAGAGTTAAACTACTGAATGCATGTTTATTAAAAAATTATCTTTCGTTTTAATTGTTTAGGTAAAGTAAACTAGTTTTATTTTATTTATTATTTATTTCAATATGTTTGTAGTGTAATTTTCATTTAACAAACCCTTAAAATCTTAAATATACATATTTTTAATTTAACGCAAGGAACTCAATTACATTACCGTTTTTGTTTTTAAAAGTAGATGAGCCAATAATGATTTAATGTTTTGTTTTATGGCAGTTAACAGCTTGCTCACCTTGCCTGAGTAGATGCCATATTATCGTATACATGAACACGATATTTCAAACTGACAGTCTCTTTAGTATATAGGAAATCATGACTATTTGGCTTACGGCACGATATGCAAACAGAATAGATGGATGGATACATTTACCGCACTTGGGATTATTTTAGTCAATTTATAAAAAATATTGATATAATGATATTTAGCTATCCAATTACAAATTGGATACCAGATAGTTTATTATCGCCATGATATGTCAGATGTATGCGACAGGATTGTACCTGATCTGTATATAATTTACTTATTCTAACTTAATAACAAACCACAGTGGTTCTATTTACGCTAGCTAATGCCTGGACTTCCACAGGGTCCAATTGGATCTTTACCTGCTCCAGTTTTGTTCAACGTTTATACAACTGACATTCCAATCACAAAGTCTAGATAAGTTGTATATGCAGATAATATCTTATAGTTACAAGGACTTCACAGCTACTGAAGAAACACTCACAAGTGGTCTGGCAACCTAGCAAGAATATTTTATATCCTGGAAGCTAAATCCTAACCCATCAAAAACCGAAGTGGCCTGTTTCCATCTAAGAAAGATGTGGATTGTCTTTTGGTGTTAGTTAAATTTATCCCCCATAGTATTCCTTAATTCATTTTATGGGGTTAAGTAGAAGAGAGGACTTTATAGTCCTAACTTAGCCCCTAATAAAGACGATTTTAATTTTATTTCATTCCTGTGATCTCGGTTGTAGCTCTGCTTCTGAAAATACCCTAACTGTTGCAGTTATTTTTCTATCTTATTAGTAGCTAATTCAATTTTTATTATTTAATATTTTTTTAGTTAAATTAAGTTCTTTCATTTCTTCGTGTGTTTCCAGAGCCAGTTTAAATTTATATGTATTTTTAATGTATTTATTTTGTTTTAGTTATGGTTTATTTATTTTTAACGTGTTTTTAAATAATTGATTAAATTTCTATATATTTTCAATTCAGTATGAGTTCCTAGACTGTAAGGTAGATAGCACCTTTACACAGCCAAGTTATTTGAGCAAATAAGACGCGATGTAACCCAAGGAAATTGAAAACATGGATTACTACGTCAATAACGGCTTCGATGAAAAGAGAAGCTTCGCGTCTTTCTGTTGGATAAAGTAGGGCTGGAGTTAATTAGTTGATACGTTAGAAATGTATAAATGTATGAAACTAAACATGTATTAGTTGACGTTTGGAATCATTTCGTTTAAATAACTATCTATTTTGGGTTTCAGAACATATTATCAATTCGTACTACTTATGAAACAAATTCCGAAACTTAGCTATACTCCACGTAGTTTAAAACAACATTATTTAAGTCAGCTGAATTTACTAACTATCTTCGTATGAATTAAGATACTATTTGTATTTAGTCGGCACAGTTACCCAGCTACTTGGGGACAACGTGTTGAGGAGATTGTAGGCGATAGTATCTATGTTCTGCCCTATTTATACCGACACGGCGTCCGCTCAAAGGTTGCCTTCGACATGGACACTACTAGAGGAGTCTGTGATATCCACGCTGTATGGTAGTCAAGGTTCAGATGTTGTGTACGAAAGAGAACCGAGTGTCAGGCTTGCCAGTTAGCTGCAAATCAAACCAACACTACGTGGTTCGGATTCCACGTAAAGCTGCAGGCCCCTTAGTTGCCCTGGCTATCGGGCTATTAATAAATAGCTCTTTCTAAGGATCAGTCGACTTAAGTAACAATGACTAAACTCGTTCATCTACACTCATTCGCCTCTTATATTCGTCCATATCTTAGAGATCGGCGTCTTACTAATGAATAATGAATTCATCTGCCAGTAAGTGGATGAGTATACAGTATTAATAACAATAGATATTAAAATATAATAGAGATTGAAACGGCAATGTTATATTTACTGACGTAGTACTCGTTAATCAGGAATTTGTTTGGTTTATGTAAAATTATGTGTATGATAAAGTATTCAAAGGGCGTAACATGTAAAAAGGTTATTGTCACAAATATATATGCTGCGATCTAAATAATAATGCCTGGAACACATCTTATGATAACATAGGTCATGTAACGTGAAGAATGGCGAGAAACAGCCCTTATCAAATTACATGATGAGAAGAGAGAAATTTACTTTCCAAGATCACCATATTTATGTACATAAAACACCGTACAATCACCCTGAAAGCTTGTCTAGTGGTTTCAATTGGTAAAACGACGTTCAAGGAAGGTGTGGACTATTTACTACCCTTTCCACCCCCGAAGCCCCCCCTCACAACTGAACACACTAACTCCGACAACTGAGCCTTTGACAGGAAATGAGATTACTTCCCCCATTTACTTTGTAATGTATACCAGAGGGTTTACAAACCAAAATTAGTTTTGTTCTTTTCACTGCCAATAGTCACGTCACCAGTGATTTTAGAAATATTTTAAACTAAGGCAAGGTGGACCATGTTAATCCAATTTCACAACTTTATATAAAATATTACTTAGTAAAGTGTATTTTTTCTTAATCAGCCTTATTACATAGACCTATATATAACGTATAAGGTGTTCCATAAACGATCCATCAAACCCATTATATACGAACAGTTTAAAATTAATGATCATTTTGTGCTGGAAAAGTTTTTTCTTCTTACGTAAGCAGAGAATGGATGAAAAAGGTGTGGCGCGTAATTAGAAAATTTGAGTACATAAGAAGACTTACGAGATTTGTGTTCATTTATAACGTTGACGGTTTAAAAATTATCAAAAGGGGAATTAATTGAAAATATACTTATATGTATACTGTTCAAATAAGAAAATCATCCACTAATCTTCAACTTTAGGGGAACGGACATACAAATATAATTTACTAACAGTCAAGTTAGCCTTAAATATTTATGTAAAGCATATGCACATAACTGCATGATTGAACATTAACTTAACCTTGAGTCACCAGTAAGCGTTAGTTTCTTGATTTTCATGTTTAACATGATTTACAGTGTTTAAAAAATACAAATCATGTAATTTACGTCTAGGGTAAATATCAAGTCGATAATACGTAAATACCATTTAGAAAGGTATTTAATCATTTTAAGCACACTCATGACTTGATCGTTTCAACGGAATTTTATTTAACCCAACTAAATAAATTTATTTTGATACATATTACATTATTATTGCATTACTAATTATAAGTAGAAAACCCGTGAAAATCATAACATGCCTTATAGTGTAAAATACGCATAGAAAATCTAGAGTAATCTATGATGACGTCACCGCAATCAGCTGTTTTCAACCGTTCCCGTCGAGCACTTTGGCAAGATGGCCGACGCAACAATGAATAATGTAGGTTGTCGTCAGTAGTGGCAGGTGAGGTTATTGTTTAAATAGAGAAGTGTTAACATGTCTTGTTGAGTATTGTGTGAAGAAACAAAGTAAGTGCCGTAAGTGAGTAATTTTATCAGCCGATTTTGTGCTAAACATTTGAAATTGAAGTGGGTAAAGGAAATAGTCAAGTTAGTGAATATTTGTATCAATAAATGAATCTGTCGACCACGGGAGTGTTTTTGTGAATTAAAGGTAAGACTTGAATTTAATTTTAACTTTTGGTTTAAGATTAACATTAACATATAAATTGTAAAATATTTAGTTTTCGTTCAATAAACATGATCTAATAAAATAAAATGAATTTTCGGGTAACCCAAAGAAGTACCAGTACTTTTTAAATTATCAGTATTTTGTTTCCCTTAATTTAATATTGAAGATAATTAGTTGTATTTTTTAAGTGTTGAAATTGTTAAGCATTTTCATAGTAAATTCTCAGTCATGCAGAAGATTAGGTTTAGTGAAATTTATAAATGTAAATACGTCTTGAAATATAGTTTAAAATGTGTTGTGAATGAACGAAGTAAATGTTTTGTTCACTGAATGTTAATTTTTAGAATCATTTATACAGTATTTTTACTACCAAATCCTAATAAAATCTTATATTGTTTTGAAAAAAAGTTTGGTACATGATATGTATTGTTAGTCTAAAAATGAAATAAAAACTGTATAATACAGTGAAAATTTAGATAAAAACTGCACATAAATGGTATTATTTAGAAATATATAACATTTTACCAGATGATTTAAGCAATAATGGGAAATTAATAAATATCATGCTATGTTACGTCATGTGAGGGGGTAGGGTAGATTATTTAAGCCCCGTTGAACGTAAGTTAAGTTATGTCATGTGAGGTTAGATTAGATCATGTAAAGACTTTATTTTATGTTATGTCTTGTGATATTAGCGTGGTAGATTATTTAGCACACTGATAAAAGTAAAGCTGTTATTTTAGGTTATGTCATATGAGGTTATAGTTAATTGCTTAAAATTTGTTAACGTAAAGTTATTAAGTTATATCTTGTGAGGTTAGGGTAGATTATGTAAATGCATTATTTTAGGTTATGTCTTGTGAGGTTATCATACATTACTTAACTCACTCATAAACGTAACACTGTTATTTTAGGTTATGTCATATGAGGTTAGGGTCGATTGTTTAAACTCTTTTGAACGGACATACGTTATGTTAGGTTATGTCATAATACGGTTATGCTGATTGCTTATGGCTTTGTTGAATGTGAAAACATTATGTTAGGTTATGCCATATGAGAGGTTAGTTTTGATTAGGTAAGACATGTTAAACGTAAAGACATTATATTAGGTTTTGTCATGTGAGGTTAGGGTAAATTATATAAGACATTTAAAACATTAAGACGTTATGTTAGGTTATGTCAAGTGAGGTTAGGATATATTGTGCAAAACATGTTATACGTATAGACGATATTTAAGGTTATGTCATGCAAGGTTAGGGCAGATTATTTAAGTCATTTTTTAACGTAAAGTCGTAATATTACGTTACGTCGTGTGAGGTTGGAGGTTAGGATATATTGTGCAAAACATGTTATACGTATAGACGTTATTTAAGGTTGTCATGCAAGGTTAGGGCAGATTATTTAAGTCATTTTTTAACGTAAAGTCGTAATATTACGTCATGTCGTGTGAGGTTGGAGGTTAGGATATATTGTGCAAAACATGTTATACGTATGGACGTTATTTAAGGTTATGTCATGCAAGGTTAGGGCAGATTATTTAAGTCATTTTTTAACGTAAATTCGTAATATTACGTTACGTCGTGTGAGGTTGGAGGTTAGGATATATTGTGCAAAACATGTTATACGTATAGACGTTATTTAAGGTTATGTCATGCAAGGTTACGGCAGATTATTTAAGTCCTTTTTAACGTAAAGTCGTAATATTACGTTACGTCGTGTGAGGTTGGAGGTTAGGATATATTGTGCAAAACATGTTATACGTATAGACGTTATTTAAGGTTGTCATGCAAGGTTAGGGCAGATTATTTAAGTCATTTTTTAACGTAAAGTCGTAATATTACGTCATGTCGTGTGAGGTTGGAGGTTAGGATATATTGTGCAAAACATGTTATACGTATGGACGTTATTTAAGGTTATGTCATGCAAGGTTAGGGCAGATTATTTAAGTCATTTTTTAACGTAAATTCGTAATATTACGTTACGTCGTGTGAGGTTGGAGGTTAGGATATATTGTGCAAAACATGTTATACGTATAGACGTTATTTAAGGTTATGTCATGCAAGGTTAGGGCAGATTATTTAAGTCATTTTTTAACGTAAAGTCGTAATATTACGTTACGTCGTGTGAGGTTGGAGGTTAGGATATATTGTGCAAAACATGTTATACGTATAGACGTTATTTAAGGTTATGTCATGCAAGGTTAGGGCAGATTATTTAAGTCATTTTTTAACGTAAAGTCGTAATATTACGTTACGTCGTGTGAGGTTGGAGGTTAGGATATATTGTGCAAAACATGTTATACGTATAGACGTTATTTAAGGTTATGTCATGCAAGGTTAGGGCAGATTATTTAAGTCATTTTTAACGTAAAGTCCTAATATTACGTTACGTCGTGTGAGGTTGGAGGTTAGGATATATTGTGCAAAACATGTTATACGTATAGACGTTATTTAAGGTTATGTCATGCAAGGTTAGGGCAGATTATTTAAGTCATTTTTTAACGTAAAGTCGTAATATTACGTTACGTCGTGTGAGGTTGGAGGTTAGGATATATTGTGCAAAACATGTTATACGTATAGACGTTATTTAAGGTTATGTCATGCAAGGTTAGGGCAGATTATTTAAGTCATTTTTTAACGTAAAGTCGTAATATTACGTTACGTCGTGTGAGGTTGGAGGTTAGGATATATTGTGCAAAACATGTTATACGTATAGACGTTATTTAAGGTTATGTCATGCAAGGTTAGGGCAGATTATTTAAGTCATTTTTTAACGTAAAGTCGTAATATTACGTTACGTCGTGTGAGGTTGGAGGTTAGGATATATTGTGCAAAACATGTTATACGTATAGACGTTATTTAAGGTTATGTCATGCAAGGTTAGGGCAGATTATTTAAGTCATTTTTAACGTAAAGTCCTAATATTACGTTACGTCGTGTGAGGTTGGAGGTTAGGATATATTGTGCAAAACATGTTATACGTATAGACGTTATTTAAGGTTATGTCATGCAAGGTTAGGGCAGATTATTTAAGTCATTTTTTAACGTAAAGTCGTAATATTACGTTACGTCGTGTGAGGTTGGAGGTTAGGATATATTGTGCAAAACATGTTATACGTATAGACGTTATTTAAGGTTATGTCATGCAAGGTTAGGGCAGATTATTTAAGTCATTTTTTAACGTAAAGTCGTAATATTACGTTACGTCGTGTGAGGTTGGAGGTTAGGATATATTGTGCAAAACATGTTATACGTATAGACGTTATTTAAGGTTATGTCATGCAAGGTTAGGGCAGATTATTTAAGTCATTTTTTAAAGTAAAGTCGTAATATTACGTTACGTCGTGTGAGGTTGGAGGTTAGGATATATTGTGCAAAACATGTTATACGTATAGACGTTATTTAAGGTTATGTCATGCAAGGTTAGGGCAGATTATTTAAGTCATTTTTTAAAGTAAAGTCGTAATATTACGTTACGTCGTGTGAGGTTGGAGGTTAGGATATATTGTGCAAAACATGTTATACGTATAGACGTTATTTAAGGTTATGTCATGCAAGGTTAGGGCAGTTATTTAAGTCATTTTTTAACGTAAAGTCGTAATATTACGTTACGTCGTGTGAGGTTGGAGTTAATTGTGTAAGACCTGTTGAACATAAATATGTTTTAGAACTTAGGCTTAAGCGGCCAGTGTCTTAACCAGAATCTACATTATTCGCTGACAACCGTGACAAGGTACTTATATAGAACAAAACATGTTTATAGATATGTTTTCTTATAAACATGTACTGTCACGGTGGATTACGTATCGCAGGTATATGCCCGATGATAATAAGAGGGTTGAGAAATGATTAACAACAAAATTCTTATCTTTAGAGCATTCAGGACGTTCCGGAGACCAAACCACTGATTTTTACTCAAACTATGAAATGTTTCTGACGGTATAGTGGTTTTGGATAAGTGAGGTTAGGTTTATAAGTAAGCGAAAAAGGGTTTAAATGATAATTTTACGTCAAAACGTGTTCTTTTTCAGCGTAAAAACTTATTAAATGGGAAATAGTGTAAAAATATTATTAAATCGTATATTTAATTGTTTAAATGAGTAGTACTTTCTTCTTTTTTATAAAAACTTGGTTATGTTATTCAATTCAAAACAATTAGTTAAAAACGCAGCTTTACCACTTTCTGAAAACGTTTTATGATTTCACGAAAAAGATTAACATGTGTTCAGAATGTGTTGGTGTTCAGAAGTGTTCACAAGGTACGGGATGGCACTCAAGTGGAAGGTTGAGGGACAGCAAATAGGGCGTAGGAATAAACAACCACTTTGGATTAAATAAATAGATGTTTAAACGCATGTCCGCATTACATCTTTATTTCTTTTACATACAGTAAATTTTAACAGTTTAATTTATTCGTGATAATGTTGAATCAGATACAAAATAATCATCCAGATTATAAGAAAATAAAAGATGTGATATGCCCCAACAAAAGTGAACATTATGGAATACTACATCAAAACTAAGCTTTAATCAATATAAACTTATTACTTGTCCACTGGATAAAGGATGGCTAAAAATGTAAATTTTATGAAACCGCAAGGGTATTATTTGGTGTTATAGTTGGTTCTTTAATTAGTATTATAGTAGTTAATATAAATCAGTGCTTATGAATTTATTTTCCCACGAACGTAGTTGTTCGAAATTGCTTATTTCTAAAAACTAAATTTACTGAATATATGTTTATAATAAACCGGTAAATGGATGACTGTTATATTAAATAACCTACGATAGCTCAATGTAGTGTTTTTCATTGTTCAATGTATCCTTATATGACGTAAGAACACAACTTGCTTTACAAGCATAAATAAAATATGTTCCGTACGGGAAGTCATCGAACTAAATGGGACAGATACTAGCACACAATTCGTGCATAGTCAATGTTTTAGGGTTAAAGTAGAATGATACAAGCGGATTTTATATTTCATTTATTTATTCTTAAAACGCCGATCGTCAAAATATAAGCGAATGTGGATTTAGAATGAGTGTAGATGGGAGAATGTAGTTATTGTTACAAACGAAGACCGACTACTCCTTAGAAAGTGTAATTAATTAATAGCCCAACAACAAAAGAACAGCTGATGGTTATCAGCTGATCCCTCTCAAAATGTGACTCCAATCGGGATCGAATGAGGATCTATAGTTTAAAAGCTTGGCCCTAACCAACTTCGCTAGCGACCAATTTAGTTTAAGTATTATCTTCTAATAAAATACAGGAGAATAAATATAGACTTAGTATTTCCTTAATTTATTTTTTCCATTTATTTTATCAGTGCTATCTTTGTTAGTTTTAAACAGTTATTGTATATGTCTTTGAATGAATCATATAGAACATTTGCATAAATTAACAACGTATTTTTATTATAGTTGATAAAATCAAGAGGATTATATAAAAAGTATTTCTGGAAATAATATTGGTCATTGAATTGTTATACAATTTATGCCTTGTATTACGCTGAAAGGTAATATCCGATTTTTCTTTACGGAGACTCATCCTACTGTCATGTTTTAGTGGAATGACCCGGTATACTTGATCGTCCAGGCTATTGGTTCTCATATTTCTAAATGTTTTTTATTTTGTTTGATGCCATACAACTAGCTTTAGGCCGCTTAGAAAATGACCTATGGAATCAAACTGTGGGAGAGAGATGTAAATAGTGGTAGAAGTGAAATAGAGAACTAAATTTCCCCCACCTTTTATTTCCACTTAAAAATGGTCTTGACACATATAATAGGCCACAGCCTAACATAGCAGTTCCTAGCCCCACCCACTACATCATTAACAACAGTGGTCATTGATTAGTTTGATCAACAATGAAGAATCAAGCCTAGAACAATTAAATTAAACTATAATTTACTTGAGTAACGTAAAAAATGAAGAGCTGTTAAACAAACTTGCACGGTAGATCATAGTTATGTTTTTTCAACTAAACACTGTTGTGGGATTTTAACACTTGAAAACGGAACGTAGTCATGCCAGTGATTTACGGCAGGGTAATGATGGTGGAGTGATTCCCCTCTACTGCTTAAATCCCTTTATATACATGCAGGCTACTTTCTCTCCGGTCCAATTATACAATAATAACATGATGTCGTAATATTGTTGTTTATTACAAACAATCTTCAAAAGTGTAACGGCTCAAACCCGTGATTTGGATACAGGCATGTGCTGCAGACATTGACTAACTACCTAATGAAGGGACTATAGGCGGATTTAAGTCCATTGAAGATCGTTGGTTGAGTCCGGTGACATCTACATATCTTTCTCAATAAACGAAATAGATATTCGATCATTTTAAAATCTTTTGGCACATTTTTCCTTTCATAACGAGTAATGTATTGACAAACAAATAATCAATAAACATTTCTTACTCTGACTATATACGAAATATTGTATACATTGTGATACATCACATAAGAGGCTATGAGATACGGAATTGAATGCCAGGAAATGTATAAGGGATCACCCTATCAAAAAACAGATAATTTTGATAATTTTTGTAAACATAATTGATGCAACAGCCAATACATTTCCTTCAAAATTTTCTTTTCAAAGAAAACTACATTTCATTAAATTTGAATTGGTTCTAGATTACCATTTTAATAGATTTCTTCCAATGCAATAGGAAATATGCAATAGTAAATATAATCAACTATTTTATTTATTTGTCATTAAATGAAAAATATTTTTTATTTTGTTAAAATAATCTAAACACCAATTGTTTAGCTCAATTTATGATTCAAGAAAATGTTCAAACTGTCCTCTTTTTTTCTTTAGTTTGACAAAAAGCCAATTTAGTATAAAAGGCTCCTACAGTTTTGTTTAACGTAAAATTAAGAAGGCATGCCATTGAAATCAAGGAGGACTCTTTTATAAATTGCCTATCTATTATCGCTATAGGAAGTTCAATAACCGATTACTGGCCATTCTGGATATCTTGGATGCCATTTGATTTCTCCTCTTCGGCTGATGCATTTTTTTAGTAAATCTAACATCAAATAATGTCTCCCCTATTTGTAAAAGGTGTTTTTTATATACTTATTTTTAATATCTATAAATGTATTTTAACATATCATTGAGATACAAATTATGCTGAAAACAGCTTTAACAATCGCTTAGTCCTCAAAATTTCTGCATTTCCAAATAGAGTGGTTCCCTATCAATATTATAACCTTGAAATAGTCTTCCATAAGAAATGTTTACTATAAGCCCGGCAGGACGTAACCCGCTAAAATGAGGTGACATCGTACACATATTGCACGAGAGTGGCTAGTTGTATAAAAGTGAAAAAAAAAAAAACTCAAAATCAATAACATTGTGTGTCCTCGAGGCTGTATATTTAGTAATACCTGATAATGAAGCACAATATATAGTTGCACCCACCCATACACGTAATATAGTATTGTATAAATATAACAGGCACCAATGGTGTTATTTACGGCAGGCAACGTATGTGGTTTCTTATTAAGAGCTGTCAAAGTGTCATAGTTACAAACAAATTGTATTATAAAGATTTAGTTTCTCAATTTAAAAATCTCGATCTCTGTCAACGAATCAATGGCCGCTTCTGAAAGCCCATGAAGACTAGCTAACTATATTGAATAGTGTGCAGAGGACAATAGGCCGTCTACAGACTTGTATTTAGAATAAGTCTTGAATAGTAATTATAAAAAAATACATGAATTTATTATTAATACGGTGGTCACAACTGGGAACGTTTCCATTCAGTTTAAGGGGTCAAACGTATAATACTCTAACGCGTTCAGATAACGTATAATCGAACTAATTCAGATAACTGTGGTACTAATAACACTAACTCGTTTGGCAATAAATTACAAGTTTGTTTTTTAAATACTGTGACAAACTTTGGTCTTGTCACTTACAGAGTCCACTACTTTAAAAAAACTCGTGTCTGGTGGAGATAGCTAGCACAGGTAAACAAACAGAAAATCCTTCACTCGACAGTCTAGCCTTCGCTTATAACCTATGCGGTAGATGGAAAATCAACCAGTGAGAGTGCAATCTTGATTGGTAAAATTAAAATAAATTATTAGATTTACTGAATTTTTTATTTTATAGATAAAACTGTAAATGTTTGAATTAGAAATAGAAAGTGTTCTAAAGCAATAAAAACTCTACAGCATATCATAAATAATTATATGTGAAGATTCTATCAACAAGGCTTACCAACCCTCTAACAACCATAATTTGAATCGAAGCATAGTAAAATATAAAAGACGTTCCTATCATAAAAATGTATGCTGTTATCTAAATAATAACGTTCAAAATCTTGAATACGACTGAACGTAGAAGAGTAACGTAATAGTAAACGTAAACGTAGAGTATCGTGGATAATAAACATTGTCAAATTATAATGGGGGGAGGGAGGGGAAGAGAGAGAAGTTGTACCTTCCAAGACCGTCATAGTATTGCATGTAAAATACCATACAATCACGCTAAAAGCTTGTCTAGTGGTTACAATTGGCAAAACTACGTTCAAGGGAGATGTGAACTATTCACTATCCTTTCCACCCTCCAAAGACCCCCCCCCCCTACAACCGCACAATACCTCCGACAGCATGACAGGAAATTAGATTACTCCCCCAGTTACTTTGTAATGTAAACAATTTAAATTGTTGTTGTATTCACCTATTCCAGTCACGTTTACACGGATTATTAAGGTATCCCTGTAAATATTCTCAAATTAACTGGCTGTCAACAATAGACTTTAAAACATTAACATAAAATACTAGGGCGCACCCCTGCACGCTTCGCATGCCAACGGCGTCACGCGCTCTGTTTGTTACACAAAGGCCTTCGGTCTCAGCGGGTGATTTTCGACAATATTAGTGGTTAAATTGTAGTAACTGGCTCGATGGGTTGGACTTAGTTTTGTGACAGGAGATCACTTTATTGCCACAAAACGTGACTTTCGAATCGTAATCCAAATATATATCATATATTTATGTATTAAGTAAAATCATAATATTTAAATATATTTCTAGTAGCGTACTCATTCCACTTGATTTGCAACCTATTTACAGTGTAATTAAAAACACCCAGGTTAACAAAAACCTCAGGTTAACAAAGACCTTTAATCTTCTCAATATTATTATAAACATCACTATTTAAATTTGAACAGCTGTTACTTTGTGACCAATTTAAATCTCTCCTAATGTTATTCTTATGGCCAATAAACGTACTTTGCGGGCTTCCTGTACCCTTTGGGGTCAACACATTGGAAAATGGAGACCTTACTGGACAGCTACGAATAGCTTTTTGTAGACCTTAATAGTTAAAATTGATAAATAAATAAGGGAGAAGTTGCTTTAACAAGAATCGGCGTCATCTATTTTATATAAGGTTAAGGATACTCTACAGACTGATTATGCAAAGTGTATTTGTTTCCTTTAACTAAACTAAGGAAAACAGTCTCACATATACGGTACTCAACTTAAGTCAACCAACCAACATTTTTTTTCTTATCAAAACGCTTATTGGGGCAATGCTCTTAACTACCAGCACGATTAATAATTAATTCAATCATGAACGTGAAATAACTCTCAAGAGCATGATTTTCACGTATTACATGAGTAAAATGTAAATATTCATCTGATTCATGTACGAACATGCAAATGACGTTGTTACATGTAGAGTTAATACCTACATCTATGACCAAATTCATGTAGAGAGTGTGGTATAAGTATATATTTTATCTGGTCTTTATTTCAAGTACGTGCACGATTTGTAAGTTTCAGAACGTGAATTTGATCCAAAAGAACTAAATAAACTTAGATTATTGGTCAGTTACATTTAAAACGTATCTATGTATCTGGCCGTAAGTGCAGATCATGGGCTAAAGGTGAACATGGAACCAATGTCAAAAGCCTTTACTTCAGTTTGACACAGGTGACGTCACCACAGTCAGCTGTGTTCAATCGTTCCTCTTTAACGCGTCGGCAAGATGGCGGATGTAACAATGAATAACTGCGGCCGTCTTCAGCAGTGGAAGGATTTTAGTCGCATTAAAGCAGGAAAAGTGTTACAGTACGGTTATCTTTCATTAATTGGGTTTTAAACGTCCAATTTGTGACAAAAAATTACTAAGAACGGTACATTTAATAATTTTGATCAGTTATTGTGATGATACAAATTTAGTAATGAAGTGAGTGATGAGAATGCAAAATTTGGAGTGAATTTCGTCAAAATCAACCGAACAGAAAAGGAGTAGCGTTGTAAATTAAAGGTAAGGCTTAACATTTGGCCTTAATTATTGATGTCATTATAATGTTGGGGAATAGATTTACGTCTTTTTCATTTTAACTTAATCTAATCAGAATAGATAATTGGTTAACCTAGCCTTTATCAGTGTTTAAATATTGAAGGAAAAAGCATAAGACTTGCAATACTTGAAAAAGATTACAATAATATTTATTATTACTATTGCTGTTTAGTATTTGTAAAACGTCCGGTCAGACTACCAGTAGAGGACAATATCTTTGAACTTAGTTCAATCAGAATACCGATATATGACAATATCTTGAAAATTGTATTGGAATATTGCTTTTTTGCTTATGGTTCAGTTACAATAAGTTAACATGTTACTTGTATAGACTTTAAATTAGGTTATGTTAGGTTAGGTTATGTTCATGAAGAGTATTTAGTCAAAATAATAATTGTATGTGATGTTGAGAAACTCAAAATTATTTGAAAATCATAATTTTCAATAACTTTTTTTCATTTTGCTTGTTTTTTTCATGTTAACACAAATATTAATTGGTTATGCGATAAATTTAGTTTTTCTGTACGAAAACACACGTTTTTCTTAGCTAACTTAACCTAACCTAATCATCAATGTACGCAACTAAAAATCGTAATTTGCCTTAAATTTGGTGCCTGACCTTCTTTCCGGTATGCAAATTTGTTTTTCTGTGTTAGTCTTAGCTTTGATTATTATCGTGCATATATTGCATTAATTATATTGTCAATTTTCCGTGAACATATTGGTATTTATGCAGTTTCTTGCCACCAAACAAATTTGGAACATTTTGCTTGAAATGGGTCTAGAATTGGCTATATTTTTACGAGATATGCTTTTTATTCCGCGGAAATAACATATTTTACCAAAAAACTGGAAAAAAAACAATGTCACAACTTTTAGTATTTTTGTCATATTACCGTTAATTTAAATGGTATTTTAATCATATTTTTTATTTTGATGTGATTTTTTGCACTAAATTCAAATTTGAAAACTATTTTGGTCTACTACAACTGTTTCTCGAGATAAAACGGAAAAACTACTATCGCGGCGAATCGCGATTAGCGGTCTTTACGCGATCATTATATACAACAACTATTAATAACAAAGACCGAATTCACCTATATTCCCGCCGGAGTGACTGCTAGCAGGCCGTTACGGAGGCCAATCACTCGAATTTAATGCAAATTATTAATTATTGAATGTTGAGAAAATAGAAAATTAGGATAAGTTAGGTTATATTTGGTTATATCAATAAAAATGGATTGTTCGAGCTGAAAAAATAACTTTACTACAAAATCAGTTATATATTTGTGTCAGCATAAAAAACCACGAGAAATGAAAAAAGTTGTCGAAAAATAACGATTTTTAAAAGAGTTGGTTTCTTCACTATCAAATAAAAATGGTTTTTTGATTTTTCGGTAAAAATGAATTTTCGCGGATGAAATCAAACTCCTCAAGAGATATAAACTCATATTTTACCACTTTTTCAACAAGAAATCGTATTTTCAGAGGTGGCAAGAAAGTGCATAGTTACCAAGTGAACATGTTATTTGTATAGACTTTAAATTAGGTTATGTTAGGTTAGGTTATGTTCATGAAAAGTGTTTAGTCAAAATAATAATTGTATGTGGTGTTGAGGAACTCCAATTTATTTGAAAATTATCATTTTCAATTAATTTTTTTTTCATTTTGTGTGTTTTTTTCATGTTGAACACAAATATATAATTGGTTATGGGATAAATTTAGTTTTTCTGTCCGAAAACACACGTTTTTCTTAGCTAACCTAACCTAACCTAATCATCAATGTACGCAACTAAAAAACGTAATTTGCCTTAAATTGGGTGCCTGACCTTCTCTCCAGTATGCAAATTTGTTTTTCTGTGTTAGTCTTAGCATTGATTATTATCGTGCATGTATTGCATTGATTATATTGACGATTTTTCGTGAAAATATTTTTCCTTAATATCTCAAGAAATAATTATTCTAGATACAAATATATTTCGATGTCGTATTCAGCGTAAAAACACACTACAATGAAAATAAAACGCTAAAAATCACACTGAGTAACAGAAATAAAACGAAAAATAATATTGGAAATAAAACATATTTTTCAATTTTTTTACTACAAAACAAGTTATTTGATAAAATACAAGTTTTCACGTGACGCTATTATCTCCCTTGTTAGTTTATTCATTTTTAACCGTCTTGAAACAGCAAATTTTCAGTTTTTAAAATTATTAAAAGGCGCATGGTTAAATGTTGCGTATTTGAAACATTTGGATTTTATTTTTGGTTAGAATAGGTTAAGTAGGACATTTTGGATAGTAATTTGGTTACATTTAATGGATTCTTTCAATAAAATGCTTTATAGTTTGTATTTTTCATAACCCTTTTAAATAACGAAATTCTTTAAATATTTACACTTTAAATAATTTCTTCAATAAAGAACTCAAAGATAAAATAAACGAAATTCTTTTTACTAATGAGCAAAAGAAGGTTCCTTTAAAATTTCAAATGAGATATGTTTCATTTCAATATAAATCTCATAAACCCTACTTTTCAGCATGTTTTTCTGCGTATTTTTCTATATTTCCCTTACTTTTTATCCGATTTCAAAATTTTTTTACGTAGGATATAGTATCTTATCTTATAGTGGTCACTATGTACCGCTTTAAATCCCCAAAAATCCTTGCTGTTTGGTTCATGCTGTGTCATTAATGGATTTAAAGAATAAATTATTTAAATTTAGAGCACACCATAATAAAGACCAGAGTTATCCCTTTTAAGAACTAAACAGTTAATTTTTACTAGGTTTATTCTAAAATTATCTCAGGTGATTAAACCAAATTGTATAGTTGTAGAGAGCCTGCTAATCAAAATGAGTTAGGTGATGCAATAATGAAAAAACGTATTAAGCCTAGTCAAGATTTTAATCATTTTTAGAAAGCTCAAGCAATGCAAGAAAAGGAAAGTTCGACATTTATGTGTAGAGCCTTATAAAACTAAGTATAGCCTTCAGTAACTATATACTAGAATATAATAGAATATCTTTATTGCAGTAAACAATTGTTCAATTACATTGCAAACATCACAATAAAGTAAGACATACATACACTTATGGATGGACATAATTCCATTCAAACAGCAGACTCGGTCATTCATGTTCCGATTTAAGTCAATTTAAATTTCCCAACGGCTGTCCAAGAACTCCTCAGCCGAGTAAAACGCATTCAGCACTAAAAGGCGCTTTAATTAAGCATTAATTGATATTGATATAACAATTATAATGAACAACAATTGTAATGAAAAAGTTTTAACAATGTAATGCTTTACGTATAGTATAGACCATTAGTGTAGTTTGGTCAATTTTCAAAGAATCAAATCAATTACTTTTGACAAGTATTTAATTGGATATTCTGCCGAAAAAAGTAGCTTTCATACTTTTTTCGTCCACACCCATTTACATTTGTCTTTAATGTCGAAGACGCGTAAATTTAAACACTTACAACCATGTGCACTAATGTACTGATTAAATCATCTTTATTATAATCGTGTGTGTATGTGTTAATTAGCAGCGTTCATTAATACCAGCCTCCTCAGCCAGCCTTTTATCGCAGCGTAATCACCATCCCTCTTAATATTGTCCAACAGATGAACATCCTCGACGTTCCTCTTCTTATTTATTTCGTTCAATCAGTAAAACATGAATTGCTGCAAAAGTTTATCGCTACCAATTTTAAAGTAAGAATTTCGCTAACAATAAAATCACCTAATATAAATAGATTCAAAAAATGTTTAAACCTTTAAAAATTAAATTGGTTTTTACCTTTTTAATGCCTAAAAGAGGCATATATGCTAGATATAACCTTTTTCTAAAAAAAAAATCAAATTCCATGTTAAGTAACTAACAGCCATTTAAAATTCAGGGAATTTCTACACAGTATGGCAAGAATATTTATTCTCAATTCCCTACAGTTTACTTACCCTATCCAAGCCACCTTGCTCATGCCATGCATCCTGATTATTTTAGATAAGCAGTTTAAGAACATGCAGAGGTAGTCAACATATTGGATGCAAACCCTATAAGAGCAATGCTAAATGCGTAACAGCACAGTGACTTGACGATTTTTCGGAAAATTACAATTCTTACATAATTTGAAATAGGGTAAAAGCTACTACTTGTTCTTTCTCCACAAATAAGCAACTCAAACACTAGTCATAAGTTTCTGCTGATTTTAACTCTAGATTTGTTGTGACAAGGGTCGATGTATCTAATTTACTGAGTCATCGATATAAATTTACATTAAGGGTGCTTATTCAGGTAATAATGATAAAAATTTATTTGGCTTAACAGAATTTGCTGTCATCAAACACATAATATAACTTACAGTATAAACTTCAATATGGTGTGTATGAATATGATTATGTATATAAAATTTAATGATTGTATAACATTGTATTGTACAAAAATCTTCAACTTAAAAAAAATCTTTTTTATCTGAAAATATTTCATGTCTTGTTCTTCTTCTAAATATGTTGGTAGTTTGTTGTATAATTTTATCCCATTATAATGAATACGTTTTTTGTGTTAAGTCCTCCAGTTGAGCTCTCCAAAAGGAATTAATTTCTATATCTTATCTTAACTGCCACTAGGATATCCCCTCCCCCCTCTTCCTCACCTGCCCAATTCCACAAATCGTACATAACTCCCTCATTTATAGTAAACTATGACGTTTTTATAGATTATTAATATACTCTTTCAGCCTAAGATAATAGTACAAATTTCAACTCAATATCTGTTTAGGTGTCATTTGTGGAAAAATAATCGGTTACACTTAATAAAAATATAAAGGTCAAATTAGCCACTTTAGGTAGCCGTATCTCTATACAGATTTTTTTAAATGTTTTCTCAACACATTTATTACTGGTCGCCCGTAAATTGATAATCTAACATATAAATAAAACTGTATACCTTGAAAATACGGCTGTATTCCAACTCGCCAAAGGTTAGCGGGTCGTTTCTAATATCCTGACTCACAAACTTCCCCGCCCCTTGGTCAGGTAGACGACTCCCGCTGGTGTCAATTTCACATTTACTGCGAAAGGGATTTGCTCCATATTTCAGCACTTTAACTGCCGAGGATTACATATATTTACTATATTAATTAATGATATAACTATTAATTTTTACCTCAAAGTAAATTTGATTCTAAGTAACGTTAGAATTCTAAAATACATGCAATGCATACATGTTTTTTAATTACTTCAATTATAACTTAGTACCGAGCGTTAAAATAATAAAACTTAAAAAGTTCATTAGACGTTATAGATTTGACACTTGTAATCAAACAATTATTACAAGAAAATAGTTCATTCCATAATAAAGGACGAAAATGGTTACATACTTACAAGGTGCATATTTACTCACTCCCTTAGAACAAAATTCTAAATTACCATTGTTAGATTTAGATTAATAAACCGTTTATAGAATAAGCGTATTAGAGTAAGGATGACCAAACGTTAGTATAGATTTGAAAGTGTTAAAATTGATTTAATTACTTAATAAAACACTTACACTACATGTAAAATTCTAACATAAACTTGCAAGTCATATAAAAAAATAAATAAAAATATTATAATTTAATATATAAAAATATAAAATAAAAAATGTATTACTTATGTATAAAACTACAATAGTCACCCAGGTTTTATAGCGATGGTAGTACGCCTTGCAAACATTTCGCACTTTTTTAACATGCCCAGTTCACCCCTCTCTTCACTGAAAATATCTACACAAATTTGAAATTATTCTTCACCATTTGGGCCACTTTGTTTAGCTGACCAACAACTTTTCCACAACACACTCCTTCTTTTTTCTATCAATATTAACGATAGAATGACAACTTCACTCTTCAGTGACTTCTAGAGTGGGGTGGCGTGGACATTCCATATATTTTGGGACAAGGGTTGCGGTAAGCTGGGGACTGTCTACCTGACCAAGGGATGGGGAAGTTGGTGAGTTAGAATATTAGAAACGACCCTCAATGGGCAGAGTAAGGTTAATAAGGAGCTTGGGTTAGGTTAGGTTAGGTTGATGTGTTAGGATACGCCCGAAACTATGATATAGGGTTACATTTTAAAACACATTTATTTATCAATCCATATCTTTATTTATATTTCTTCAATAAATACAACAGTGTCATGCACATTAAAAAGATGTTTAACCTCTCTCTTGTTAAACAATTTTTGTAAAATCATTCAATGTGTGGAATTGTTTATCTAGCAGCCAGCCTTTGTCTTTCCTCTTTAGGTCTTGGTATCTCAGGGTCTTCAAGAGGTCTGGTCGGCTGTTAAACATTCTTTATCCCCAAAAGGAATGTTCCCTACTACATTGTGTTGTACGGTGTATGGTGCCAAACATATTGTTTGTAACAAACTATGAGGAAGAAAAAAGATAACATTCTAAAATATATTTGTTTTAATTTGTTCACATGCATGATATTTTGTATTCACCAAATGTACGAGAATTTGATTACGTTTCAATATACAGTACTTATTGCCAATGATGTACCTTGTGACTGACTACATATGTCAACTAAATACTCAGTCGCTGATTCCTCATTCACCCTAACTCCCAACTCCTTCCCTCCCCCCAGTTTTGGGAAGGGTGGTTAGATCGATGGATGCTCTTGGCCTTGTCCTCCCTTACTCTCGCTGTTTGATGTCAACGTTACAAACTTCTCTATTTCCATATTATTTGCATATTATTGCAGGTCTGTCAACTTGTTGATTGTGTGTAACCTTGACTAAAGATTAGTGCTTCATTGTGAAAAATGTTCTGTTTCTCTTTAGACTACGTATTGTCACTGATCATTCCTGAGCAGCTCTATCCATTAATAGTTTTAAGACTTCGTATTTTATCACTTTTAATTAGGTTAGATAAATTCCCTTCGATGGAACCAGTCTAGGTTACTAGTCCTCACTAACTTGGAGGTTTAACCATCACTCTTCGTCATTATCTTTTTTTCTTTTATTTGGATTACGTACAAGTAAGGAATAATCTATCGGAAGTTCCACTAAACAAATATTTTGGAAAGTTAAGTTTTATGTTTATAATAACAGATAATGTTTTTGTTATCTTCCCATGAATTATATTTTTGTTGTTTACAAAATAAATAGAATATAAATAGTGTTTACACTGATGTCGAGAACTAAGATTCATTTTTATTTTTACCCAAAAAAATTTAGATAAAATAACATGGAAAAAATATCCCTAGAACACAAAAGTCAGTAGTGTTAGAATATTGGTGATGTAATCCGTTTATTCATGACAAATTTAAACGTTTTATTTGTTTGGCAAGACCCTTAATAATTTAGCCCCCCTTTACAAAAACATCCTTGACGCAAGAAAGCGACCAATGTTTTGGTGGTTACAGCTCAAGGGCCCAAAATAAGTTACTTATGGCAGGACATTCTTTATACCTTGTGTCAGTTTTTAACTATAGTAGATGCATTTAGAGCCATAATCCATTGGATGACTCCCTTAACAAATGTATTAGATAATTTTGTTTGACGGACAGTAGCAAAAAGAGTGTCAGCAATATTTATATTTTTTGTAGTTTTAGTTAATATAGTTTGGTAGGAATTACCTCGAAGTAACAATAACAATGTCTATAGTTAATTTACGAAATCCGTTATCGATAAACGATGAACTTCATTAACATATGCGGAACAGTTTTGAAAATATACCTGAATATGTGAAATTTCAATATGTATTTAGTAATAGATAGAATTCTAGAGACAAAGCAAAACACGTTACTTTTATTTCCCTCAAACGTTTCACAAAAAATAAACCCTTTGGGAAACTGTACGTGCTTACGCTTGAGAAATTAAAAGTAATGGCCAACGCCTTCATTCTATTAGGACTGTTAACAATACAACGAGTATCTCGTTTGCGTCTATCAAATATGCATGCGTCATACGCTCAGCTTTACTCTCTGTCGGCCAGAGTAACTCGACGTCTTATATATTTGTAACTACAGGTAAATAATTTTTGTTATGTGATTTCTTTGGTTTGTTTATAAAACAAATCAATGATACTAGTAGTTAGATATTATTAGTTGAATAAACTTTACTAGGGTAGACCAAGATGGTAGATATTTTCCATTATTTCGTGAAGAAACCGTATACAACGTTTCGACTTGGAACAACTCAGATCTTTTTCAAGTATTACATCAAAATTAATCTACGGTTTTTTAGACTGACTTAGAGTAAAAATACACTTATAAATTATATCTTACATATTAACCTGATAACTCGAACAATTAAACAAAATGTAATTTTCATTTATGTATTTGTACTTGTTTTCAGGTTAAGGTGTAGTCATAATTCATAAGTATTTTTTAGGTTCAAGGGAGAAATATGATTTTGTGTAATATTTTGGAATATTTTAAAATATAAAAGGCCATTGTACTTTAGTAGTTTAATGATGGAGATCCATTACTCTGTTGTTGTAGAATACATTTATATATATGTAGTTTAATGCATCCACTATCCACTTTTAACATGGTAGAATTATATGTTATCTTACTTCATAGGTTTAAGTGGCCAGTGTCCTCACTAGTAACTACAGCTCGGAGTAACGATCACATCAAAATGTTATTTACAATATTACCAACACCAAACGTTTTGCCCATGCTGTGATGAGCCATCCTCAGTGGTAGCCAACAGTTATTACTTTCCCAACGTTACTATTAAATTAAAATGTTTTACTAGGGATTTAATCCGCAATGACCCTCAGCTGAAAAAAATGTGTACAATTGTATATAATTAATAATTTTAGTGTGGTTGGCTAAAATGTTTAAAGAGCTAGAAATACAATAGTTATACAGTAGTTGTAAATATATTAGTCTTACTCATAAAAAGATTAGTAAAAGTTTATATTAGGTATGCTCTAGTCACAGTGTGGACACAAGTCACGGCCCATACCTGTCCTACATTACCTGTGCCAGTCGCCATGGCAACCAACTTTCCTTGCTGATTGTGTTACTTCTCCCAACTCCACTTTGACTGTTTACTCACTTTGGCATGGGTATTTACAACACAGTGCGGACACAAGTCACGGCCCATACCTGAACGTACATTGCCTGTGCCAGTCGCCATGGCAACCAACTTTCCCTTGTTGATTGTGTTACTTCTCTCAACACCACTTTGACTGTTTACTTACTTTGACATGGGTATTTACAACGCAGTACAGATATAAGTCACTGCCCATACCTGACGTACATTGCCTGTGCCAGTCGTCATGGCAACCAACTTTCCCTTGTTGATTGTGTTACTTCTCTCAACACCACTTTGACTGTTTACTTATTTTGACATGGGTATTTACAACGCAGTACAGATATACATCACTGCCCATACCTTGTGAGGTCGTTTCGTCAGGGTCGAATATTTTAGTTGCTAATGCCGTTTATTTTCCCTTAACTAAACGCCTTTCGACTTTATTCGCCGGATGCCTCAGGGAGGTAATTCCAGGATTCGATAATCGAGTCTACACGTGCCGGATTCACTTCGAACGAATTGGACTCAGCGAATGCCTAGGTGAACAATTCACCCTCACAGGCCTCTCATCATCGTCCACCCTAAGCTACCTAAAATCCTTTCCCGGTTCGAGTCGTTTCGCCTCGCTGCTGCCTTAAATCGGCGTTGAAACGTAATTAGCCCTCAGTGCTATAACGCAGAGCGGAGCTACTTGATTCACGCTAATCGGCACATAAAACGGTTTAAGCCCACCGTGCTATAACGCAGAGCGGAGCTTTTTAAAAGTTAAGTTTAGCCCACAGTGCTATAACGCAGAGCGGAGCTATTTATTTTCGATAATAAAACGGTTTAAGCCCACAGTGCTATAACGCAGAGCGGAGCTTTTATAAGTTAAGTTTATTGACAGCCCACAGTGCTATAACGCAGAGCGGAGCTTTCAAAAGTTAAGTTTAGCCCACAGTGCTATAACGCAGAGCGGAGCTATTTAGTTTACGATAATTGAAAATTTAAAACGGTTTAAGCCCACAGTGCTATAACGCAGAGCGGAGCTATTTAATTTACGATAATTGACAAGTAAAAAGGGTTTAAGCCCACAGTGCTATAACGCAGAGCGGAGCTATTTAATTTACGATAGTAAAACGGTTTACGCCCACAGTGCTATAACGCAGAGCGGAGCTTTTAAAATTTAAGTTAAGCCCACAGTGCTATAACGCAGAGCGGAGCTTTTTAATTTACGATAATTGACAAATAAAACGGTTTAAGCCCACAGTGCTATAACGCAGAGCGGAGCTTTTAAAAGTTACGTTTAGCCCACAGTGCTATAACGCAGAGCGGAGCTATTTAGTTTACGATAATTGACAAGTAAAACGGTTTTAGCCCACAGTGCTATAACGCAGAGCGGAGCTATTTAAATTTACGCTAATTGACAAATAAAACGGTTTAAGCCCACAGTGCTATAACGCAGAGCGGAGCTTTCAAAAGTTAAGTTTAGCCCACAGTGCTATAACGCAGAGCGGAGCTATTTAGTTTACTATAATTGACAAGTAAAACGGTTTAAGCCCACAGTGCTATAACGCAGAGCGGAGCTTTTTAAAAGTTAAGTTTAGCCCACAGTGCTATAACGCAGAGCGGAGCTATTTATTTTCGATAATAAAACGGTTTAAGCCCACAGTGCTATAATGCAGAGCGGAGCTATTTAATTTACGATAATTGACAAGTAAAACGGTTTAAGCCCACAGTGCTATAACGCAGAGCGGAGCTTTTACAATTTAAGTTTAGCCCACAGTGCTATAACGCAGAGCGGAGCTATTTGATTTACGATAATCGGCAAATAAAACGGTTTAAGCCCACAGTGCTATAACGCAGAGCGGAGCTTTCAAAAGTTAAGTTTAGCCCACAGTGCTATAACGCAGAGCGGAGCTATTTAATTTACGCTAATCGACAAATAAAACGGTTTAAGCCCACAGTGCTATAACGCAGAGCGGAGCTTTTTAAAGTTAAGTTTAGCCCACAGTGCTATAACGCAGAGCGGAGCTTTCAAAAGTTAAGTTTAGCCCACAGTGCTATAACGCAGAGCGGAGCTATTTAGTTTACGCTAATCGACAAATAAAACGGTTTAAGCCCACAGTGCTATAACGCAGAGCGGAGCTTTTTAAAGTTAAGTTTAGCCCACAGTGCTATAACGCAGAGCGGAGCTATTTAATTTACGATAATTGACAATTAAAACGGTTTAAGCCCACAGTGCTATAACGCAGAGCGGAGCTTCCAAAAGTTAAGTTTAGCCCACAGTGCTATAACGCAGAGCGGAGCTATTTAATTTACGCTCTAAACTAAAATAACTTGGCTACCCTAGCCTGAAATACTAATTATGCTACTAGATCAAACTATGATCTAAAATTAAATAAATGTCCAAAATAAACGAAGGGAGGGAAAATAAACTCCTTTGCCGAGCTGCGGCACTAGAAACGAAAAGTATCTTATACAAAGGGGCTTGATCAAATCCACTCTTTAACTGATTTGGACGTAGTCAAATAAGCCTTACCGCAGTTGTATTTCGTGTCGCTGTGTAACGTCGGCGTATGTCTTTCCCTTCTCGCAGTCTCAGTCGCACTGACGAGTGCCTCCGAGGACCGGTATTTATTGTACTCCCCCACCCCTCGGTCGACAAAGAAACTAGGTCAGCTGCAGAGGTCCGTTGGCCTTGAACCACTTTCACCGTCGCTCTGACCTACTTACCGCGTAGGAGTGGGGAGGGGAGGGAACAGCTGGCCGGTGTCCCTATATGAAACCCAATATATTGCTTATTTAAAATTGGAATATAAAAAACTTTTACCCCCTAAAATAAATGAACCGTTACAACCTGACGTACATTACCTGTGCCAGTCGTCATGGCAACCAACTTTCCTTGCTGATTGTGTTACTTCTCTCAACACCACTTTGACTGTTTACTTACTTTGACATGGGTATTTACAACGCAGTACAGATATAAGTCACTGCCCATACCTGACGTACATTGCCTGTGCCAGTCGTCATGGCAACCAACTTTCCCTTGTTGATTGTGTTACTTCTCTCAACACCACTTTGACTGTTTACTTATTTTGACATGGGTATTTACAACGCAGTACAGATATACGTCACTGCCCATACCTGACGTACATTACCTGTGCCAGTCGTCATGGCAACCAACTTTCCTTGCTGATTGTGTTACTTCTCTCAACACCACTTTGACTGTTTACTTACTTTGACATGGGTATTTACAACGCAGTACAGATATAAGTCACTGCCCATACCTGACGTACATTACCTGTGCCAGTCGTCATGGCAACCAACTTCCCTTGCTGATTGTGTTACTTCTCCCAACACCACTTTGACTGTTTACTTACTTTGACATGGGTATTTACAACGCAGTACAGATATAAGTCACTGCCCATACCTGACGTACATTACCTGTGCCAGTCGTCATGGCAACCAACTTTCCCTTTTTGATTGTGTTACTTCTCTCAACACCACTTTGACTGTTTACTTATTTTGACATGGGTATTTACAACGCAGTACAGATATAAGTCACTGCCCATACCTGACGTACATTACCTGTGCCAGTCGTCATGGCAACCAACTTCCCTTGCTGATTGTGTTACTTCTCCCAACTCCACTTTGACTGTTTACTCACTTTGGCATGGGTATTTACAACACAGTGCGGACACAAGTCACGGCCCATACCTGAACGTACATTGCCTGTGCCAGTCGCCATGGCAATCAACTTTCCCTTGTTGATTGTGTTACTTCTCTCAACACCACTTTGACTGTTTACTTACTTTGACATGGGTATTTACAACGCAGTACAGATATA
The DNA here is from genome assembly GCA_035578905.1 of Stictocephala bisonia. NCBI lineage: Eukaryota > Metazoa > Arthropoda > Insecta > Hemiptera > Membracidae > Stictocephala > Stictocephala bisonia. The sequence continues at coordinate 72,237 of JAQJVL010000552.1, read as the reverse complement.
AGTCACTGCCCATACCTAACGTACATTGCCTGTGCCAGTCGTCATGGCAACCAACTTTCCTTGCTGATTGTGTTACTTCTCTCAACACCACTTTGACTGTTTACTTACTTTGACATGGGTATTTACAGCGCAGTACAGATATAAGTCACTGCCCATACCTGACGTACATTACCTGTGCCAGTCGTCATGGCAACCAACTTCCCTTGCTGATTGTGTTACTTCTCCCAACTCAACTTTGGCTATTTACTCGCTTTGAAATGTGTATTTACAGCACATTACGTACTCAAATAACTGACAATACCTGACGTACATTACCTGTGCCAGTCACCATGGCAACCAACTTCCCTTGCTGATTGTGTTACTTCTCTCAACTCAACTTTGGCTATTTACTCGCTTTGAAATGTGTATTTACAGCACATTACCTACTCAAATAACTGACAATACCTGACGTACATTACCTGTGCCAGTCACCATGGCAACCAACTTCCCTTGCTGATTGTGTTACTTCTCTCAACTCAACTTTGGCTATTTACTCGCTTTGAAATGTGTATTTACAGCACATTACCTACTCAAATCACTGCCAATACCTGACGTACATTACCTGTGCCAGTCACCATGGCAACCAACTTCCCTTGCTGATTGTGTTACTTCTCTCAACTCAACTTTGGCTATTTACTCGCTTTGAAATGTGTATTTACAGCACATTACCTACTCAAATCACTGCCAATACCTGACGTACATTACCTGTGCCAGTCACCATGGCAACCAACTTCCCTTGCTGATTGTGTTACTTCTCTCAACTCAACTTTGGCTATTTACTCGCTTTGAAATGTGTATTTACAGCACATTACCTACTCAAATCACTGCCAATACCTGACGTACATTACCTGTGCCAGTCGCCATGGCAACCAACTTTCCTTGCTGATTGTGTTACTTCTCCCAACTCCACTTTGAATGTTTACTCACTTTGACATGAGTATTTACAACACTGTGCGGAAATAAGTCACTATCAATACCTGACGTACAATACCTGTGCCAGTCGTCATGGTAACCAACTTCCCTTGCTGATTGTGTTACTTCTCCCAATTCCACTTTGACTGTTTACTCACTTTGAAATCCCTCACTTTCACAAATGTATTCATTTCTCCCAGCACCATCATCATAAATGTGAGTCACATTTAATCCATACATTCAGTCAAATACAAATGTACAACTTAACTGAACTTTTCATTGCATTAATAAGAATAACAGTGAAATAATTAATAATCTTATAGACATAAATGTATAATACTAAATTATGAACTGCTAAATGATGAATCAGTTCTTGTTAATACAATATGGTATTAGATTGTGTTATTGTAATGTAACTGAAATGACTATGAATAGTAGTGAAATATGTTTTATTGAATAGTTACAGAAGGTGTTTACCTGTATAGTGTATAGAATGTGGCGACCCTGAAATACATTATGATGTAGTAACATTACTATTTACATCTGTCAAAGGAACGATTTGTAGTTTTATTCTATATAATCGTATTAGAGGAATTATATTTTTATATATTTATTAAATCTTAAGACAGTGATCGTCAGGATATGGGCGAAAATGAATTTATAAGGACTCTAAATGTCACGTAACAGTAAAAGTACAAAGTGCTTGACAGCTGGACTCGCTGTTAAATAATATAAGTACTATGCTTGCTAAATGCAATATATTTTCTTATATTTTGCATTAAGATGGTGTATATATGATTATAGCACGTACTTTCACTGTAGTTGCAATACTTACTACCACAATGTAACTGAGCTAAAGCCTGTTTTATTGAATTTTGAAGAAACAAAATTAATAAATAGAACTAGTCGTAGGAAATAATGACATAGTGTTCTGATACGAATAGTAAAAAAACGAACAAATTAGAGATACTTCCACTTGATACATTTATTCAACGATTATAGTTATAATTCATATAAAAATTATTTTAATCGAAAATATAAACCGTAATAGAAAAGTTCACTAAATGCAAGTTTTATTGAATATATCGATTTCAGGGAGCATGAAATATGAAGATTTTGATCAGGCTGGCCAACACTATCATGTGGCCACAACTGCATCAACTGTTGGGTTAATGTTCTATCTCATTACTTCCCCCCCCCCCGCTTACGTCCCACCCTCATGTATTTCCAGGAATGTCATTGGTTAAATCGATTACTGTTCTCGGCCTTGGCTCTTACTCTCGCTGTTTACAGCTGATGAAGTTGTATTATCATTTAACAAGATGGAGCATGTAGCCACAACTGTATTAATTGTTTAATTTATCACCATCTGATTTCCATCTAACACTCCTTACATCCCTCTGCCAAGGAGGCTAGTTTTGGTGAGAGTGGTTAATTCAATGCCTGCTCTTGGCCTTGTCCTGCCTTCCGATAACTTTTTATTGTTTATATTATTTACGAAAACAAATATTTCATTAGGACCTTTTTTACATAAAATTGGGGAAGGTTAAGGGGAAACTGGCCCTGACTCGTTGGTCTGAATATGTACATTAATACCATTTTGTATTTTGAATAGTTATCAAACAATATCAGAAATTTAAAAAAAAATTACCTGGTATCCCTCCCACTGGCTGTACAATGTCTTATCATTTTTTGTCGCTACGGTGTTTTTATTCATATAATTGGTGGTTATGCTGGTGCAACCATTGCCTATTTTAAGTGTGGATTGAAAACTATCCAAAGAAAAATAATAAGAATTATTTTGCTCCGTTACTATAATAGACTAACTTGGAATTTTGAGTAAATGTGGATTTTATCATAGTGTTACACTTAAAAAGGAACTTCAACATGTAAGAAGGAACTTCAATAAGTAGCCTTTGAAAGAACACTTTTATCGTATAAGAATGCTGTAGTTTTAACAATAGATCGATATAGAAAAAAAAAAAAAACAGCTAATAAATGAAAACAATACTAAATATTTGTAATGTTGTTTTTAATAGTCGTATAGTGCAGTTAACTATCTAATGTTAACGCATTCACAGACTGAGACCAAAGGCCGAGGTGTTATGAGTGCAGCGAGTGAGTGAAAGAAAATACGAGTTAGCACGCAAAGTGTGCAGGGTGTCTCCTAGTTTCTACTTGTGAGAAAACCGTTTAGGATTGATCAGATGCCTTTCATGATCATCACATATCTCCATAAACTACGCCTTGAAAGTATAAGACGTTGAGTGATGTTTCACTGAAAGTGCTTTATCGTCCTTTCTGTTGAGGACTTATTGTATTATACAGTCGAAACTTTCAACTTTCGATAACTCGATATTGAACTCAATCTATGAGACTGTGATATTGTGTTTTGAATAAGCTGTTTTTAGAAGCTCTGATAAATATTATTTTTATGCATTATTTTCAAATAAATATTTATTTTATTCTTTATTTGACTATATCAACAGTTTTGCATGACAATTATCAGAACATAAGTAAACTAAGTGTAAAGTAGTGAAGGTTATTAGGTCACAAGAATTAATTACTGCTGTAGATAAACCGATTGTGGTCAAATTTGTCGTTATAGATCTTCGATAACAACACAAAGGAGTGGAAAAGCAATAATTGTAGGTAAAGAATGGTTCAATCTGACGTTTCAATGTACCTCGATCGTGGATCAATAGACTGCCATATTGTAACTATCGATTAACGACGATTGTTTTAGTAATTGACATCACTCGTCTTTACGTAATGAACTAATCGATCGATGTCTGTGGTCAACTGATTTTATTTGATAATGAGTATATTACTACTTACCCCACTGATTTTTAGAGCCGTTTAGTTAAAAAAAGGTTTCTATCTTAAATTTTTGTAATTATACCACCATATACATTTTATTGTCCCAGTTAGCCTTTAATTTCCCTTTCTTGTAGGAATCGAACATCGGATTATTTTATTAGCACTTTAATATGAAGTGAATTGGTTATATCAAATTGTTACAGGTTTTTTATTTATTGAATTGTTCTATTTATTATTCTTCATCATGAAGACGTGAATGTGTATTATGAGAGTAGACGAACGAGTGTAGTCATTGTTACGAACTAAGTACGACTGCTCTTAGAAATTGCCAGTTATTAATAGCCCAACAGGTAGTGCAACAAATGGGCGTACAGCTTTACGTGGCATCCGAACCAGGTAGCATTGGTACGAGTTTTAGTAAATTGATGATTGCCTGATACTCAGTTCTCTTTCCTACGAAACACCCGGACCTTGATCCTCATCCAAAAGCGACACTCTAGAGTTTTATAGTAGTGTCCAAATCGATGATAACCCGTGTCGAGGTGGTGCAATAGGTTTTCGGAGAGTTAATTATTTACCAATTTTATAATCAAAACTAGTTAATGTACCTTCTCTTCAAACAGAAAAAATACAACAACAAAAAATGTATAACCACTACAAACAGAACTTGTGGCCTTACGAAGTGGTGAATTTCGCCGATTTAAAATCAACTATAAGACAAAACCGTTCAAGGTACAAAATTTGTCATAACAACGTATATTGCACATTACTGAAGGGATTAACATGTTTTTCGTTCTTTAAATGTAAAATTATTTATAATTTTAAAGGTTAAAAAAGGTATGTTTTTACATTTAAAATTATGAATATTTTTCATCTTTTTAAAATGAAAAACACGTCAATCCCTTCAGTTATAAACGTCTGTGTAATAAACGTACTTATGACAAAATTAAATTTGTACTTTGAACAGTTTTGTCTTACAGTTGATTTTAAAACGGCTAAATTAATCTCTTCATAAGGCCACATTTTCTAAAGCAGTGGTTAATTTTTTTATTTTTATTTTCCTGTCTCAAGGGAAGGTCCATTAACTAATTTTGATTATAAAATTGGGAAATAATTAGCTCACCGAAAACCGACTGCACAACCTTAAGATGACCAGGTGATATATACAATCTCCACAGCACTTTATCCCCAATTAGCTGGGTTACAGCACAGTGCCACTACTAGTGCCGGCTGTTTATCACCTGCAGGCTAAGTTGGCTATTTGTTTAAATACTATTTCTTCTGCCAATACATCCCAGTTTTCCAATGTAATACTCGTTGAATGGTTATTAAGTATTTAGTACAGTAGATTACGAACATTAAACCTTATTTTCCATAACTAACGAACAGCCTTATTTGAATAAATAGCCCATTATTCATACGGGAAAGTCACGCAACCATAAAATTAAATGAGACGGAAACAAGCAACTGACTTTTAGTTCCTTGAAGATGGCAAATTTGTTATTATATGCCCTTTTTAAAACAAAGTATTTGTTGGTTGATCATAAAATTTCATTGCAACATTTGTAGTTCAATTATAAATGAAATATATTTAAAAAATTGTTACCTATTTTAACTGCTTATCACCAAACTCATAACGCTCAGTACAGAATACTGCTTTAATAATTACATTTACGTAGACTCAGCTGTATGTGACGCACGATATCGTGATGAAACTTGGTCAAACAAAATATATTTTGGATATAGGTTATTGGTTTACGTTTATTTTTAAATTGTTGTCACTTTAAATCACAATGAAAATTTGTTATGATTTCTCTCTGTGGATGATCTATATCGTGATGATTTGGTGTCATATTTCTCATCCAAAGTGAATTATTGACGTGTCGTAAATTCCTGGATATTTGCGATCCAGGAGTTCCAGAAACTCTTGTAACATACGTATATTGAAGATACGCCTTGCCTCCATACAGAAATAACTATATATTATACACTTACTAGGCCTTCCAGAGATTACGATACAGTGAATCATCTGTTTCATAGTGTTATTTAATTCCTACACTACGTTGCTGACTCTAACATCAGAATTAACGTGTTGTAGGTGTTTCCAGAGTTCCATCATCTTCAGCGTGTTGCTTCCTGATGAGCCAGACATAAGACATGGGACAGGTAATATAAATTAGTTCTTTATTGGCATTGGATTGTTCATGATTCGTACATTTGTTACAGATGTACAACGCTTCATGTCTTTTAAAAAGCAGTCACAAAGTTTCCATAGGTATAAACTTCAAGAGTTAATTATTACCTTAATCTATATTTAAAACTGGGTTTTCACCCAAATTAATCCACATAAATGTAAAACCCCTAAATATTTACGTGGGTCTTATAGAATATGGTGGATAAGCGTGTATTTGTTTAAGGGGTTTCTTTATTGATATGGGTTAAATAAGAAGAAAAATAGTTTTAAATGTAAGCTAAAGTAGAAAGTAACACCTAAAGACGAGGGACTTTTATAACTGTCGAAACGTTGTTTGCTTTTTTAAAATACTGAAGCGTTGGAAATCTCCAAACAAATTTACCAATTATAAAAAAAATATTTGTCTGAGAGTCCCTAACTTTATGTGATATAACATTAATTTCAAGATATTAAAATTTACCAACACAAATATTTTCCAATCATACTGTACAGTAAACTACGAGGTTATTAAATATTGTCGATCCTAGTGCCACAATTTCCAGCTAACAACGTAGTGCTGCTAATGACTGCAGACAGGCAAGGAGGACACGTGTCGCCCGACACACGTGGCTAGTGAGCCGGCAAACAGGATTACACGGTTATTGGCTGCCTAACGTCTTACTCACGGCTGTTCCATTCATACAGCCAGCGTTGTTCTTTTATAAGTGGATGTAAAAATGAGTTTTTAACTATAATAACAGATCGTGTTTTTTCCCAATGAACCCGCATATCTTTAAAACACTATGTTATAATCCACCTTCCTTTAGAGTATACGTCCACTAACAGCACACCCAACACCCTACGAAAACTAGCAGCTCACCCACCATTCTATGACCACTTACTGCCTCTCCACCAATTCACGACCATTTACGGCTCATCATCCATCATTCGATGACCCCTTACGGCTTCCCCACCTTTCTACGACCACTAAAGGTTCTTCCAACAACCAATCTACCACCACTTATATCTCGTCGACTCTACCACAACCATTTATCCAACATTCAACGACCACTTACAGGCCATCCACCACTCCACGACCACTTACAGACCATCCACCACTCCATGACTTACAGGCCATCTACCACTCCACGACCACTTACAGGCCATCCACCACTACACGACCACTTACAGCCAAACCACAATTCAACGACTAGCAACGGACTATTCTTTCATTATAAGACAAGAATCGCTATTTCGATGAAGTGATTTAGTAGCCTACGTGTTAATATATTAAGACGTAGAATGAGAATTTGTTTTTAGACAAAAACAGTTATTTTAAGTGGTGAGTGTTTATTTGAGCGATACCAAATTTAAATCTGAAATGGTGTGACTGATTGCTCAAAGAAAATAAATAAATAATTTATTTCAAGGGAATACTAAGTTTTAAATATGCGCATACCAGTGTATGATTTCAAACTCATTACGTCTTATGGATCAGTTTAGATTTCAATTAATTTCATAGTTCCTCTAATAAATTAACTTGCAGAAAAAGAATGTACTCAATAGGCAATTTTTTCTTTGAAAATTCTTTGAAAAATTAATTATTTCAAAGAAGGTATAACGTATGAATAATGTATGCCCATAAATTTGGAAGCGCCTGCTGGGCTTTGTGAAGCAATTTAGCCACATATCCACACAGCAAACATTGCCTACACAAATCGAATTACTGCATTCAAATATTATATTGTATTCCTTTCATTCTCGTATAAACTCTAAAATTACCGAAGGTTATACTGATCTATTTAATATAATAAACATTGTCAATGTTTTATACACAAATTGGTTTGCATTTAGAAATAAAAAAAAGACATGAAGTGATTTACTAAGATAATATACAAATGCATGATCTAAAAAGATATAAAGGTTGCTATGTTATCAAAAATGTAATCTCATGCAACAGATTACTTTATTTTTATCCTTATTTGTAATTAATTAAAAACTACACAAAAGGTTGGGCAAAATTTCTCATATTCAGTTAGATAAATTATAGCTCTACGCAGCAATAGATAATAACTATCTTACCTTTGTCTTAAGAAGTGTTAGTTATATGACATACAATTGTTTGAGAGGCTATATTTTCTAATTGGGTCATCCTTTTCACCTCAGGTTTGCACTCTCGTGTTTTACAAAGAAAGACCTTTAAAATGAGGTATAGCTCGAAGTAGGCTTACATTTAAAGTTCTTGGGTTTTCCTTCTTGGGCCATCTCCTGGATATGCAAAAAACAAGTAAAATATGTTTGGTATAGGGACGTGTACATAACTAAAAATTTTCACTATATATCTTTTAATAGTTTTAAAATTAATTCCAGACTATTCCCCAACCCTGATATTAAATTCTTTGAGTGTCTGTATTTTCTGACTCGGTCATACTTAGGTTTGCACTCTTGTTTTTTATAAACAAAGACCTTTAACATGAGGTATAACTCGAGGTAGGCTTACATTTAAAATGTTTAAGACTTCCTTCATGTGCCATCACCGGGCTTTGCGAAAACAAGTAAAATATGTTTAAATGTTTGGTATAGGTAAATAACTGCAAAGTTTAATTATATTTCTTTCAGTGGGTTTGAAATCAATAAATATATTCCATACTTTTTCCCAACTCTGTATATGAGATGTACATGACAACAATTATTGTAAACGTGGAAATTACAGTTTTCCATTATTTTACAAACTGGGGTACCCGGCCTCACTCAGGGAGTTGAAATTATATTGTTTGGAAGTTGGGATAGAACTATAAACTTAAAAATATCACACTCCTTCTTTCTTAAATTTGTTCATTCCGTTATTCTTCGGTTTCTCTACTTGTAGAAGTGCTAATTTTTATTCTTTTGGAACAAAATTATGGCCCACGCTCTTCATCTTAATATATTTTCATTGTTTTTTTTTTTTTTGTTTCCACCATTGTGCTGCAGAACAGGAAATATCTCCTACTCTTTTAAGTTGGAGCTTTGTACAAAATATAGATCTAATTAACGTTCTACTAACAAACCACCGAGTACACTTTTAAGACCTTATTATATTCAGTAACTGTATATATTTCACAACTCATACTTGACTGTTTGCTTTTATATACTCACTGAACTACTTTGCAATTCTCACTTATTTTAGGTTCTTACCTTCGGTCACTGAAAAGAAACTGCCGTTTGAACCCTTACTAGATCTTGCTTGATGTAGTCCCACCTATGGGTAGACCCATCAATAAATAAATTAAATGGCTTTGAATGGTCATCCAGAATATTCCACAATCGAGAGTAATATATGATGTTCCATTAAACTACGACACATTTAGGAATAATCCCAGTAAATTATGGGCTGTTGTCAAATGCTCTCGACTACTCTCGAACATCGTGCACACTAGCCTACATCCTTCTATAGACCATCCCTCCCCCAACCCACTTGCCTATCAGTTGCAATCTAGGTTGATGGATCAAAGAACCAGCTAATTGTTGCAGTATCTGCTGAGTGCTAAAGTGACCTTTACCCGTGCACACTGGCCTACTTGCTCCCCATTTGTGGACAAACCCTCCTCAAGCCCACTGGCCTGTCGGATGCAATTTAGGTTGATGGATCGATGAACCAACCCGTCGAAGCTTTCCATGAATATACTGCTTATGAAAACATCCTCCGAAATCACGACCATTTCATAAAAAACAAGTTTTTAATTTTTTGGACAATAAATTTCTTATGCCCAGTTACAAAATTATTAAGCATAGTTAAATTCCTATAGTGATTTTCAACAGCTAACTTTGATATAATTTTATGAGACAAAATTGTAATTTATTGATAATTACACTCTAAATTATATATTGATAATTACCACACAAAAACTGCATTATTAACGAATAAAACGGTATCAAAGTGAGCTTTGTTTGGTAGAGTTGTTAACAATAAAGTTAACCATATTAAAAAGAATAATTTAAATAATACAGCTCTCGCTTAAAATTTTAAATTAACACAGTTTTTCCTCATGTTTAATTTTTATTTTCAAATCACACTTCATTAATATAACGCCAAAAATACCCGGCGTTATAATGGCTTTGAATGACTAGATATTTTTACCCCCCTCCCCCCTCTTTTTTATACTCAGCACTCTAAAGTGGGTACGAGGTACGATTATTAATTTCTCCACCCCCCTAGCCCACGTTGGCTACGTTACTGTTCACAAACTCGGTTGTATATGAACTATATATGGTATTAGTTGATGATTGTCAGTTAGTGGTATATACACTATTTTTCTAGACCGTGAATTCGAATACTTACCAAATTCGGCACAAGGCAAAAATAAGCAGATTTGTATGAACATTTGGCTATTAATACAATGGTCATTAAAAATGTTATTGGCAGTTTAGTTGCTACTAAAAATCACACAATTCGCAATAAATAAATACGTTACAATAAGATATTTTTACTAATTAGGATCGTTGCAATTTGTATGGTATGCGTTCTTTTAAAAATACATTAAATCCTTTTCGAGACTGATTATATGCGACTAAAAGACGATTTGGTAAGTATCAGATTTGGAATAGTAAATGAGGTCACTAAAATTATGTTCAACGTTTAAATTTACTATCATAGAAATATCTTGAATAGGTACACTAAAACTGCATTATTAACGAAAAAGGCAGTAGCGAAGTAAGCTTTGCTTAGTAGAGAACAATAAAGATAATTCTAGGTTAGAGTTTAAACCTACAAATAAGACCACTCAACCTCGTCTATCAAGAATCAATGCGAATGGGGTGTGAATGTAAATTTCTCGGATATTCACACATTGAACGTGTAAGTTTGTTTACAAGGAAGTGATATTGCAGACAAGAACTCTTTTAAGGGTTGCATGTCTGAATACAATGAGGTATTGATTTACGTTACTTCTACATTACAACGAAGACACCCTCGTCGGCTCTCGAGCAACATATAATATATCTGTCGACGTTGAGGTGCAGACAGAACTGTGTGGGAACTTACGTGTACGACGTGTGAGTGGGATGCCGCCCCCGGTGGCTGGAGGCGGCGGCGAGGCGGAGGCGGCACATGGCGCCGCGGCGAGCATCGCGCACGGACTGACACCGTCGCGCCGTGACACAGTCCGCGCTACTAGTCGTCCCCAAAACATCGATTACACCACTGAAGTGTTTGGCGTCCTAAAAACATTTGTTACGATGTTGGTAAAAGCTTTGTTTAAATGATTGGTTTGGATAAAACTATTATTCAGTATAATTGATGTAAACTGGTTATGGTATGTTGATAAATATGAGGAATTTACTTTTCTCCGAGGAAATATCTAGCTCTATAGAATAAAATTCACTAAAACAAAAAATTAATAAAATAAACAAAATTCCTCTTAACCAACATAATTTAGTCCAGAGTATAATACTAAAACTTTTAACTTATTTTATTGATTTTAAAATAAAGTAAAATGTATTATTTTAATATTTAATATATGAATTAGTAGTAAAATAATTAAAATTGATAAAAAAATATTAGGCATATCATTGATCACGGTTTAAAATTAATGTTTTACTTATGCTCCCCTACATATTCCACTAATTAGTAGTTTTGTTACTGTCCAACAGGGTTGTAAATAATAAGGCAATTCCACTCTGTGGCTACTGACAGTTAGGCCTACTTTTACTTACACACACTAACTAAATTACACAACAGGAGATATTTACAAACTAGAGGATACCCCTGCACGCATTACATGTCAATGTTGCGATTGTGTAATGTAGAATCCAGAATATTCCGTATATGTGAAATGTAACCACCCAGATCCCATTTTTTGAGATGGCGGCTAGAATACCTCCAGAAGCGAATTAGCCACTGTACGCATATGGGAGAGTTTTCATACCATCTAGAGGCTTCCTGATTAGCTGAGCAACCGGAACACACTCTTCCACACCCTGACGCACTAAGAGAGGAGTGGAACTTTCGCATATTGGCATGGTCCAAAACAGTATACATCACTGTGGATGAATGGTCTTCAAATTGTATTTAATAAAGTGTATGAATCTATCAAATCATGAGTCCATAGTGTCGGAGTTTAAGTTCATGGACTGAATGTGAAGTCATATTTAAAATTTAGTCTATAATTCAAGTTAGAGAGACTCTTACAATTCTTTAGATCTATGTGGAAGAGCCATCATATAATTAAAATAATCTTGATCCTGGAGCCCTCATGGCTAGAACATGCCAGATGAGGGATTGACATGTGATCAGAATGTCAGGCCCCTTTCACTGTTGTTATGGTTCTTGACCATGATCATAGCTTTCCATTGCTGGACCCTATCAGAAATATATTTGAGGGCATATTCCCCAAACATCATCAAATTAATCAAACCCTTTATCACTGACCACTAGGGAAGAAACATCAACACAATGAAACAAACAGCTGGCTCCCTCGTAGCTGAACCACAGAGAAGGAAGAAACAGAGGTAACATCCAATAGTGTGGTGAATGTATTAGAGACTTGGGGTGTCAAATAGTTGGTTCTTCAGTTCTCTGTGAGGATGTGAGGGCCAGTTCTGTTGTCAGTCCCTTCCCTTATTTCCCTTAATATCCTGAAGGATTAACATAGTAGTTATTGCTAATCTTTTAAACAGCTTTACTTTAGCAGTAACTGCCACCGAGCCGTTTGCTGCTTCCATAAGAAAGGACCAGATTATTTTCCTCTGTAGCTGAACTTGTCTAATAATTCTAGCTTTATTTTATTCTTACATCCAACCATCAAGAGTTGAACGTTTAAATTCCATTAGTATTTCCTTCTTCTTTGTTGACAACATAGAATAACTATTAATTTAGTCATAAAATAACTATTGCTAAGTCCAAGAAACCCCTAAAACATTAAAATTGTTGGTAAATTTGTTAATGATTGTTTTAATTTATGGTGAGAACAAATTTGAATTATTGTGTTCCTATTAAGAAAACAAGTGTGTGGAGAACATAGAACATAGAACACAACATAGAAGTGTGGAGAAAAGAAACAATACCAAATGAATGGAACGAAGCACTAATAACACCTATTTTCAAAAAGGGTGATAAGACAGAGTGCAAAAATTATAGAGGTATTTCTCTTCTAAGTTCAGCATATAAAGTACTATCAAAAATCCTCTTAAATAGACTGAAAGAGTATATAGAAGAAAATATTAAAGACCACCAAGCAGGATTTGTTCAAGGTCGCTCTACTATAGACCAAATATTTGCCATAAAACAATCTCTCTCAAAATATTGGAAGTTTAATAAGGATGTTCACCTATTATTTATAGATTTTCAAAAAGCGTATGACAGCATAAATAGGATGAAAATGTATGAAAAAATGCAAATGTTTGGCATCCCAGATAAGCTTATAAAATTGACACAAATATGTATAGATAAATCAAGATGTAAAGTGAAGGTAAATGGAGAATATACAGAGGACTTTGAAGTTAATACAGGAGTTCGTCAAGGTGATGGGATATCCCCTCTACTCTTTAACCTAGTCTTAGAAGATGCACTCAGGAAGACAAAAGATTTCAGAGCTGGGATCTATGTTCGATCAAAAGTAAATGTATTAGCTTTTGCGGATGACGTTGCTCTTCTTGCTGAAAGTAGAACAGATCTGGAAAATTTAGCAAAAGTGCTCATTCAAGAAACCAGAAAGGTGGGATTAGAAATAAACCAGGATAAGACAAAATATATGCATATAACCAGAAGACAGGGAATGAATAGAATACAAAATATTAAAGTGGACAAGTGGGAATTTGAAAAAGTCTAAGAGTTTAAATACCTTGGCATAAAGCTAGCACAAAACATAAAAGAGGAAAACGAAATTCAAAATAGACTAGTCTTAGCCTCTAGGACCTACTGGGCAGTAGAGAAATTACTTAAATCCAAAATATTGTCTAGGAAAACTAAGATCAAAATCTACCATACACTAGTCCTCCCTGTGTTACTATATAGAGCTGAAACATGGACACTGACAAAGGAATATGAGAAGAAGCTTATTGTATTTGAAAATAGAGTATTAAGAAAAGTGTTTGGTCCAGTATGCGAAGGAGTTGTTTGGAGAATAAGAAAGAACAGAGAATTAAGAGAATTATACACTCACCCAGATATAGTAGCATTAGTGAAAGGTAGAAGACTTAAGGTGGGCTGGACATGTGTGGAGGTGAGAAAATACCTCCATTATTAATTATATTGAACAATCGAACCCAGACGGCAGAAGACCCCTTGGCAGGCCAAGACTTAGATGGAGAGATCAGGTCCTCAAAGATATTTACAAATTGGGGACTACACCTGAGGCAGCAAAGAACAGAGCAGAATGGAGAGGCATTGTTGGCGAGGCCAAAAACCAACTGGGGTTTCAATGGCCAAGGAGGTAAGGTAAGGTATTAAGAAAACAAGACAGAGCAGTCATTAATATTGATCATTAAATTGAGTCGGTTCTAAAGCAGAAACTATTCAGCTGATAAGATCTAAATAACTATTGTTTTACTTTCAAAAAATGTTGGTAGCATATAAATATCCTGATAAGAATACAATATAATGAATCATACATATTTCAATTAAGATTTTATTCTGGATATTCACAGTCAATTCTATATTTTAATAACATACTTTGCCAACTACGGTACTGAAATGAGAAAGAAACATGGAAAAATGAATATTTGAAAAATTCAGAAGTAAAATCAACATTAAAAATTACTACTGTCTAAGTTTTTAACATAGATCTCCCGTCACAGATCTAAGTCTGTTTCATTAACGCAATCAACACCTGCCTGTGATGGGCAGTCATCAATTATGTGAAATAGTTTTGAGTTTCAGCACCTTTCTCATCATTTGTCATTCCCTTCTTTAATATGTTGACACATTAAATTAATGCCATAGTAGCATACTAGTCTGCACTAGTGGCACAGAGCTGTAACCCAGCTACTTGGGGAGAACATATTGGGGAGTTTGGAGGTGGTAGGTTCTATGCACTGTCTTCCTAATACCGACATAGTGACTGATAAATGGTTGCCATCAATGTTGACTCTACTAGAGAAGTTAGGGGTGTCCATGTTGGATGGTAATCAGGGTCCAGATGTTGTGAAGAGAAGAGAACTGTTTATCAGGCTTGTCAGTTTGCTTAAAAATCAGATATTTTGCTATTTTGGTCTGTTGATAAATGGGTCTTTCTATGAAAAGGTTGACCTCAGTTAGTAACAATGACTACCCTACACATTTGCCCCTCATATTTCCCCATCTCTATGATAATTAATAATGAATTGAGGCAAATAAGTTTCAGTTTACTAGAAGCACCTTCTGTTATCAGTTAGAGTGTTTGATTGAATGGATTTTGAAGAAATAGTAAAAAAATGTATATTAAGGGCTACCTATATTTAATTGAAGTCCTAATGTGTTATAGTTAGGACACTCCAATTTTGATCAAAGTGTATACCGCTGACATCCCAATCACAAAGTCTAGAACATTTATATATGCTGATGATATTGCTTTAGCTTACCAACACAAGGCTTTCAAAACTACTGAAGAAACACTCCCAAGTCATCTTGCAGACCTTGAAGAATATTTTAGAACATGGAAGCTAAATCGTGACCTATCAAAAACCGAAGTAGCCTGCTTCTACCTAAGTAACAGACTGGCTAATCGAAAATTGAACATCTTTCTAAATGGTGTAAAACTTCATCATAATGATCATACACAATACCTGGGAGTAACGTTAGATCGATCGCTGACCTTTAAAAGCCATCATAAAAAAACAGCAGCTAAAATCAAAACCAGGGCAAACGTATTACATCATATTGCTGGAACAACTAACCTATGGGAACCAACACACACTTTCTGCGTACAACTGTTTTGTCACTGATCTATTCAGCATTGCTCCTATATATGGCTAAATACAGTAGTGTACATACTAAAGTGATAGATGTCCAACTTATAGGGTCATGAGAACTATTAGTGGCACTCTCATGGCAACTCCACTTCCTTGTCCCCCATTGCTGTCCAATATAACTCCTCCAGAGATAAGACGTCAGGAGGCATTACTTAAAGAATTCAATAAGATCTTGAATGCCCCCACCTCTCCATTACACAGAATCTCCAACGTTAAAACGGTCGCTTAAAATCTTGAAACCCAGCTCTATGTACTGCTTTCCAGTTGAGCAGATAAAATTTCTCACCCAATACTAGCTGGGCCGCAGCGTGGAACGGTTTTGATGGATGAAATAAGTTCCTTATTAATAATCTGCCAATACCTATAGTTGGGATGAACCACCCTCGTAGGGAGTGGACACTGTTGAATCACTACTGGTCCACTCAACAGTTGTAACTACTGGAAATATAAATGGTCATTTACACTAGATAGGTCACATGATTGCGGGGAGTCTATCCAAACAATCAATCACATAGTTACATAGTGCTCTTTTGCGGAGAGATTAGCCAGCGTAAACAGAATCAGTGAAACAGGTCAATGGATTGGACTTAGCTTTGTGATAGGAGATCACGTTACAATTTTATTCAATCAATATAACATCACGACTTTTCTATCTTGATCCAAATATATCATAGCTTTTTAATATTCACAAATGTTAGCTAACAACAAACCATACGATATACGAGGTACAGTCAAAAAGTTTCCGGAATCGATGTCCAGACACAGAGTGGCTGCCAGTGGGAATTTCGCTGTCTATCAGCTAGATAGACTCCTGGAGAAGGGATATGGGTAGCGCGAGAATTGCTCAGCCGCAATTGTTTCCCCGTGAAGAGTGCTTTTCGTGTATTTGCGTGTTTACATTGTCGCTTTTTGAAAATTGATTTAAATTACAGCTAAACAACATTACATTTTATGTTTTACTTCAAAAGTCATCTTCTAAGACACTTAAAATGTAAATTCAAGCGTACGGAGTTGAAGCAACGAAGAAAAGGCAATTTTACGAATGGCACAAACGTTAACGTAAAAATTGCATTAACATTGAATATGACTCTCGTAGTGGATGCTTTTCGACTGCAACCACAGATGACAACATTGAATGAGTTCGGTAAACTGCCCATGCAAACTGAAGAATAACGATTGATGAAAATCATACGAGGTAAATTTAACCACTTCTTAGATGCTTTTGAGACGGCCTAAAAAATGAACAGAAAACAATCGGATTTTGCTGCATGACAATACCCGTGCACATAAATTCTTGTTAGTACGTAACTACCTGGTCAAGTACTGCGTTACCATGCTAAAACACCCTCCCTACTTGTCTGACCTCATGCCAACCGATTTCTTCCTGTTTAAACGGTGAAAAAATCGATAATAGGAAAATGATTTGCAGGGTGAAAATGAAAGCTGTCAGAAAAAATGTGACGAAAGTATTGAAATAAATAAAAAAAAATTAAGTGTCCGAGGTGTTTTGAACATCTGTATGATTGTAGGGACAAGCGTGTTGCTGTAGGAGGAGAGTATTTAAGGGAAATAGGTTTGTAAGTTTTTATCTTTGTCCAATAAATATGTTTCAACCCATTCCGGGAACTTTTTGACTATACCTCGTATGTATATATATATATATACAGGGTGTCCCGTAAGTAACCAGCCAAACTTCTGGAGGTCATTCCTTGGGTTAAAACAAACAAAAAATTTCACATGTACAAATCGTCTATCTCGCTCCATTATCCAGCTATCCGTCTGTATATGTTTTTTACTAAAAACTTAATATCTCTAAAGTTATTTAAGCTAAAACCATGAAAATTTGTATGAATGTTGATCTTTATAGTCTTCGTGTACTTTTTAAATTTAATTTGTTTACAGTAACTCTTTTCAAAATGGCGACCATTTTAAATTTTTAAAGCCAAATATCTTAATAACCTTAAATTTTACTAAAAACTTGTAAGTTACAAAAAAGTTTAAGAATTTATTTCTAAAAATAATTGTATAAAAAGTTTTAAGATTTAACAACAATTAACTGAGATATTACAATTTTTATCAAATAAAAATACGCTTGATATTAATAAAATTGGAAACTAGTAAAGTGACATTTATTTACTAAATACAGTAGGAGTAGGTTAGAAGTTACGTTTATTAAAACACAAAAACAACAGTACAGAAAAACAAAAGAAATAAATACTAGTTATCCTTCAACATGTGCTCAAAGTGCCCACCATTCATGTTTATACATCGTTCCAGTCGATTTCTCATAGAACTTCTCATTCGTTCAAATACACCCGGTTTCTGTCTAATCGTATTACAGCCATCCACTATTTTTCCCTTAACATTTCAATACTTCCAACAGGTGTTTGGTATACCAAAGATTTAAGGTAACCCCATACAAAGAAGTCCAGGGGGTTTAAATCAGGAGACATGGCAAAAACCACAAAAACTATCTCAAGAACCCCTTAACATCACTGTTTTTGTTTAGTAATGAACTCCAATCAATAACAAATAAAATGCGTGTTTTCTAACAACTAACTGTCAATATTACAGTCAGATGATAATCATTGACTGTATGTATTTTCAATTTCCAAATCAGCTGTAAACATCTATTTAGCACTAATCTAATTTTTAGTAAATAAACGTCACTTTACTACATGACACTTTGAGCAAATGTTGTAGGATCATTAGTATTTTTTCTTTTGTTTTTCTTTACTATTGTTTTTGTGTTGTAATAAACGTCACTTCTAACCTACTGCCACTGTATTTAGTTTTTAGTAAATAAATGTCACTTTACTAAAGTTTCCAATTTTATTGTTATCAAGCGTACTTTTATTTGATAAAAATTGTAATATCTCAGTTAATAGTTGTTCAATCTTAAAACTTTTTATAAAATTATTTTTAGAAATAAATTCTTAAACTTTTTTGTAGCTTACAGGTTTTTAGTAAAATTTAAGGTTATTAAGATATTTGGCTTTAAACATTTAAAATGGTCGCCATTTTGAAAAGGGTTACTTAAAACAAATGAAATTTAAATATTACATTAACACTATGAAGTTCATCATTCATACAAATTTTCATGGTTTTATCTTAAATAACTTTAGAGATATTAAGCTTTTAGTAAAAAACACATACAGACAGATAGCCGGATAATGGAGCGGGATAGACGATTTGTACATATGAAATATTTTGTTTGTTTTAATCCAAGGAATGACCTCCAGAAGTTTGGCTGGTTACTTACGGGACACCCTGTATGTATATTACTTGGTAAATTAATAACACATTTTAAATTGAACCAGTAAATCAACCACTTCTTTATTAAAAACAGTAAATTTATGTTCCAAAATTAATGCTAAATAGCATGAAAATATTTTTGTCACAATGCAAAATTTGCAATTTTTATCACCAAAGAAGTAATAATAGTACTGAACGTAGTTACCGTACCTATTATTACTGTATATAAATGACCTGACAAAATAACTCAAACGTTTCAGATTCTGATCTTCTTGCTGATGATACTTTATTAATAACAATTTATGCGTAAAGTAAATTACTTGAAATCAGTATATGGATTGGCACCAGCTTTCTAGTTCAGTGGTTTAATGAAATTGGGTGGAAAGTTAAAGAATGTTAGTGTATAGAATTTATATAATTAAAAAGAGAGAAAAATCAATATATTTAATTGTTATTAATGATATAAACCACAAGTAAAAATTAATTAGGGTTTTTCGATTTATTAATGAATGACAACTAAAATTATATCACATATTAAACCATTTTGCAATAAATTATCAAGTAAAATTTGTATTTTAAGAAGATAGAAAACATTTTGCAAAACTGATGTTCTTCTGATTGCTTACCATACTCTATTAGTTCCAAATGGCTCATGCAATTCCAATATGGTGATCACCGAACACAAACATAGGAAATATATTTGTTTTACAATATAATCCCATACGAACTATCTTTGGAAAGTTATGACAGTATTCTTGTAAAGATCTAAAATATTAACTTTCCCTCCATACCTTCTAGAAACCATTATTTACGTACATAACATACCACCAAGACAAATTTCCTACAGAAACAACAAATATTTATTATTTACTTTTTTACAATAAAAAAGTACTATTTGTTGTCCACTGTTACTAATTACTGGAATAAATTATAACAAAACATTACCAAATAGAATTGTATCATAATAAAACATTAAATTTATAGTTGAACAAATATTTACTTACAGGTAATATTAACAGTGTTGAAGAATTTATGTATACATGGTTTATTATATTGTGCCTATACTATATACGTTGGCAAGGCAATACATTCTTTCTTTTTTTAATTACAAAACTTTGGGCCTATGTTAGCATCCTGCCTCCCTGACGCTGTATAGAGCCATAGAGACCAGATTTTTTTTACCCCACACTAAAAATAAAACCATGGCACCTTAATATCTAAGATCGCTGACAAATTGCATATCCTTAAAGCACTGAAGAAGGATTGTCTTTAAAAAAATATATTATACTTCAGTTAATGATCCATTTTAACAATAAATATCTGAATTTGACTACGTTCCCATCATATATTGAACTCAAAGATTGTTCAAATCATTTATTTCTTATTAGTACATAGAGTTTATATATTCTACAAGGGGACACAAGGGTTTATATATTCTATCAATGTCGATAATAATGTCAAAAATGTAAAATAACTACTTGCGTAGCTACCTATTTATTTTACTAAAATCAACTCAATGTCGAAAACAGCTGTTATTAATATACTAAAATTAACCCAATGTTATCCTTACAAAATAATCTTTTAGAGGCGGTTTCTACCCTTTAGGAATACTTTATCAAGATGAAAATAATTTAGTTGTCCTATTTAAGACCTAAAGGAACAGTGTACAACATTTCAGCCCTCTACCTACATGAGAAGTTAAGAGAATTAGTGATGAGTGAGTAAGTGAGCCAGGACTTTGCCTTTTATATACCGGGTGTTCAAAAAGTCTGTAAATTCCTTAATATTTATTATATTAATAAACACAGAACAATTAAACTCTAGGATTACGTCCTCACTATTGTTACTGACTTTTTGGCCATTTTAACTTTCCTTTCTGGCTTCGGAGGACGTCCTGTGGAGGTAGTCTGAAAATCTTAAATTGTAATCATAGGTCGAGTTGTACTTCATTAGAAAGGTCATTGTTAGAGGAACACATTGCCACAACTACGACTGAAAAAGAACTAAACATTTGGAAATAACAGGTTCTCAAAGTTTGGCCTCGTTTATTAATATTATATAATAAATATTAAGAGGTTTTCAGACTTTTTGAACACTCAGTGTATAGATTAAGGCTAGTAATACAATTTAGTTGTACACACCACATAAACTGATTGTTCACCAACGTTACATTTTGTCAATTTTTGTACTAATAACGTGACATGTGTACAATCCCAAAAGGCAAATGTATTAAATATTTTGCTCTGTACAATTAAGTAACACAGTAAACATGATTAGTAGTTTTTTATATTTATTTAGTATTTACCGTACTAAATAATGTATAACCATTGATTTTAAGCACAGATAAATTTTGCATTCATTGGTAAATGTTGTGTCTTTAATTATCGGTTGTTATGAGGCCAGTAATGGAGCCCCAGTGTTTTCCTATGTAAATGTAATACAGTTTAAACGAGTGGTAGCGTCAGACCTCACTAACTTATAAACTTACTGCCACGAACATTCCTTTTACATGAAACATAATTTCTTAAAATTTTTCAGCATATACTGAACTCATGCCTTTTTTGTTTTAAAACAATTTGTAATCTTACTGATGACAAATAGATGATTCTGAAAATTATTGCAATATTATACATATAATAAATATTAACGCTAATATAAACTAAAGTACTACCTTAATTTCAGCACATGTAGAGTAAACTTAACAGTTTAGGCAGTCCAGCTATGGACCAGGTAGTCTATAGCTGGTTTGCTTGATTATGCCTTCAAATTTTACGTACCGGTACACCATCAATATTCAATCTTCATTATCCTTATTAAATATAAGTTGTAAAAAATAACCACCTGAATTCCAATTTCACAAATTTATCCCGTATCACAAAACTATTTTCACTACACACTTCATGACATAAAAATTAAACCTTGAAAGAGTTACTCTTCTTCTTGCTTTTAATTTGTTCTTTCCTGTGTTGTTTTAACATCAGGATCCATTATAATATAGTTTAGTTGATTGGAAACATATAAACCATTTTTATCTTGAAGTTTTATTACTTTATTTGTGTGATAAACATAACTGTGGTTTTCCATAGTTAATCATCCTAATATACACCTTCTTGTACTTATATTGTACGACACTTGTGAAACGTTTCACTTATAATTAATTGTTCTATGCAATTAAGTATTATTATTATTCACTTGCATCAAAAAGCAAAGAATATTCAGCGGTGGTTTAGCCACATTTAGGTTACTCGGATCACCCCCCCCCCTCCCCCAATGTTAGATTATATCCCTTTCCCAACTATAAGCAAAAATACAATGTCATTAATGGCGTTCATTAACAGACAATTGCATATACATGGACTTGTCCAGGTCCAAAATGTCGGCAGCCCAGCCGTGAGATATACAACACTGCACTCATGGCCAGACAGTTACCGTTCATGTATGAAATAGATAGTTTGGTCCGTTCCGGTGATGTTTTCTTGTCGTTGTTGGAAAATAAATCTGTCTGTAGTGTGTTTATTTGTTAACAGAACTTAAACACTTTAAAAATAAAAATTGACTGTATTCTTTTGAAAAACATACAAATTGGGTTATATTTGAGTGCTTTTTAATGTTTTGTAAAAACTTAGATTATTGTAACTCAGTTATCATATGTCGTGATTTACCTTGCAACTACCATTAATGGGTATTCAGTAATCTACAACTTGCCTCCATTCAAAAGTAATTAAATTGTATTCTAATGCACCTACCATTTCTCAATACAAGTAAAAATTTAATGTTTTAAAATAGCTGGAAAACACTCTCCTGGGGAATACATTTCCAAAATTTTCCAGGGGAGGCTCACTTGCAAGGTTAGTCAGCCTCCCTCCCCAGGTCCTTCCTGACTATGCTACTGGTGGCTAGTCTCGCCATATTTTTTGGGGGTTAAGTGTTAGAAAGGCCTTTACAGTCCAAACTTTGCCCCTTTAATAAAGAAATTTTTATTTCATTTCATAGGGAGTTTGATATACATAAAGCAAGTACAATATTAATTATATTTGAAAAAAATAATGACAGATAGCTTGTTTGAATATCATATGACCTGTCTCACCAGTTGAGTAAACAACTTCAGATGTCCATGTATTGCGTAACAAACAATATGGAGATAACTAGTTTAAGAATAATAATGGACATTTGTTCAAGTTTTTATTTTTAACCTGTTGAAGAGTATCCACGTCATATGACATGCTAAGTGTCATGCCTTCATTGAGTATTTGTTTTACCATAGTATAGTAGTCAGAGAGTAAGAAAAATTTTTGTTTACTTATTGTTATAATTGTTTTATTTTGCTAGATGAATTCAAAATTGATTTAAAAACGTAAAAAATCCCATTATTACGAAATTATTTATTTATTTTTTATATACATGATAATTCTGGAAACACTGATACACACTAAAAGGAAATTTACAAACGGAACTTTCATATAAAGTATCCTTACGCTTAGGCTCTTCTTTACAAATGTGCTTATACATACATAACATTATCTTAGCAGTAGTTCTTTTACGTTTCTCATTTATAGGTAGCAACAAGGAAAATTGCGGGCAGTGAGCAGTAGGGCGTTATTATCACCAGTCATCGGGTAGGGGCGACGAGCGTTGGCTACAAGTTGCCTTATAAGGTTCATTTGGAAATCTATTATGTATACTTTAGAATTAAGATTTCTTTTTCTTTGATGAGAGGTCTGAAGATATATTATGCAATGAGGATGATAATATCTAATAAGTCAAATTAGAGCTTAGTATACCATTTCACTGTTATTCTTTTACAGTCATTGTAAGAAAGCATCATAAAAGATTTATCTATAGGACTTAAAAATCGCTAGAATAAACACAGAGTTCGAGAGGATAGTAGAAGACAACCCTCATGTGCAACTACTTCCATCACATCTCCTGCCAAGAAATCTATATACAAATCACGGACTCCATTTCAACAGGCAGGGCAAAAATAGTATTGCTAAAATGGTAGCCAGGATGTTATTGGACAAATACAAAATACAGAAACAAATTATAAAACCTTGAGAGATAATTCTACCCATATTGGTACTGGAAAGAAAATAAATATACTGGAAGAGGACATGTTTCACACAATGGACAAATGGAAAATGGATTCATCTACTGCTTTTGCCCATACCATATCAGCAGACTTCAACCATTACAGACACATGTCGGCTGGTGTGGCAGTGACATTCAGATGGAAATTTGGAAAACCCTTGGTTTTGGACTATGTAGACAATAATTTGACTTGTCAGAGGTTAAGAAGTGGTGCTGTGGTTTATAGTCTTGTGACTAAATCAAACTTTAATGGAAAGCCAACGCACCATGACTACGACAGTGCTTTCATCCAACTCGCTGCTGATTTCAAAAAACAAGGCCTGAAAACTTTAGTATGCTCCGCAATGGGCTGCAACAGAGATTTGATTGAACCCGAACACTTCGTTAAAAACCTTACCATATTCCAGCAGAGTACACAGGCTACCGTGTACGTAGTAAGCTACAATCAGACTTCAGCAAGAACTTTAAGAAATGGTCTTTCCCATATTGATTTCCTGAAAGCTTTGGAAACCGCTATTATTAAGTACAAGGACACTGGGGCCTCTGATATGGTTCTTTCAAGCAACCTTTCTTCATCTACAGAAATACCCACCCAAGAGGATGCAGAATCATCAATCACCGCATCTATGTCAACTCCAGTCATCAATGACATCATTGAAGTTGAAGATGAATTTAACACTACCTTACCTCTGAATGGTATCCTGAGTTCACATATTGTTGGTGTTAGTGAGAATAAAATATCTAATCTTGAAAGTAGTGAAAGTTCTTTTTTGGAAAGAAGAAAAAGTGGTATAGTGGATAAAGAATCTTTCAGTAAGGGGGGTGACGAAGAGCTACCTCAGCATTTAAACTCAAATGCTTACCCATCAAGCGCAGGTTCCTGAACACAAAACGTGGTATTAGTAACCATTTATTAAGAACTAAATTTAAAAATATATCTAGTAAAAATGTCCTAAAAATTAACAACCTCAAAATTTTCCATCAAAATATGCAGGATTTAAAATCACGAATTGAACCATTAGAAGTGGTACTAGATGAAATAAATCCTTACATTATTATAATTACAGAGCATAATATGACTAATTTGGAATTGGACAGATTAACTTAAATGGATATATGAAAAATGTATGGTATGCAAGAGAGAATGCATCAAATGGGGGTGTTTTAGTTTTGTCAAGAACGGGGGTTAAATGTAATGGGGTGGTTCTTCCTTGTCTTAGTGAGCTCTGTGAGGAGAAAGTGTTTGAGGCTTGTATTAGTAAGTATAAGGCAGATAATGTAGAGTTCTTAGTTGTAGGAGTGTATAGATCCCCAAGCTGTAAACCGGTAGAATTTCTGGATAGGCTAAATTCATTGCTGGGTGTAATACTTAAAGAAAAAACCAATGTAGTTGTGGCTGGGGATATCAATATCAATGTTTTAAAAGATAAGGTCGAAACCAAAGAATTAAAAAATGTATTAACCTCACATGGTATGAAATACCTTATTGACTTCCCCACTCGGGTCACTGAGACATCAAAATCTGCAATAGACAGTTTTTTAACAAATATATCTCAGGATGCGACAAAAGCAACTGGTATAATTACTGAATTATCAGACCATGATGGACAATTGCTTGAGATTTCAATTTTCAAAATTAACAGCTGGAAAAAAAATTGTTATACTAAAAGTTGTAGAAAATTTACTGAAGAAAATATTTCTTATTTTAATTACTTAATAGCAAAAGAAAATTGGGACGAGCTATATAATGCTTCAGTTGACCAAAAATACAACATCTTTGATACTACATTTAACTACTGTTTTGAAATCACTTTTCCAAAGGTAAACATTAAAGTCTCGACAGTTAAAAAAAATGAATGGATGAATGAAGAGCTAAAAAATGAGAAAGAAAATATTATAAGAGATAGAAAAATTGCTAGGGGAAAAAACGATAAAGTACTCTTGCGGAGAGTAGAAAACAAATATAGAAATTTTAAAACTCGTCTTACCTCAACCAAAAAACTTTTTTATGACAATAAAATTAAAAATTCCAAAAATGTCAGCAAAACAGCTTGGGGAATTATTAATAGTGAAACAGCTAATTCAAAACAAATTGAGGGATCTAAAAACAAGAATGTAAAAATTAAACTTAATGAGCATCTATACTCTAATCCTAAAACAGTGTCTAACTTGTTTAACAATTATTTTGTAAATATTATTGGCAACATGGAAACAAACTCTCAGAGACATAACAATATAATAATTCCTACGACAGAAAGAAATCCCTTTAATTTTCATTACAAAGCAATTGAAGAATCTGATTTAAACAAAATTATTTCTTTATTACCTAATAAGAAGTCTAGTGGATATGATGAGGTTTCTGTTTTCCTTTTAAAACGGTTGCCTAATACTATTTTAAAACCCTTGACACATTTATTAAATTCATCTTTTGTCTCAAGTATATACCCAAGTCAATTCAAAATTGCCAAAATCATATCAATATTTAAAAAGGTGGAAGAAACGGAGATGGGAAATTATAGACCAGTGTCGGTGCTGCCCTCATTATCAAAGATATATGAGAGAGTAATGCAAAAACAATTGCTTGAATTCCTGGAGGAGCATAAACTGATTGACCACTGTCAACATGGTTTCCGAAAAGGAAAGTCGACTATTACAGCTGTAAGAGAATTAGTAGAATCAGTTATCGAATCTATCGACAACCGTGAAAAATCTGTGGGTATTTTTATGGACCTCTCAAAGGCTTTCGAGAGTGTATGTCATAAAACCCTATTAAATAAATTAGAAATATAAGGTATTAGACATAAGGAGTTGAAATGGCTTTCTTCTGGATAGATACCAGTTTGTAGAAATCACGCATATTTCTGATCAAAAGTTGCATCGCATTCATTCTACCAGACAAAAGGTTAAATTTGGAGTTCCTCAAGGATCTATTTTGGGTCCACTCCTCTTTGTATGTTATGTCCAAGGAATGAATAAAAGTATCAATCTTGAAAGAAATAAATTAATTCAATATGCTGATGATTCTACCCTAAAAGTTTCAAGTAAATCGAAGGACCAGTTGGAAATATCGTGCTTTTTAGAAATATCCTCATTAAAACAATTTTTTCAAGCTAACAATCTATGTTTCAATGAAAAAAAATACCAGTGTTATAAATTTCCATACAAATAAAGATAAAAATACAAACTATCCAAACATTTTATTGGACAACAGTGAGTTGACCCTAACAACACATACAAATTTCTTGGGTGTATTACTAGATGAAACTTTGTGTTGGAATGTTCATATTGAAAGACTTTAAAACAAAATAAATTCTGGATTGTATGCACCGAAACGAATGACTTTTTTTGCTCAAATGTAATTTTAAAGTCAATTTATTTCGCACATATTCACTCTCATATTGCGTATGGGATTTCACTTTACGGGGGAACTACAAATTACAACTTACAACAAATCTTTATTTCCCAAAAAAAAGCCATAAGATTGATTTTAAACTTAAAATTTGATGACTCAGTCAGAAATAAATTTAAAGAGCTAAATATTTTAACAGTTTTTGGGCAATATATTTTTGACACAATATGTCTTGTAAAAGAAAATTTACTCACGAAGCCGAATCAAAACCACCGATATAATACAAGGAATAAGCAGGAACTTTTTACTACCCACCACAGACTAGAACTTTACAGAAAGAAACCATCTTACGTAGGTTTAAAGTTTTATTCCAGATTGCCTAAGACTTTAAAAGATCTCAATGCAATAAAAGATTTTAAGAAAGAACTAAAAGAGTACTTGATTAAGAAAGAACTATACTCATTGGAGGAATTCCTTCAAGGTTAACTAGTTTAGTTTAAGTTAAGATTAATGAAATATGTTAATCTTAAAGTTTGACGCTATTTGTTGTACCATGTACAAAACATGTAAATAAAGATTTTATCTATCTATATATCCCATATAGCTATAATTTATAAAAAAATTTGGTTTTACTTTTCTTTCCTTAGCTCTAGTATTTACAGTGTCTATTTTATTTTTATCAACTGTTCATAACATTATAATTGGTCTACAATAACACCATCTAATTGCTATAATTTTAATTGAGAAGTTGAAATGACAAATCTAATATAGTAAGACGCCGTATGTAGAGTTCTTGGAGCCATTGGAAGATGCTATAATGAGAAGGTGGGAAACGACACAAGGCCGCACGGCCAAGTCACCTGAAGTGGATCCTCAATCAGGATTAAATGTCATGCGAAGTGCTTCTTCAATCGGGATGAAAATATACCGGGTGTTTCAAAATGAATAGCGGGGTTTTAAAGTGTTATAATATTTATTACATCAAACTTACAGCCACAAGGGATATATCAAACAAAAGAGGAACTCAAACAGTTTTACATAATAGCCTACAAGTGTTCAATGTGAGCACCATTCGTTACTCGGCACACGTCAAGACGATATGCGAGTTCTTTCCAAACTTTGGTTAGTGTCTCATTAGTAATTGCCGCAACAGCTGTTTCAATCCTGTTCCTTAATTCGGGAAGGTTGGCTGGCATTGGAGGCACATACACTCGATCCTTAATAAACCCCCAAAGATAGAAATCACACGGCGTTAGGTCGGGTGACCGTGGAGGCCATGGATAACAAGCGCCATCATTAGGCCCCTTACGGCCAATCCAGCGGTCGGGTACTGTGAGGTTAAGCCAATCGTGTACCTCGTTATGCCAGTAAGGCGGCGCACCATCTTGCTGAAAGACGAAGTTCTCTGGTTCATCCTGTGTCAGTTGAGGGAAGAGCCATAGCTGTAGTGTATCCAGATAAGAGGGACCAGTTACAGTTGCTTCACCAAAAAAGAAAGGACCTTAAACTTTCTGTCGGGATATGGCACAAAAAACATTCAATTTAGGGGAGTCTCGTTGCACTTGTTCCATCATGCGGGGATTTTCTGAACCCCAAATCCGAACATTATGGGTGTTTACTTGACCATTAAGGTGGAAGGTCGATTCATCACTGAATACGACAAGATCCAGAAAATTTTCATTGTCATTCAACAACATGTCGTTAGCAAAGTTGGCATGTAAAACATGGTTAGTAGGCTTCAGAGCCTGTAACAACTGCAAACGATAAGGACGTAGTTGCAAGCGTCGCCGCAAAACTCTCCAAACAGTCGTCACAGGAATTGCTAATTCACGACTAGCCTTCCGAACGGATTTCATAGGGCTACGCTTGAACGAATTACGCACTTGCTCAACGCTCTCTTCACTAGTTCTTGGTCGTCCCGTACTCTTGCCTTTACAAAGGCAGCCAGTGTCTTCAAACTGATGATACCATCTACGAATATTGTTATCACCTGGAGGATCACAACCGAACTTAATCCGGAACGCACGTTGCACAGTAACAACAGATTCCGTCTTTGCAAACTGTAAAACACAAAACGCTTTCTGTTCTTTAGTCGCCATCTTTGCTACTAGCGCTTTCTATCGGATTGCGGCGGAAACATTCCGCACTGATGCCAACAAACAAAACTGTTTGAGTTTCTCTTTCATTTGATATATCCCTTGTGGCTGTAAGTTTGATGTAATAAATATTATAACACACTAAAACCCCGCTATTCATTTTGAAACACCTGGTATTACTAGTCAACAGGTTAATTAGATGGATGTTGACGATTGCAGTCATTACTAAGAATTTCATTCATTTAGAAATTAATCCAGTCTCACCACATGGAAGTAGGCGAACATAGATACATATCTGTTAATTACATGACAAAAACCAGAAATTAAATGGGATAAATGATTAAAATAAATGTTATTTACCATATTTATTACAAACATAATTTTACTTTAAGAAATATGTATAAAAGTATTTACAAGAGTGATGGTATAGCTGTGTTATTCAATTCTCACAGATCAACAACAATGTACTAGGCCAAGCATTTTATGAGCATATTGCAAGTGTAAAAATTAATATATCAGACCTTATAGGCAATGTAACAATTTTCAGACTGTACTTAAATTGTATGACACACTTTTTACTTTAAATACAAGTCAACATTTTCCCTCAATCACCTATAGTATATGACAAGTTTTTTTTTTAATACGATAATGGCATTAAAATTACAGCTCAATAGCTGCACCATTTCACCTTTAGTTTTCATTATTGAAAATGGTTTTTGTTCTGGACGGAAATATCCACCATTTCATTTATTTTAACATATTATAATCTGTACATTTTTATCTAATTTAATCTATGCAATCGAAAATAATATAATCAGTAATAATGATCAGTTTTAAGATTTCGGAATATTAAAGACATCATTAATTGACACAAATATGTAGAACTGTTTGGTGATATGCTTGAACAGTGGTAATTATTCGACAAAATCATAAATAGACATGATAAGTCATTAGAAGTTTGTTATTGGTACACTGATACAATAAAATAAATAGTTCATCAAAAATTAATGTCAAAGGAACTGTCACTAAGTACATTTGACAAAATCCTGATAGTATGTTCATGGCAGTGAAGTTTCAGTCAAAATAAATTAAGAAAGAAAAGAGGATTAAAGTAAATAAAACTAGAATTAAAAATATTAATGTTGACATTTCAAACAATTTTCTTTAATAAAAAATTCCTGATACCTTTAAATTAAACTTATCTAATTATTATAAAGCCCAATTAACGTAATTAATTTTCATGAAAAAGTACTATATATGGAATAGTAATTAGCTAATTTTGAGAATGTTACTGGCTTTAAACGTCAAGTAATCTAACATTTATCAGTTTTATTTTGATCAAAATAGATTATTACCAAAAAACATAACATTACTTTATAATCAACAAACTTTGACAAAACATATTTTATTATCTTTTATTTTATTTAAAAAAATTTTTACTCTTAGGCATTGTGACTATAAAAAATGTTATTAGGCCTTTCTTTTGCAAAGAAAGTACATAGAACAGTCAGTCTGATGCTTTTATTCACAGATTCTTTTCAAAACGCACAAACATAAACATACTTTGACCAATACTTTACATGTAGTTTTGTAATTAGTTGAGATTATTGTTTATTTTGGTTTCTTTGACATCACTATTCGTAACTAATACTAACAATAATACACTCGCTCATTACTATAATATTTTTGAGAAGTAAACTTTATAAATGAAATAAGAGATTTATCTGTACTTTGCTTAAAATAGTATAAATTTTACATTCATTCACATTTAGTTTATCCGAGAATCCAAAATGAATCTTTGTCTGTTAGCTGTCGCTAACGCATGCATTGAGATAGAAATCTGGATTATCATTTTTAATGTTTGACAAATTTAGGAAGCAACTGTAAAAGGCCGAAAATAAGATAGAATTTAAAATTCATGTGCACTAATTTAAGTTTCTGAAAAATCCAAAATGTATAAAATGTATAGGGTTATAATCAAAATCAGTAATAACCGTACAAAAGTGATATTACTCTTTGCCTAAGAGTGGTATCTGATTTAGAGGACTATAAAATTCAATTTACAATAATTTTGGAATTCACACTGTTGAAACCTTATCCGAGTAACTTCAAGGCATATACTGCATTGAAATGTTGCACATGAATTTGACGTACAACTGTATTAAATTGGTGTTCAAAGGTTTCAATAAAGTGTATGTCTTGAATAATATAACTGACCTAGAGTTACAAATATGTCAGACATCGCATGATTTATGATCAGAGCATAGTTAAGAAAATGTGTAATTAGTTGATCAAAAGAAATTTTTCCAAATTAAATCTCTCATCATTAGAATTTTCGCAGTAAACATTGACTAAAGTAAACTAAATGATCTATTGAGTAAGGTACTAATGACAAATAAGTTGAGCAAAACTTATGGAGGTAATGGCACACTAGGTACACGCAAAATATGATATTAAAAACATTTAGAGAAAAAAGCAAATGTTTACTTTTGTAAATTAGGCTTCACCTCCTAAATATAACCTTCAACAACTTTTACTTAAAATGCTAGACTAATACAGAAGATATCTTAAGGAACAAAGCAAGTTGTTACAATGTACAGGATAACCTCATATTTTAGTAAACATTTATTTAATATAAATAAACATAATATATAAAAAATTTTGTTTTAAGATTATTTATATGACTATGACCATTTGATTTGTGTTTAAATTACTTTTTTTATTTCAGGACTTCAACTTTTACGACATCTAGAAAACACTTGGCTACTTTCATACTTGTGAGTAATAACATACTTTATTTATTTATAATATCAGCACAAATAAATAGGACAGTGAATTTATACCCAACTATTTTAATATGAAACTGTACAGACCTGTGGAATTATTTGTCTTAAATTCCATGCACTAAAGATAACTGGGCTCTAATGATTATTTGTGACATAAGTATTACGTACATGGAGAATAGTTATGCATGTATAAAATATATCTGTTAAATTCAAAATGGATTACAGAACTCTACATTTGTGCTCCATCAACTTTATTCCATTTATTTATTTTTTTAAACACCGATCGTCAAGATGGGCGAGTATGAATTTCAAATGAGTGTGATGAGCGAATGTTATCATTATTACTAACTATGGCTGACAATAATTTGAAAGTGTCATCATTCAATAGCCTAGTGACAAATGAACAGCCGGTTGTTATCAGCTGATCACTTTCAAAATTTGTTTTGACTCTGATTAGGATCAAACTGAGAACCTTTAGCATATGAAGCTAGCCTTTAACCGACTACGCTACCAGCTAATTCATACCTAAACTATCAAAATACTGTTTTAGACTTTTATATGAGGGAATCATTAGGAGTTAATGTCCCAGCTACATTAATATAAATAATAGGGGTCCAAGAATAGAGCTTTGAGGTACGCCATGTTTAACTGTCAAGGTTTTCCATTAAGATTTAATTACTCAACTGTTTTTCATAGATGTCACATGAGG
The DNA here is from genome assembly GCA_035578905.1 of Stictocephala bisonia. Taxonomy (NCBI): domain Eukaryota; kingdom Metazoa; phylum Arthropoda; class Insecta; order Hemiptera; family Membracidae; genus Stictocephala; species Stictocephala bisonia. Next base: position 39,083 of record JAQJVL010000552.1, on the reverse strand, counting down.
TTAGATCTGATTTATTTGGCAAAAATAGGTCACGTGAGGTTAGATCTGATTTTGCCACTAATATTGGTAGTCAAAAGTCACTTGCCAAAGGCAAATGGAGAGGTGTCACGAGTGGTTTATGTATGTCCTATCAAAAGCAGGATCCAGTATGTTGGGATCCTGCTTGATTGATAGGACATAAACCACTCGTGACACCTCTCTCTTTGCCTTTGGCAAGTGACTTTTGACTACCAATATTAGTGGCAAAATCAGATCTAACCTCACGTGACATATTTTTGCCAAATAAATGGCCCAATAGTTTGTAGTTAACAGCTAACAATTCGTAGTTAATACTACGATACATGTTGGTACATACATTACATGTATTAAGTAAACTCATAATATGTAAATTTATTTATAGCAGCCAACTCACATCACTTGAATCGCAAGCTTTTTATTTAATGTATTTTATTTAACACCTGATGATAAAACTCATAAGTTGCCAAAGTTTCATGATAATCAGATAAATGGTGTAGTAATGTATAAAGGATGCACAAACATACATGCATTTACTTGTTTACATTTATAGAGCAACCAAAACTTCCACTGAATTGTTCAAACTTACTCTTTCTGACATTGAGAAAGATCTATAACCTTCTCAATATTATAAACATCATTATTTACATTCCACCAGCTGTTACAATTATTTATTTTGGAAACTTTTATATATAAGTAATGCTTAAATGGGAAAAATGGCTGTGTCTGACACCCAAATAAAATTAATTATTATTTATCTCATTGATTTTGAATTTGAGATATCAAATACTAAAGAAAGTTTTTATTATCTTCCTTAAGTAAGACGTAACTCTTTGTATATGTAAATTAATTGATATTTTAATTCGATTTTAGGATTTAATATTATAATCACATCACACAGTAAAACTGTTAACAAGCATGGGACATAATGTCTAAGCAAGTGGTCAAATGACAACGTGATGCACTGAATATTAGTACTAAATGAGTAGATACAATAACATTAATACCACAATAATATATACTATAAATAGTTTCATAATACAATAAAACTGATCAGTAGAATGAAGTAAGATACAAAATCTATAATCAAACTTAACATTGGGTAGACATTTCTGTACACAAATATTCAATAACAAGATTAAACCATAACAACTAACAGACCACATTTAACAAATGTTTATTTTTGCACAGTTTATATAGTTAGTAAAGTAATTTAAGATAGTTACTGATACATTTATTTTATATTAATTAAATATCACAAATGGAATCATAATATTTACAAATTTATAGTTTAGTATAAATAACATTAACATTCAATAACACACACTAAATAACAAATATTCATTTTTAGGTTACGTACTCTAAGCAAAGGATCCTAGCCAATAATACAATAAATTACCTGAACATAATTTAAGGCTTGGTAGTTGTATTCAGAAAGCTACAAACAATCAATAAGTTAAAGAATACGAGAGTTTCTAAGGGATGTTGATTGTGGCGATTACTATAGTATATAGAACAATATTAAATATCGGGAAACATTTTGTTAGAAAAGCATTCTAAAGACAATGCACATGAAACCAAAACATCACATGTTCCTGCTCTTAAAATGAAAAAAATTATGAAACTGAATCTCCAAAACTCCCTGTAAACTATATAAATTGTATATTTTGTAATCCTACAGCAAAATCTTCACTCAAATTGTTAATAAATTTGTTTTAAACTAATATACATGTGTTATTTTATGTGTGAATATTCTATTGCAAAATAAACAGTTGGTATGTAGATAAAAAGCAGTTTAACAAAATTTATATAGAAACGGCATAAATTACAAAATTCAGGCATAAAGGAAAATATCAAAATGACTTTTAAAGCCCCTGTTTAATGTAATTTTTCTATGTTATTTTTGAATACTGTTGGTTTTAGTATGTCTGCCTACATAAAAAGTTACGTGGCAAAACTGATACATGTTAGATAGTAGTGTTGTTTGTATTGGGGTGGGTTACAACACTGTTTCTGACTTTATAAACGAGATAGATTTATTATTCCTTCATATTACAATTTCGAAATAAGCAGACATTTTGAAATAAAAGTATATTTCAAATATTTGTTTATTAAATACAAATGAGCAGATGTAGTACCATTATTTGTAAATCGTAACATGCTATGCCTAAATGAAGTATCGTACATAATAAGCAATACCTAAATGAAGTAAAACTGCCCTCCCACCCACCCAAACCCCTCTCCTGGAGGTCCTCCCTCCATCCTTCCTCAAATTGTTTCAAAATGGTGGGCCATTAAAAACTCTGCTTATGCTAAATTTTTGTCTTTTAACACCATTTCCTGCTGTTTAAATTCTTCTGATAATTATCATCAGGCACTGTTTAACCCCTTGAATTTAAAATAGTTTTGGAAGTGCCCAATGTGTATAAAATTTACAATAGTCCATAAGTTTAAAAACATATCTTAATTTTTTAAAATGCTCATGAACTTTCAGATCAAGAGTTTTCTTTCGGGTATGTAGTTATCTGATGTTAATTGTTCCAAAATCTAATTTACATTGGAAACTAGTGCCTAATTTTTCAGCAATTCACAATCTGTGATTCTAAACATGGAAACCTTCCGAAAACAAGAAACATCCGTTTATACCCAATCGAAGTTATGTTTTTCTAACAAATGCAGAAAGTGGCGGGGGACTTGGCAAATGGAGTCTGTATATTTCAGGACATGCTGGAGATTTCAATATCAACCCTCGTTAAAACTATTGGCTATAATTTTTAAATATTCTTATAATAATAAAGAGCTCCACATAGGAAAGATTGAAAAAAATATTCAAAACATAATTTGTACTAACAAAATAAATATTTAACAAATTCATTACTGAGTTTATAAACTTATACATTAAATATTATAATGCATCAACCTGTTTATAAATATTTTAATTAGCTTCATACAACTTGGCTATGGATAAAATTTAACAAGGTTGTACCTAACATGTAATACTGCTCATTCCACCCTCTGCTGAAGAATGACTGATCTGAAACCGACTTTAGCTGATAAAACTAATAAACTGGATTTATAGTTATGTAATTTGCACAGCTTTACATTACAATCATAACAAACTATGTTGTTACAAATAAACGATAAACTTATGGCAAATAAACTGTATATCTATTATCAAAATCTTGTTAGCTGTGTATATTAAACTGTGAGTTAAATTTTTTCATAGGACACAGAATATAAACTCTGTTTGGTTTTTTTTACTTGTATGAAAATTTAACTATTTTATTTGATTGTTATCAATATAACATAAAAGTAACAATTATAACTAAAATAATAATGTTTGTTTGAATTGTCCCTTAGAATGCAATCAATTGTATGACGAAAATGTATTGTTCCAAATAGTCACCGATATTCCCTATGTATATGCAAATATAAACAACTAGATAGTATTATTTCCCCTTTTTTCAGCCTAATTAATTAAATGAATATTATTTTTGAAAAAGAAAACAATTATTTTTATTACATTAACATTCTACAATGTAATGACAGAAGGATTAGGGTAAAAAAATGTATGATCTAAAAATGCAGTAAAAGCTCCAAATAAAGTAATAAACCAATAAATTAAAAAAAATATCATTCGGTTATTTAAAACAACTGCAACATTAATATTACAGTGCAAATTCACACACACATATATATATATATATACATGTATATTCTTAAGCATAGAGTTTTTGTGCTAAAAGAATTGGCATAGGTTATCTTAACTTGTTGCGTTAATGACAATGATTATTTGGCACAATTCAGTGCCAGCTATAATAAGACACCAAAGTTAAATATTGAAAAAGATATATGTTGAGATAATGAAATAATAATTTTAAAATTAAACATCATTTTTGATAACTTGACAAGCTTAAATTTTCAACGCTAGATTATAAGACATGACAATAATTTTGTATAGAAACTGTTAATATTCATATATTAAGTTAATAGTTGTTAATTTATAATAAATGGATGATTGTAAAAAACCACTAAATTTTGTTTCTCTCTCTATCACTCCACTATAAAGCTTGAACAAGATCAGACACTCGCTTACTGATATAAATATTTACCCACTCCGAGTGTTGTGATTTCAGATCTCTAACTATGGTGACTCAGAAAAATCCAAACGTTTCCATATTTACAATAAATAGGGATGGTGTTCAAAAATCGATAAAAAAAAAAAAAACACGATAAAAAATAAGATAACACTGTGAACTCCACTTAGTGAACGCAGAGCGTAGCTTTGTTCCATTAGCCGTTTAGCTAAGGACACTATTTTAAGGTACACACATGGCTTATAGTTTTGATACGGGAAGAAACGAGCATTATAACGGTACCAAGATATTAAATCGAGGTTACAATGCAAAAGCAACACAAAATAGTCTAACTAAGAAACTATTTAATGACATAAAGAAATGTCATTAACTAAGATCAGAATCAATTAAGTCATAAAACACTTTTGTAAAAATCCTTTTTGTCAGCATATTACTGTAATGCAAGACAAGTAAATTGTAACAAAAGTAACATAGTTAATATTATATCATATCCATATACATATTTGGACTTCACAAATAATGCTTTCACTTGATGGCAGCTTAAAATCAGTCTTGCATATTAAAGGCATTAAACAGAATTTATATAGAATTTGTAAATCTAAATAGCTGTAAAAATGACACCAATCTATATCATTATTGATTTAAATTTGACTAGGAATAAAAACAAATTACTCTTACATTAAAAATATATTAAGTGACCAAAACATACCAGCCAAAATAAATGTTATATTTATAATTAACAAAGTTTTTCTTTAAATATCTGCTTAAAAAGACATCTTTAAAACCATAAACAAATTTGTTTGTAATCTTTAGATCTAAAGATTCTCTAGCACATATAAAGGAGTAAATATTTGGGCCCAATAGAACTTCACGGGTAGAAACAGCATCGTCCATCATATGGACCTTACAAGCTGCAAGGGGGAAAACTTTGATACAAACTGAAAAAGCGTAGTGGTTTGAACATGTGGGCCATTCAACCTGTTACACTGATGCGCATTAAAACTTCTGAGCTCCAAAGAGTTTAAATCTATCTATTATTTTGATGTTTGTATAAGTTTCTTTTTCTGATTGGTTACTGCTTTCATTAATGGAATAAAATAATTTTCATCCATATACGTATTTCTCAGCTGTTTCTCCCTCTAAATCATTCTAACTTAAATATAGTTTATTATTTTTATTTTTATGTTGGCTGAAAATTTAATTCTGATCAATATACTAATGTTTTTACATTTATAAAAAAGGAATACTGTAATTTTAGATATTGTTTTAAAAATCGGTTACTCCATATTCTGAGAATCGATAATAATGTTGAATGGCTAAGGATAATCATAATGATAATGGGCGAACCGGTGGCTGAGCGGTCTAAGGTGTCAGGATTTTGAATCTGTGGTAGAAATAACACAGGTTAGAATTTGTCCTTGACTGAAAATACTTATCAATAACATTGACCTTGTACTGAACTGGTTCTCCCCCTTACTTTATCTGAATAAGTTCCCCACACAGATCTAGTCTATGGACAGAGTAAGGCTAAGAAGAAGACGGGCTTTTCCTTTTTATTAAAAAAGAAGAATTATTTTATAGTACAAGCATTAGGTTCTTAACAGAAGTACATCAAGTTTACTAGGCCCTCTACGCAATTGTCAGACTTATCAGCTATTGTTGAACCAAAGTTTGGGAGGTAAATATGAATTTGTTTTCATAATGGATTAAAACACTCCCAATTTTATAAAAAGTAGTGAAAGCATAGTAAAAAATTTACATTAAAAAATAGCTTTCCATGATACAAATTGTAATTTAAATAAAATAATGACAATAGAAAAAAATTAACAATCTTTTAAACATGCAAACAACTTATCAAACTTATGAAGACAAGCTTCTCTTTCAATATATGGCTTACAATATAAATGAGGTAAAATAAAATCACAATATTAATTTAACTAGAGCAATAAAATAAAATAATTCATCTAAAATAAAATAAATATAATTATAAATATAAATAAAAAGGTACATAAACAGTTAATTAAACAATTGGTTTAATTGCTTCTTACATTGCACATAAAGATGCATAACGATTCTTGCCAAAATACTTTCATGCAATATAGACTATATAATTGCAAGCATACAAAATTCTGAATTAATTGCTTTTAATAATAATTGCACATTTAATCAGTACTTTTAAAAATGTATTTATATCCAGTTTTTAAAATTAATTCTTCCCATATATTAATTTACATAGATCCTGTCTGTAGAAAAAGTTAACTAGGTCTCTTTCATGTTATTACAAAGTAGTCACAATACATTAACAGTGCTCATAACATAATTTAATACTAACTGTCTGCAAATATTACAAAAAGCAAATTAAATAATTAACCTGTGATTGAATTTCTGTTGTTATTAAACACAAAGCCATTTTATAGCTATATATTATTCTATAAACTTTGATAGTCACACATTGCATTTATAACATAAAGATAATTTAAATTCTAAATATCAAACTTCAATTTTCTTCATATTCAATCACAAGTTAAAAATGCACTACAATATAGTATTATATTTAAAATAAAAACAAAAACAAGTTGTTAACTAACGATAAAATAATTAACATTATAATCAAATAAAATATTCTTACAGACTATGTGAATATGTTAAGCGTAGGCTGAAGGAACGTGGGTGGAATGTCTCTAGGCAGCACTAGAGTTGTTGCTGGCACCGCTGATGGCACTAAACAAGGCATGGCTGTTGCGCTTGAATGAGCCAATCTGCAACCCATAGTTTAAAATTGTACCGAACAAAAACATTCATTTATGCTCATACCCCTTATGTTCTAGCTTATAGGTTAGGTTTCATTCGGAAATTGCTATTTTAGGTACAGATCAAGTTGGCAGTCAGAAGAAAAATATGTCACAAATACATTTTTACTGTCTAAAAAAACGGATAGGCTAAAATAATTTTTTATTAATTTATGAGTATTTGGTAGTTTCATGTAGTTTATGTAGGAAACAAAGGTTCTGTTTACTAAAAAAAAAGATTCAATCTTCTTTATTTTTTTTCAGCCACTTAGAAATAAATGGTATTATTTTTGCATCAGTATACAGCTGAGCATCAATTATCCAAGCTAACATTGACCGGAGTTCGGATAGGTCAAAAGTCAGATAATATGGACTCTCTTTGAAATACACACTGTATTTGATTAAATAAGATGTAAGTGTAGATTTAGATAAATGAGATAAGGCAACACCCGTTTTTTCTGTACCTGTTTTCACCATTATTAATTAGTATTTTTTCACTTTTGGCATATTTTTTTAATCTACCCAACATTTTACATAGGAATTTAAGGTAAGCAAATGTTTCATTATGAGTGTATTATAAACAAATTTGTGACAAAGTGAAATTTTAAGTTAAAAAAAAAAAAAATAAGTCACAAGATATACAGGCAGACTTCCGTAAAATAGGACTGAAGAGAGAGAGGCTAATAACAGAAAAAATTTGCCCGTTTTTTTAAGATTTAAAATTATGTAATACAAATGTACTTTCATATTCGTCTTCTAATTGTTAATACAGAATCTATGCTGAAAAACAAGGTTTGCTTAAAATGCCACAGGATCATTGAAATACTCAAAAAATTTCAGGTAATGTATAAATGTTAAAATTTCACATTTAAACAGTGAATTACTTTCCATAGCTTAGGAAAAATACCACAAATACTAATCTTATCAGATCGTCCAAAGTCCATTTTCTCTTATACTCACATTCAAAAGGGGAGTAGAAACAAAGTTGTTCCGGTTGTATTTTGTCTTCCAGCAGGCCTTATCTGTTGTAGCCTGTTTCCTGTTAAATTTTTAGTAGAGTACAAGCTGTCATGGAGTTTTCAACATGAGAGTGTATATGCAGAGATGCACTTCATGTATGGTTTTTGTGATGGTATTACACTGGCTGCTCAAAGAGAATACCAATTACGGTATCCAAATTGTAAAGTGCCTAGTACTAAAGTTTTTTCGAGGCTACATCAGCGTTTGTTGGAGAGAGAAATGTTCAAAGACACAATCCCTCTTAATCGATCTAAAAGCACCTGAAGAAAATAAAGTTAATTTCCTTGGCATCTGTATCGACAATAGAATCACTTGGAGGAGCCATATCTCAGAACTAACAAAACAACTTTTAAAAATCCTGCTTCGCAGATTGTCTGCTTCTGCCGACTATGACATCTTGAGAATGGTTTACTTCGCATGTTTCTACAGCAGGATGGCCTATTGTATAATGGCATGGGGTTCTTCTCCTCACACAGAGATTATATTCAAGATTCAGAAGTCTGCAATCCGCATTGTCTGTGGGCTGGGACACATGGACTCTTGTAGAGGTTACTTCAAGAACGTTGGAACCTTGACCATCCATTCATTGTATATATTTACGTTACTGATCAATGTGAAGAGCCGTTTGGACACCCTGCCCACCAGAAGCCACATACACAACCATGACACACGCAGGAGGCTCGAATTAGACATTTTTCAATGCTGCTTGAGGAAGACACAATCCTCTGATCCTGATCAGATTGGTATTCGACTCTTCAACCACCTACCACCTTGGTTAAAGCAGTTACCGGCTAAACAATTTGGATATTGACCGAAGAAAACTCTTATAGGAAAAGAACTTTATTCTATTGAAGAATTCTTCCAAAGCAGTTTTTATTAAATGCAACTACTCCTTGATTTGTAATAACTTTTCTTTTTATTAAAATCTTGTTTTATGTTAAAATAATACTGACGATTGTACTGTCTTTTGGCTACACAGTAAAAATGATTTTGATTTTGATTTTCAAAGGCAGCCAAACGAGGTAGGTCCTGCTCTTCGAGATGTAGGCTTGGATGATCGAGTTCTAAACTTAGTTCATCAAAATCCTGAAACAAGCAGTCGACAACTTTCCGGTGAAGTTGGTGTTTCCAAGAGCAAGATATTAAGTAGTTTACATGAAAATAATTTTCATCCGTTTCAATTTACAAAAGTTCAATCATTAGAACCACATGATCATGCTCCAAGAGTACAGTTCTGTCGCTGTCTGCTCAACAATGATATTGAGCAATATCACTTTTTGAGAAATATCCTGTACACTGATGTCTACCTTTACTAGGGCTGGCGTTTTCAACACGCACAACATGCATCACTGGGCCAAAGAAAACCCGAGTGTCCAGAGAAAGTTCTTTTAAAAGACGAATCCAAATCATCGTATGGGCAGTTGTCATCAGAAACCAACTTATAGGTCCACATATTTTTCCAGCAAATTTAAATAGACTTAATTTAGATTTCTTACAACATACTATGCCCACACTTCTGGATTGGACTTGGTCTGGACTATAACGAGAGGGACAACATAATTTTCCAGCAAGACGGTGCTCCCCTCATTTCACCCATGATGTGCGACAAGCTGATGGACAACTAACCTATGTGGATAGGTCGCGCTGAAACCATACCTTGGTTGATCAGATCGCCTGACCTCTCTCTTATGGATTTATTTGTTTGGGGGATGATGAAAAATGAAGTTCAGCCCCTTTGAATCAGAAGAAGAACCGAGAAACATAATTCAGCTAGCTACCCAAAAGGTGCGTGACAAATTAACTTTGAATGTGAAGGTCAGGGCCATGAGAAAGCGTGCAAGGGCTTGCATGGAGGGAGCATACTCTGTATATTACATTATTTTCAGAGTGTTTCTTCTTTATTATTTTTAGGTGTTGATCTTATAAATAACATACAAACTGTAGTAAATAAAAAAAATTAAAAATTTTTTGGCTGTAAATGAGTTAAAAAAAATCTGTATTGTTACTATTTCAATGATCCCGTGGCATTTTTAGCAAACCTTGTTTTTCAGCATAGATTCTGTATTAACTATTAGAAGACTAACATAATTTTAAAGCTTAGAAAACACGCAAGTTTTTTCTGTTATTGGTCTTTCTTCAGGACCTATTTTACGGAAGCCTGTATATCTTGTGACTTAAACTCATAATAAAACATTTGTTTACCTTGAATTCCTATGTAAAATGTTGTGTAGATTAAAAAAAAAATAAATAAAAACATGCCATAAGTGATTAAATTTTAATGAATAATGGTGAAAACTAAGTTTTACTGAAACAAAAAAGTTAAAAAAATAATAATAATGTCTATTAATTAAAGATGGTTGGGGGTGAAGAAAATTATATTTCCAATTTTTGTCACTAATATCTGGTAGTTTCACAAGAAAATATTTTAACACTGGTCCACATGTATTGTAAAACTTACCTATCCTAAAAATGCCTGTAAATTAATTGTTATTGTAAAAACAAAAGAAGCTATGAAACTTTAAATAATCTTGCATTCTTTTTTTCTAACTTGAGCTCGCCTGTTTCTTTGCCGCCAAATAACACAATCACTGTAACAGTAAAAGATATGCTGATGACTATTGCTCAAGATACTCGAGCGCCTTTTCTAATTTACTTTCATGCCTTCACCTTTGGCCTGATTAATTTTGGCATCGCTTTGATTTGTTCATCATCACTGCCTTCATTCTATCAACCTCTCATCATATTGTCCTCAAAGATATTAATGTCAGTTACTTCTAGCTGCTCATATCCGCTAACCCATGCTACTTCATCTTCATTAATTTGTTCGTCTACAGGGATTCTTAGTGCCAGTTGAACAATTTCTGAATTTTCATTCTCCAAAAATGCAGTTTCCTGATTGATATCATCATTCAATAATTTATCCGCGCCTTTTCAAGAATAGACTACTTTACGTCCATGCTTAGCTGTCATAAAGACAATATCCCTCAGAAATTTTGTTAAGTAATTGAAAGATTCTTTTCCTTCATCAATGTCGAGATTTTTCAAAAGTCTTCATTTATAATGTCTCTTTTAAAGTTTTCCAACACAGCTTGGTCCATTGGCTGGAGAAGGGGAGTGACACTTGGGAATAAAAAAACTGTTTTTATTTCACCAGAAACCTTTTCCTAAATATCGGGGGTAGCAGCACAAATGTCCAAAACAATGTTTCCACTTCACACAATATTTTTAAAAAAGCAGTCTTTAAAAATGGTCAAGTCTATTCAAGCATTTTTATGGTTTTATTCAGGCAAATTAGATATGGCAAGGTTTAAATGCTCTTGGTTTGGTGGATTTCCTTATTAGAAAAAATTTGATTTAAAATTACCATCAGCGAGGAAACCACCATTGTAACTCTGTCTTATAACCTGGAACAGACGCCTCTTGCTTAGGCGTGTTTTTGTAGTAAGCATCCGAAAGTGTAATCCTGTTTCATCACAGTTGAATATATGTTGCAAAGACAAGTTTTCACTCTTCATCAGAACTTTGAATTCGGTTTTAAAGGTTATAATAATCTCATGATCAAATAAATGTTAGCTTTTCATTAGACATATTACATTCTCTTATTCCATATTTTGTTTTCTAGCGATGAAGCTATCCTCTGCTTGCTGTAAAGTCTTCACATCCATCTTTAACCTTTTCAATAGCTTTTTCTTGAAACATGGGCCCATTAACTCTAGAATTATTTTATACCGTAACTGTTAAACCACATACATAATGCACTCAATGTTTTTTTCAAACTCTCCTGATTTCATTATTTTTCGTTTACTATTTTTATTGTCTTTTGCAATTTTTTGTCAATCACCAACAGCAACCCACACCTAAATCTGCAGCCACCTTTTTAATCATCTCTCTGCGATCAAGATACCTAATGGCTTGTAATTAGTTATCTAAAGATAAAACATTATTTTTTCCCTTGAAATACTCAAGATATAATAAATTCATAAAATTACACTAACTAAAAGTAAAACTTTAATAGAATACAATTCAAGAAATTATAATAAAACACAAAATGTAACTAAACAAAATTGTTACAGCACTTTACAGTTCAACTGACGCAAAATACAACGAGTCAAGTCCTCAATAACACTGAATACTAAAAAAAATTACAAACTGGCTTGGTAGGTGAGTCATAAATTGCATGTGGTGTGACCGGTTTGGCAAGTGAGTCATCAACACTAGTCAGCCATGCATACCGTCGTGAATAAAGAATATAGTATTTTCATTATATTATTCACAAAACAACTCAACCTTGGATAAATGAAGCTTGGCAAATTAATGCTCTACTGTACACTTTGTACATATTGTTTATAATGTGTTATATTATGTTCATGTTATCTTCATATTCAGGTTAATTACATTCAGTTTGTTTCATATTGTGTTCAGGAACAACCTGATGCCTCCCAGCACCTGCTGACACTCTGTTCATGCCTCCCAGCACCTGCCGACACTCCCAAGCTGACCCTTGCCAACTGGTGCCAACTACTATTAATGTGAGTTTAAAATATTTGACATTCTCATATATAAAACAGCGGGGTTCTAATTAACAGCGAACCCCTGTGGCTTGTTCATACAAAATGAATCCAATGTTTTTAATAAACAACAAACACCATTCTTTAAAACAACTAAATTATCATTGCAACAGTGCAATTGCTGCTTTAAATGTACCATATGTTGGTCAAAGCCATTCAACTCATAATTGGATATCATGTACTTGTGTATTGACCATAAAAGTTTAAAATCATATTACCTCCTGGTCTGGCCATAGGGATTCAGCCAACAGTGTGGACAACTCCAGGACAAACTTATGGAAGTTGTGTTTGAGCGCAGCCTGGTACTCTGCCTGGTCCGCTCTCACCACTCGGCTATTCAGTTGTAGTGCCGCATAACAGACTCGCACAAACTCTCTGGAACATAAAATTGCCAAAATATTCAGATATATTCACATAACATTAACTCTACAACTATGTATCTAAGTAAATCATAAATGTGCAATATTTTGATATTTCCATCAATCATAGCAACGACACTACTATTAATTTTTTCGATTTTAAAATATTAAAGTATTTCTCAAATGCTATATCAATGTAATTCTGCATAGCATGAGAACATAATATACTATTTTAATTTTTATCATTCCATCTTTAAATGAGGCTTACATTTTATGTGCTACCAGGTATTAAAAGTTAAATTTCAGAAAAAATCATTTAATTCTTAATTTGTGTAAGCATATTACAAACACAATAAACAATTGGCAACCAAAAAATTACCATACAAAATTGTTCTTTAGTTTTAGGTATAGCATTACGTCAAATTTTCAAACAAAGTGAATCCTATTGATTAACAACCATTAAAAATTAGAGTGCCGTAACAAAATAGAAAATGATCAAATCCAAAAAAGTTCTTTAATAAAATGTATACAAAAGTGGTTGGTAACTGACTGAAACTGTGTCAAGAGATTCCATGTATAAAACATGAAGCCAAACTTAAAGAAATTTGCTATCATATAAAATAATAATTTGGAGTGGAGATCTGCCATAAAATGTGTTTAAATTATTTTCACCACTGTGAGATATCATAATAATATGCTTGGTGATTTTTATATAAATCATTGAAAATAGAGTTTAACAATTAAAATACACATTGGGCGAGCTGGTAGCTGAGCGGTCTGAGACGTCAGGACATTCAGGCAGAGAGATAGAGCAGGTGCTGAAAGTTTTTACCAGTAGTGTTCATCTGTACTGATTCTCCTCCACTCTGTCTGAACCACACAGATCTAAAATCTATGAGAAATTATAGTAAGATAGAAAAAAAAACCAAGAAAAATAAGCATGAATACAGAACAAATACACCTAACAATAAAATTTTTTCTGCCAAATAGTCCAGTCACCAAAGGATTTCACCTCCGAAAGTTTAGTTGCATAAATGAGTTTTAAAATAACCCATAAAACAAAAGTTATACAAGGTGTCTTTTTTAAATTGGCCACGTGATCTTGGATACCATAAGTCTAAAAAAAATCTTTAAATGGGGAACCTTACCTTGTTTTAGAGACAGTTAAAAATACATATTTAAAATTACAATTTTCAAACATGGCCGCCATTTTCAAATATGGCGATCAACTTTAGGTTTTCTTATGAAACATCCTGTATTTTATGATTGTTTTTGACAGAAATAGTAATTTTAAGACTTTTTTATTCAATTTTTGTTTAATAACGTAGATATGAATGAGAGCTCAAAATGATCAGATTCCTTACGGAGCTTACCATTGAAATTGTTCAATCCATTAAAAAAATTACCTAATCTGCAAACATTACAACATACATTTGGAAAGTTCATGCTTAGCTATTCTTTTTCCACGATTTAATACATTGTGTATTAAATTATAACACATTAATTGAAACAAATTTTGTTACAGATAAATTGATGTTGGCAGCACTGTTACCATTACCACTGTCAATTTTTGTTGGAAGTTGACTTAAACAGCTGATAATGGTAACAGTGCTGCTGATACAAATTTATCTGTGCCAAAATAGTAGCACATTTGTTTTAATTCAAATTTTATTCACAATTTGAATTAAAACAATGTGTTAAATCGTGAAAAAAGAATACCTAAGAATGAATTTTCCTAGTGTATGTTGTTATGTTTGCAGATTAAGTCATTTTTAGAATGAATAATAAAAAAGTTACTATCTTAATGGTAAGCTCCATAAGGAATCTGAACATTTTGAGCTCTCATATCTACGTTATTAAGCAAAAAATTGAAAAACTGCAAAGAATAAAAAGTTTTAAAATTATTATTTCTACCTAAAATGATATACAAGGTGTTGCATAAGAAAAACCAAAGTACCAAAACCAAACTGTCATAATAGAAAATGGCAAATTTTAAATATGTATTTTGAATTGTCTCTTAATCCAATTGCCGTGAATTTACTATGAGATGCAATATAAAATAACAGAAAAACAAGTAGCTTTTACGAAATACTCATTAAACGTCTTTTAAAGTACTTACAAAAAAACATTAATTTAAGCTTTTATTGAAGTTTATGAAACAAAAATTAACGAAGTTACACTGTAGTAAAGGTGCCTACAATATTTAAAAAAATTAGCAATAAAACTAAAGCCATTACTAATATAGTTATAATTTATCAGCATCCAATTATAATATACTTTAATTATATGTCAGTTATTAGTTTCAGAAGTTTTAGTAATTTAGAAAACATAGCTTTTAATATATAAACTATTAAAACAAAAAATTGAACATTTAAAAAATTTCCTTTTTGTTAAAATAATTAAAAAACTAATAAATAATTGTAAAATTTTGTAAAATTGATATAGCATGAAAAAGGAATGAGATATGGCCGTTCAGACCCTTGGTGAAAATTACTCATTTTTAATCCTTTAAACTGTAATTGTTTTTAAAGTTAATGGTTTAAAAAAAACTAATTTTATTTGAGGTTAAAGTTCATAATATTTTCTTTAAATAGGTTCTTCATGGATAAATTATCTTAACCCTAGCTGTACTGTCTGGTTTTACCAGCAATACACACCAGATTTGTGTCACTTTGTAAGTCTTGGGATTATTTTTTTTCACCTACTAATAAATATCAAACTATATGTTGTTATATATCATTATTTTCAGAATTTAACGAGAAATAAAAATAAAATAACATCACATTTTTTTAACTGTTCAAAAACTAAACAAAAATAAAAAAGACAAAAATTGCGAAATTTTTGAATTTTTTTTTTTGTTTTACCCCTGAAATGTGATAATAAACAAATGTTTCCATGGTAATCGATATGTTTTTTCTATAGAACAGTTTATCTACTTCAAAAATACGTATAATATGATATACTTTATTCAATGAATATTCTCAAAATATTGCAAGCAGTAAACACAAACAATAACACAAATCAGCTGACGAAAAATACTGTTGATGTTGTAGCAAAGAAAAAAAATAGCTGCTTCACTCAAATTGTTGTCATATTAAAAGAGTTATGACTAAAAAATTATTTGTATGATTGCAGACTTTATATTGGAGCATGGCATTTTTTGAAATTTCGAAGTGTTCTTTTTTTTATTAGCTATGTAATACATTTTTCTCAAGATACCGATTATACCAATGGAAATATCAAATACGAGTATATATACTTAAATAAAAAATGTGTGTTATCTGTGTGAATCACAAACTTAATTACCATGGAAACCATTGTATAAAAAAATCAATTATTATACTATAATACTTATTAAAATGTATAATTGAATAAAATTTATAAATCTCAATTAAATTAATATTGATAAAAACTACACTTCATCTAGTTATTTATATGTAGTAACATTGAGCAAGGACATTTTCTTTTTCAGTATACACTGTACATATACACTATATTCACTACTCAAAAACACTAATAATCTTCAGAACACATATGATGAAATATGTAAAACCTGAAATACTAATAAAATGTAAATATACAAGGAAATATTACATTTACAAACATACAGAAGTTGTGTTCCATAATTCATTTGTCTTTGTCTTCTACTTTATCCATGACAACACATCTAAGCAACAATCAAAATATACCATCAAATCAGGCATATTTCTGTTATTCAGTGGTGAATAAATAATAACCATTTGTCAACGTGCATTCTACAATGAAAGATTAAATCACGTGGGGCGCCAACAGACTACGCAGACCACCGCTTAGCGCACAATTAACCGACAGAAATAAGCAGCAATTGTAAAAATACTTATTTGAATGATTTCTTAAGGGTAGTAACATCTCAAAAACCACTTATTAAGTCCTATTATAAAAAAAATTAGTATCTACTATATTTTAAGATAAATAATCCTCCACAACCTTTAAAGACGTCTTTGTCAAAATTGTAATAAAAGAGATAGTTATAAGGTTATAAATATCTTACTATTTAAGGTGTATAGAATAAAACAATAAATATTTAATAAATCTCAATACAATTATATCCTATAATTCTTAAAGCATTGTTTTCCTATAAATTACAATAAAGGGCGGATTTTACCCCCTTAAAACTTAAAGCACATATTTCACTCATTTAACTTTTGAAGTAGAGGGCAAGACGAGCTTAATTTAAAATTTTCAGAAAATTTGGTCTTTCTTAAAAACTTTGAGAGGTTTTACCTTATTTTCACCTTCAGTGACTGGACTAAATGGCCTTTTCTTGATGACATGTGTAAATTACCTTAACCAAACGTTTTTGCCAGCGGCCATGACTGCAGGGTTCCTGCGTTATTACAATGTAATAGCATAATTTTTACTTTTAAATAATTAATACTAAGATATAATAACATTACCATATAAGACAAGTCCACCAATACAACATATTATACTGTAATGGCAACTTATTAGTGAGTTTCCACAGAGTATAACACAATTATGAACTTTGGTGTGGTTAGGAGTGAGTGGTGTACAGATGGGAGTCCATGGGTGCGAGTACTTTTGTGGTGTAGTATTGCTTTCTTACAATGTTGGTTATGGAGAAGATTATGGACAGAGAAAGGTTTAACAGGATTTTGTGGCTATTCATGTATTTACAGAGGACACTGGTAAAACCAATATATTGAACTGGCCGTTATTGACATTGGGAGTTGAAAAATAAATTTAAGGCATTCAGCTACGGTGGAGCTGGTAGCTGGAAGACAATTAAAATGTGTTTTGTAAGATTGTTTTGTTGCTTTGGGTAACTGCTTATTTTATGTTAGGGTCAGGTAACCTAGGCTTGAAAATTACCATTTCATGTTCAAGACCTGGAGGTCAAGTTTTTTAAAGACTTGGAGGATTTAGACAATAATGGTAGTAAATTAGAATGGCGTAAGAAACTATTTTTGGTTTGATAATGGTTTTGAGACTGAATTAATTTTTTATAAGTTTTGTAGGTTGTCTCTAGATGGTATTTTATGATAGTTTTATTTATCTATCTTAGAACTTAGGCTTAAGCGGCCAATAACTAGAATCTTTATTTTCCGTTGACAACCGTGTCAAGGTACTATCTACAATATTTACAAGATAACCCAGTCTTGAGACCTTCCAGCTTTTATAACAGGTGGTGGAGTGGGGACTGCAGGTATGAGGGGCGGGCATGACCCACCGAAGAAAATCAATATGGCTGACTCTTTCATTTTATTTCAACTTAAAATGGGTTCCCATGTCTTTGGAAGCCGTATACTATCATCCTTATTAAAATTATTTCTATAGCTTCCCTTACCTCGGGTAGTAATGCGAGAAAGGACTTTTCCCCAGGGAAGGGCAACTGCAGACTTTTCTGTATCTTCAATCTTATATTCCTTTGGAAATTAACCTCTTGGTTTCCCCTATGTAGACTGACCCGCAATTACAAGGTATTTCATGTACGCCAGGCATAGCTACTTTTATTTTTGGCTGGCCTCAGAAAAGTTCAGTTTATTTGGTAGCTTATAAATGGTTTTTATATTTTCTTTATTTAATATCCTGCCAATATTTTCCGTTGTTCCCTTTATGTAAGGTAGATATGCCTTTTCTTAGGTATCCTTGTCTTGTATCTATTCTATTTTCTTGTTCTTTCTCTTCAGCTGTTTTCCAATAGTATTATTGATTTCTCTAACTAAATATCCATTCTGATTTAATGTTGAATGTAATATTTGTCTTATTGGTATTATTGATTTCTCTAACTAAATATCCATTCTGATTTAATGTTGAATGTAATATTTGTCTTTCTTTCTTCCAACTATTTTGGTCTGGGTGAATGGCTCAATTGACTAAAGTATTTAAGACTACATTCTTCTGTGGCGGATGATGATGGGAAGCAGCATTTAAATATCTATTGGTATGTGTAGTTTTCCGGTATACCGAGTGGCCCATTCGTCCATCTCTTCTCACACATTACTACCCGAGATAAGGGAAGCTATAGAAGTAATTTTAATAAGGATGATAGTATACATCGAAAGACATGGGAACCCGTTTTAAGTGAATTGAAATAAAATGGAAGATTCAGCCAGATTGATTTTCTTCTGCCAATAACCGTAGGTCACGTGGGTGTGCCTCCATTCCTCTCCAGCATACCTGACAAACCAGTCCACATTGTTTGAAGGTTATTCGCCGATCTCAGTCTCAAAGAAACACTGAGGATGCCACATCACAGTATGGGCGAAATGTTTGGTTATCTTAAATATTGTAGATTCTACAAGGTGGTTGTCACCGGAAAATGTAGATTCTAGTTTATTTATCTATGTTTTTAGAAGAGTAATTGTCCCTTCGGAATGTAGTTTGAGTGGTCTAAGAGATAGTTCGGTGTTGTGGTGAATTACTGTATCGGTAGGTTTGATGTGGTTTCATGGAATCAGCCAATTCAATTTTGACTGTAATGGGAATAAGGTGAAATTCAAAGAAGAAAAGTTTGACTATGCACATGTGTTGAGTAAGAGCTCAATGCGTAAAGTATGTTAGTGAAAGAGAAGGTCTATGGTGAGAAGTTTATTATTAAGAATAAGAATTTGAAGGAATTTAAAGAAGACTATATAGATGATTGATTGTCCTGAGCATGAGAGAGAAGCTGTTGTACTAGAGGTTGGAGTTAATCAGTGAGAGCAGATACTTTCAGTGACAGAATTATGGCTGTATACACTCTCTACCAGGATAGGTTTGTACTCTTAGATTTTGGCAGGACTAGGTAGGACACTGGTTAAAAGGATGATGACGTTTCAGTATTAGATGAATAAGTTGTTTTTTCCAGTCTTCATTATGTTTCATGTTAATAGTCAGGTGTTATTGGATTTGATGTAATGGCTCCATGTTCAATGATGGTATGGATGGTTTAACCTCCTTGTAGCCAATCATACTTAGATGACACTGTGGAGTCTGGAGTTTAATTACAGTTCATTAGAATAATCAAGGGAGCCAAGTGAAGTGTCTCTGAACGTGGTTATTTTTGAGCCCTGATTGGAGAGTAGGAGCTTGATGTACAAGTATCAGGGAAGTTATGGGTTGTATAGTTCTTTTCCCATAAAGCATTTTTTCATACAAAAATGTTGTTTTTCTTCAATGTCGATTTTATTTTAATTAACTTCCCATTTACATTCATATTAATTTCCTTTTTCCTTATTAACTAAGGACTTTGATTTGTTCTCAGCTTCATTTATTAATGTGGCAGCCTCAAATATTTTAGTGAGATGTCATAGGATTAAAGATGTTAAAGTCAATCTTGCTGCTAATAATTACCAACCTCAAAGCCATTAAAAACTTTTCTTTTAATAATTGGTCTTTAAAGTGCATGAATGGCCATAAATGAAAAACCTGAAGAAACTTTTACCATATGTCCCATAGCCAAAACAGATCACCTACCCCATATCATTACATAACAAAATACCTGTATACCACTCGCTCCAATACCTGACATATCGGGTTTATTTTGAATCATGGGTCCCAACACAATAAAATGTTGGGTGTATGTTAACAAACATATTAGTAAAAAAATACTAAAGAGATTAAAATTAATTAGGTATTTATAATTTGTACAAATAAGTAAGAACATTTTTAAAAAGTAAGAAAAAAAATTACAAAAATGTAAGAAAAAAATTACAAAAATACATACAAGAATACATATCAAGATGTAAATTTGTATAATACTCTGTAGATGATTTCCCATAGTCACAAGGATCATTTTCCTACCCATAGCCACATCCACTTATATATTCCAAAATCCCTTATCTTTCCCTCAAGGACCCCAGATGCCAGTGTTCCCTTTTCACAACACATCCTTAACCTTGCCCATTTTTCCCACATGGATCACCCATTCCGCTTACTTAATCACCTCAACATTTTATATATATCTTTCCTCCCCCGTAAATATGCATTTTTATTCCTTTTCTTCCCTTTCTTCCTTTTATTGCATTTTATTCCTTGTTTTATCCCTTTACCTTATTTTTCCTTTCCTTTTATTTTTACCCTTCCTTTCCCTTAGCATTTTTCCTTTTCTTCCTTATCTTGCATTTTTATTCCTTGTTTATTCCCTTTTCATCTTGCTATGTCTTGCATTTTTAATTCTTCTTCTATTTTTCCTTCCCTTTATTGCATTGCTCCCATCTTGCATTTTATACTTACCTAGCATTTTTACCTTTATACTTACCTAGCATTTTTAAAATTCATTCTTATCTTGTATTTTTAATTCCTTTACGAAATTTTAATTTCTTAATTTATTATTATGTTTTCAGGCAAGAAAAAGAAAACTTACCAATACTTGTATTAAGAAAAAGAAAACATCATTACCCTTGTATTAAGAAAAAGAACATTACCAATGTATTCATTTATGTTTGTATTAGTAATTAAATTTATGATTTTGACTATTAAATTTCTGTTTTTAATTACATCCCAGTAATATTGTAATATGCTATTGATAACTTTGATAAATTGCAATATTTTTAAGTATTTGAAATATATGCTAATTTATTTTAACCTACCATTTTAAGAAGATTCAAAGTATTGGTGTTGCTAATTCTGCCAGTAATTTACCAATACCGGTTTTAAGCACCCGCCCACCGGGTAATGACCCACCTATACGTATTGACCCACCCGCCCAGCCCAGTGGATTGGTGGGACGTCCACCAATACCACTGTACAATTACCACTGTACGTATATGGGTCATTACCGTGGGTCATTACCACTCGTGTATGGATGAGTGGGTGGGTGTTTGGGTGGGCGGGTGAGTCAACATGCACTGGATTCATATATAAACATCATAACAAGTTACCTTCTAAAAAAAAATCATCTAAAATAATTCTGTCTTGACATAATTAATGTTATAAGTTTTTAAAATAAATAATCATATTTCACACCAATAATATCCCAGCATCCATTAATCATATTACAGTGCAGTTAATAAGTAAGATTATTTTTGTTATAATTAAAATTTAAGTACCTCAGTAACTTAACACACCAAAGGGGCTATATAATAAGACAAAATATTAAAAATATTGAAGGAAACCCCAATGGGTAATGCAACCTGATCAATTACAATAAACAAAATATAATGAAAAAAAATCTATGTCTGATTTAATAACATTTCAGGAAACCCTGTAAAAAATGTTTCATATAAACAGTAATTAAATGAAAATTCAAACCTCTGAAAGAAGTATATCTGATTTCCACAGCAACAGAAACTAACAGTCAAAGAAAGACCTCACATCATTAATAGCCTCCATATACTGACCAAGGTCTATGCCCAGAAAATGACAAATTTACAGCTTTCAACAACACGCTCATATTTTCATATGGAATAATTATTTACTAGAAAGAGTGTCGTATATAAGAACAATAATGACTTTGCCTTCAGATGTTGTGAGGAGCATGATGTGTGTTTGCAGCAGTCAGTATAAGTGAGGAAGAAATCTAACCTCCATTTTCTTGTGACTTACACCCCTCTCTTTCAAGTGCAGCAAGCCCTCCCGTTACTACCTGGTCAATTTAAGAAAATACCAGAGGAAATGGGATTTGATTTTTTTTGGACTTATTTAAGCTATCGACATTCAGGTCACCAACTAGGCAACCACCACTGGTATTTTCTCAAATAGATCAGATAGGGCTTGCTACACTTGGGGGTGCCCCCAACTTTCCTCCCCACCTACTACTGCTGCACCACAGATCAGTCCTTACCTGTAACAACTAATGCATTTCACTTTTTGTTCTTGCACAAGAAAACTCTTTCTTTAGTATGGAATTGTTCATATGAAAATATGAATGAGTATTGTAAGTTGTAAATGTGTCATTTTTTCTGGACATACCATGCTTAGTGACTGTTGGCTAATGATGTGAGGAAATCTTTAGACGGGTGGTGACCTGAATGTCGATAGCTTAAATAAGTCCTATAAAAAACTACCAGTGAGTGATCCCATCACTGGTGGTGGATCAGGAGTCACCTTTTATAGGATCCCCAGGTTTAGTGTTAAAGTGAAGCTTTAACACTACCTGGTAAAATACGACCTCCTTTAACCTTTAATATAAAGATCAGAATGAACAGGGCTAAAATCTCTTCCATTGAGTATCCCTAACACTACCTGGTTTTTCCTATAATTTAAGTACCAAGGTGATTTGGACTCGACTTTCTATATGAAATTTCTTCCCTCAACCTGACTAAAGCTACAATTGACTTTAGGGGTGTGCGATGCTACAAATTTTATTCAATTCGATGCAGTGATGTGATTAAAAGAATTTCGATTCAATTTTATGTAATTCGATGCAACTTCACTCGATGAGCACATGAAGAATTTATGGTTTTTATTAAGTTTTAGTAGCGTAGACTAACGATAATACCTTTTGTTGCAGGTACCATACATAGCTAGTACAAAGAAAGATAATTTAAAACATACATTTTTTATCATATAAATGTTAGCTAGTTAATGTTATATGTATGCAACAAAAAAATAAAAATTTACTTTATATCAAAGTTAGAAGGTCAATTAAAAATAATGTAAGGAATGTAAGATGAAGGGATTCAAAAATGCAGAAAGCCTAAAGCACAATAAATCATAATTGAAATAGAATTTTAGGGATGAATAAATTTGTTTAGCACTAAGCATGCTAATGTAATTAAGTAATTAAGGACAAATATAGGAAAAGCTAGCAATAAAGAAAGTTGATGGTTCTGTATAAATTCATTAAATTTAAATGCCAATCATTGTTATTGCAGTTTTTGGGAGTAACTGGTCAAAATTATCAAAATTTAATTTGTTACAGTTCAAATAATATATTTCACAGGCAAAAAGAAGAATGTATACAATAATGAAAAACAACTTAATTATTGTTGTTCACTATTATAATTGAAAAATGATGACAGTCATATAACTAAATACTTTTTATTGACGATGAGTTGACTGAAATAAATATTAATGTAAAGTCACATAAGCATAGATAAATAAAGCATATTATCTATATATCACAGAATGTTTTTAGAAGAAGCATCATTTTGATTGAGTGTAACAATCCACTATTGTTTAGCCAATATACTACAATTAATAAAGCAATACCAACAAATGCAATAAAATGTAATTTATTGATTGTATTGAGAATTTTTATACTAATTGAAACAATTTCCCAGTAAAAAGGTTGAAAATAAATGTTAATAGAGTTGGTTTTAATAATTAATATTTAAATATACTTTTTAAAAATCCAAATACAGTGACTAAAGTATTTTAGAACATAGTGCCAACGGACTAACTGAATCGAAATCGACGAAAGTCAATTTTTATTAAAAATGCAACAAGTATGAATTTATAAAAGGAAACAAGATAATACTGTGCTTTCATTGGTAAATGTAAAAGCATGGAATGTCGAGGCCAGGTACCCCTATATCACACAGGAAGTGATAACAAAAGTCACGATAACGAATGGACTGATGTTATCTGCAATTTTGACTGTTATCAGCAATATTTGGACTGTTATCAGAAATATTTGAAAATTCAATAGAAGAACCTAATTTATTCCGCTATTCCAATTAAATAGGCAAACATTTGTATTAATTTTTTATCAAATACTGATCACAAAATAACTGCCGACTAACTGAAATTGATGGATTGTCTGTATGGGAATGTTCTACTGCTTCATGGTACGCTAAACGCACGTAAATTACGATAATCATACGCATTGCTTGACAGACTCATATCATGTTCATACCAGTTCAAGTTCATATCTCCCAGTCGAACTCTGCATTCTTCATTGCACTATAATCTGATTTGTGTCCGATCATGCTCATCCCTGTTCACTCGGAACAAAACAAACTCGAGTAAATAATCGTTTTACAACTATTTTATTGTAAATTTGATTCAAAACATAAAAGTACTACTTCTGAAAGACGCATCAATAATTAATATCATAGAATAAAAGGCATATTTTTTAATAATTTGCATTTTGGCACATCAGAATAATTCTGAGACATCGATACTGCTTATGCATCATGGCATTAAAGATGCGTTGCGTTACTTTCAATGCATCAACATTTTGACTAGTCATGAATCAAATCGCATAGATTTTTTTTATGATTTTCAATGCATCGCACACCCCTATTTGACTTGTTCCAAATTGGACTTCTTGACATTCAATACCTGACTGAATACAGATTCAGCTTTTTATCCATCTTGACAAAAGCCCCTATATTACTGTTATATTAAAAAATGTAATATTAATGAAGTCAAAACAGAATTATTTTAATAATTATTGAAATTGGTTTAGTTGAAATCTTAAAATTTTGGCGTGGACGAAGATCCAGATATATAGCTATGTGTAGTAATATTTCACTTTAAATGAGAGCCATTTCACATCAACAATATTGGCAAATTATTGGCAGAAATTCAGCTATACCAACATTTTGAATTATCAACACTTTTCATCTTTGAAATGAACCAGGTTCAATGACCTTGACTATAATAAATATTAAATCGAGATAAGATTTAACTCCTTCAGCAAAGGCTTCCATGCAAGAAAGAAATCCTATGACCTTAAAAGCTAAAAGAACCGAAAAGAACTGCTAATGAAGTCTTATTTTGTCTCAATAAAGATTATTTGACTATATTTGAACAACAAATTATTAATCAGGGTCAAGTAATGTTTCATGGAAGCACCCAAGATATTATGAGTCCATGGTTTTGATTATGTTTTGCTGGATTCATCTACCTCAAAAGTTTATTCAAAAAACTGTTGTGAAATAACTCTGCCCTGATAGTGTAGCTTGTTATGTTAGCATACATTGATTTTATGCAGTAGGAACGTTTTTTGTTGTTATATAAAAATATTCCTTACCTAAATACATCCTTAAGCTCCTCAACTTTGTCATCGGGAAACTGTGAGGATTGACTCGGCTCCAGAAAAGCATTGGCGTATGCTTGTGGCCCAGCATTTACTTGGACACAAACACTTCCCTGAAACATAAATGTCCAATGGTAAAAATACTACAACTGATAAGGTATTGTATTTTTCTATGGTAATAATACCGGGTGTTTACAAGAGAATATATGATATTCAACACTTAGTAGTATTATTCACATAAAACTTACAATTATAATCAATACACGAAATACCATACGATATACATATTACATCAAATGAAAGAGCAACTCCAATAGTATTGTTTGCTGGAGTGCATCCACATGCAATGTCTACCCCGCCATCTGTTAGAAAGCACTAGAATAAAAAAAATGATGTCTCGTGAACAGAGAGCTTTATGTGTTCTGCGATTTGCAAGGAATGAATCTGTAGTAATGGTACAATGTACGTTCTTCATTATTAAGTTCCGTTGTGATCTCTAAGTGAAAATAAAATCTATAGATGATAATGAAAGTTTGAAAATACTGGCTAACTTTGAAAATGGTAGAATGCGCTAAGACCAAGTGTTAGTAAACAGTCTTTCACACTTAGTCCACAGATTCAGTTTGGAAGGATAGTTATGAATTAACAATTGTGATGGCAGTTAGGAAAGTTTTACGGAAACCCTTACAGCTACTACCTTACTGTTTGCAGTTGTTACAGCCTGTAATTTGCTTTAGGTGCCAAAAACTTTGCAAACAAAATGTTCTACAACCTTATTGTTTGCAGTTGTTACAGCTTGTAATTTGCTTTAGGTGCCAAAAACTTTGCAAACAAAATGTTGTTTTAAGATGAGGAAGATTTTCAATGATGAATGATACTTCACCTCACAATGTGCGAATATCTGGGGCTCAAATATCCCTTATGAGATAGTACAACTGCAGTGACACGATCCTAAATTGAATGTTTTTGTATCATATCTTAACAGAACGTTTATGGGCGTTTTTCTCTGTTGCTGAAGTCACTTTAACTGATAATTTCTATTTTGTTGTTTAAAAACTATGACTAGTTTCTCAATTATAAGATGATGAACCATAGAATTTCATTTTGCAGCAAGATAGTACGCTGCCTCATTGGCATAGCTCAATACACATGGTTGAATGTCACTGTACCCGACCGCTTGAATTGGACACAAATGGCCTGATGGTTCGCATGCTCTGCATGTTCACTCTATCTGATGCAATGTTATTTCTACATTAGGGGCTTCATAAAGGATTGAAGCAACTCCAGGCTCGCTGTTAGAAGTTTGAGAAGAACTGAGCTATCGACTTAATATGTTACATGTTGCAAATGGTGCTAACATTCAACACTTTAAACTTGTGTAAAACCAAACTGTTCGAGTTGCTCTTTCATTTGATGTATTGATTACAATTGTAAGCTTTGTGTGAAATATACTATAAAGCGTTAAAAGTCCTATATTATTTTGTAAACACCCTGCATATAAAGTTCATATTCTCCTCTGTGTCTGGCACTAAATTATTTCAAATGCTTTGAAAATAAACATACATGAGGTTTTTCTCGTTGAGTATTTAAGTGGCAGTAGCCAGCACAAACTTAATTGCTTAGATGGATTTCTAATTATTTGAAATATTGAGGAAAGCAAGAGAGCAACTATGAGAGTGAACTTTAGTTATAAAAGATTTAAAACAAATTCCTCATGTTTTATCAATTTATATTCATATGTACTACAGTATGTCAACTATATGTCCTTTAGTGTCCTCAAACTAAAATATTACAACCCGTTCAAAGAATTACTAAATGCATGTCCTCCTCCGCTACTGGAGTAAAATGTTGCAAGTAATTTTCAAACACAGAACAAAATTGATCTTATATATAGTCTTACATACAAAATCGTTTATGATCTTTGATGTTCAAAATTGGGAATTGAAAACCAGTCTTAAACCTAAGCCCATAAACTTATTACTAATAACACTGACTATGAAAACTGTGTTCACTGAATAAACAAATTGATGTTAATACTCTAGTCTAAGTACCAAATACTACTGTAAGTGTATTGTCATTATCACTATACGTTTATGTGCCCCAACCATCGAGACAGCACATATGTTCAAATCCTGGCTTTGACTGGAAGTTGCTATCAGTAATATCCACCTTGTACTGAACAGGTTCCACTTTAATATGTATAAATACGTTTCCTGCAGAGATCAATAGTCAATAGGGATTGGGCAGAGTATGGTTTAAAATGGAGATGGAATTGTAGATATAAAATTGATTTCCCATCACTTTATTTCTATGGTGCTTAGCTGGCTAGTATTTTTAGTACAATTACCAGCAGAAATGAATGACTTTAGTGAAGTGAAATGCCCAAAAATGTTATTTTTCCTCTCACTTACAAATGGAAGCATTTTTTTGTAGGTTATTTAGACCAATGGTTCAATGAGACTTTTGGATCAATTGACTATTACGAGCAGTAGCAATATTTGTTTTTCATCAATGGAATAAAATTACCTGCAATTTTAGTTGAAGTTTCTTGATATCCGTTGGCTGACAGAAGACCACGTCCTCCAGCTCGGAAACTCTCTGTCTCATCTCATCGATGGCTGTTTCAATTGGACTTAACTCACTTTCACTTCGCTCTATCACACGGAGACGCTTTTTCACATACGGGAAAGAGTATTCAGCTGAAAATACGAAATACCAAATTAAAAATAACCCAATTTAATATGATTATCAACCATAAATTACTGTTGTTTTAGCTGAAAAAAGCTGATAGAATTTAGGATGTCAAAATACATTTTTGTTACATAGATCTTTACTTAAATGTAGATGGCCTGCATGACTTTGATAGGGTATTAGTAAATAAATACT
The DNA here is from genome assembly GCA_035578905.1 of Stictocephala bisonia. Classification (NCBI taxonomy): domain Eukaryota; kingdom Metazoa; phylum Arthropoda; class Insecta; order Hemiptera; family Membracidae; genus Stictocephala; species Stictocephala bisonia. The sequence goes on along the minus strand of JAQJVL010000552.1, from coordinate 10,439 downwards.
AATTGACGTACAGCTGAAACTGTAGTGTAGTCAAATAATTGAAATTTGAATTAAATCTTCATTATATGATAAATCACGTACTGAGAAATCATTTTACAAAATAGCAATTATTGAGGATAAAAATATGCCTTCATGGTTCCCTCCTTATTATAATACCATTGCTGTTTATATTATTCTTAAACCAGTTGTTAAATGAAAACAAATGACAAAATTTAGCAATTGTCTAAGTGATATATAAACCATATAGCGTAGGATGGTTGTCAGTTACCATTGATTAATTTTATAAATAACAAAGCTGTAACATATGTTTGAAACAAGATCCAAAACTCATTTTATTTATTAATACAAAAATATAATGATATCCTGTCACAAAAATAAATCCAATCCATCAAGCCATTTAAGACCTACCTCACTGATTGTATGTATGCTAGATAATCCCTCCGTATAAGTGCACAGGGGACACTCTGTAACTATGTGATCCATTTTTGGATAGACTACCTGCAATTACATGACTGATCGAGTGACAATCCCCATTTACAGTATTTTTTATTCCAACTTTTTGTTCTAAATTAAATTTTATTTTCTAAATATTCCGCCTCTTTTACGATACTCACTCTACTCCTCTGAAATCACAATCCATTTCCAGTAATATTTACATTTTTCTTTGATTTTCAGAATATATTCATTTTATCTTTAATTTAATTTTTACTACAGTTGATTTGAATAACTTTAAGGCTGTCTTAGATGTTAGTAAATATCAATCTCTTTTATTTCTCTTCAAAATATTATCCACACATTTAAAGAATATCCCTCATAGCTCTCATATTTCCTGTTGGCGCTGTGGCTTGGTGGTGGCGGTAAGGAGTGATTGTGCCGAATGAATGTAGTTTTGAATAAATGTAATGAATAACTTTACTTTTGTTTGAAGTAGTCAAAACATTTTTAAGTTAAAATATAATTTTTAAAATTTTTTTACTTTATATGTTTTACTTCGTACATTGTAATTTCTATTTTTATTTCCTTGTAAATTGTTATTTATATTTGAAATAATATCTTATTATGTATGATGAGGTTAAGTGGTAGAGAGGGCATTGCAGCCCTAACTTCACCTCTTGAATATGAATAAAGATGTTTTTCATTTCATTTCATTCTTTTTACCAAAAAGTAGTAATTTTTCTATTTATTCTCCTATATCTCTCTCCTAATAATGATGTATTCACTATTTTTGCTGCAATATACTCCAGCAGTTCTCATCTGCTCTTATACTTACATCCAATTGAATTTTTATCTTTTCAGTTCATCCTTCCCACATAAAATCATGAGCCATGAAAAAAATTTAACATTTCTAACTCAGACATTTTAAAACACAACATTATTTGTCATTCTGATTCTACCTTTACACAACTTTCAATACTTTCATACATTTATTTTACGCTTCTATTTATATAAAAATGCTCTAGCCCAGTAATGAGTTGTACTTTAATTGTAGTACTGTGGATATTTCTACATGGTACTGCCATTAACTATAAGAGACAAGAAGACAAGTAGGTCCCATGAAGCTAGTTTTCCTGTTTGATAAAATTAGTTCAAGTTTGGTTCTTACAGGCAGCCTCAGCAGACTCTCTCTCTCTATATATATATCTTCACCCCTCTCTCTCCAACACATGCTGAAGTGACTATAGCTGAGCTAATAGTACGCCAGTCATCCGAGCGCTTATTTTAAACCAAATACAGTTAAATTGCAAATGCATTGCCTTGGACAGTCTGTTTCTTTAGTCTATGGTATAATTTAAAATTAATAAATATAAAAAATTACTATAAAAATATATAAGGATATAAAAAATGCAGTATATACTTGTAAGAACAGTTCTCCTCTTCCATTGTTGACTAGGAGTGCCTCTCGGCTTGCCGTCCAGAGTGAATGGAGTCTCGTACATGAACCTCCGGATGTCATGTGCTTGTTCAAACTCTGTCTGTCTCTCATCTACTTCTGTTTTGTCAAAGAAAGGTGTAACATGAGTCACTTGAACATGGGCAAGTTTTGGATCCAAGTCACATGCTGACATCTGAAAAAAGGCAATAAACAAGATTTTAAAGCAGAATTTTGTATGGGAAAATACTATCTTGGTCTATCATAGAGAATATACAGGTAGAACAAATAAATCCTTCTGCTTAAATGGAATTTAAAAGAAAATTATTATTTTTATGGAAAATGAGCTTTATGAAATAAAAGGAATAAGTGGCAAGAAGCCTAAATTACTAAAGGTGTAAATGCTCTGTTCCTTTAGAAAAACATCATCATCATGTACATTCTACACTCAAAATAAAATAAAAGTGGTTAAGGATGTAACAAGCTTATATTATAAAACACAAAAAAATAGTAAAAAACACATAAATTCTTAATAATTAACATAGTAAATCTAAAACAAGAATCATCACTTTAACAAGCATTAACATTGCAAATATAGAAATATTATTTCAAGCTCAGAAAAAGAATCAGCATTCTATCTTCTTTTTTAAAGTCATAGATTTTGTTATGCATTATTTTCATGGATTATAAACTACAGCAAAGTAAAAGATTGTTCTACAATAATTTAGACTAAATTTTATCTAGACAACATAAGAAAACTAAATCCGCAGTTAATACTGCACTTTCAACAAGTATAGTCCACATTCTGAATGTTATGCACCTCTATTCATTGAACAATCAAGTGTTTTGTGTCTACATGCATGTAATGGGCAGAGCAATTTGGTGTATGCTTCCAGAACTTCTTACCTTCACAAGATCCACTTGTCCCTTACTCAAGATCAAACTTTCAGCACCCAATATTGCCTTTCAATAGGCATATTGTATTGCAAATTTTTCTTCTTTTTAAATGTTATAAAATGTTAGGTTTACTTTTAAAATGAGCTAAATTTTTTAATATTTTAAAACATTTTTAAGATTAAGCTCAGCAAAAGATGCAGGAAACCATCCAGTAAGTTAAAAAATCATCAGAGAAAACTACAAATACTGCAATAGTCTATGCATCACAGCACTGAACAAAGAAGTCCTGTTGTCACCTCCAGTCAGAGACCCCTCCTCTCCCAAGACTCAATTCTTAACAGACAACCCAATAAGAGAGATGCCCATCCCTACGACTTCTCATGCACTAGTATCAAGCATCTCAAATAACTACCTAACTAGGATTGCATTTACTAACAAGAGTTCTGTCACAACTTAATAGCGCCCTTTCTCATTTGAATAACGTTAATTCAGATCTAGGTTTGGGCTTTAGTCTAAAAATGTTAAATTTTGAATTGGCATTACTTCAATTATATAAGTTGAAAATGATACATTAGTTGAAAAAGAGAAAATTATACAATCAAATTTATATAAATTCATTACATGTTGTTCAATTTAAATATTTTTTTTGAAATATATCAAATATTTTTCATTATTATTACTTTTAAATTATGGTTTTTCTGGTCAAAACATGACTCCATTGAGATATTTTGGAATGGTGAACAAAATTAAGCTGGATAAAGGAATGTTTTGAAACTGCGTTCCTTTGATGGACAGATAGAGTACACAGAGGGTGGCATATTTATAAATAAACAATGGCTGGCAAAGAAATGGCAGCTACTAATATTATGTGATAGGCATGTAAAGCAACTATTTAATTCTGTGAAGTCAAACTATTTTACATGTCCTATATAAGTTATTTCAGTTATTTTTATCTCCTTTACAGTATTCTTGCCTATTGTAACCAAACGCTCATGTTAAAGCAATATTAAACTTAAATACTACAGTAAGTTCAAATAACAAAAAAAAAAAAAAAAAAAAAAAAAAAAAAAACAATTTCCACACCCCAAACTGGACACCATTTATTTAAGGTAGGCCCTCCATCACTATACTACAGACCAGTGTCTCTACATAGTTGTATGGAAAAATTACCAGCCGCAGCTGGATTACGATCCTCGACATTACATCTGGCAACAGTACAACACATTGGACTGTTTGTCCGCACCATTGGTATCTTGCATTTTTTCCTATTAGAGCAGAATGTGCACTCTTGAACTCTACTTGACCATCGACTCCAAAGTGTTAATAAGTAGACCTGAGTGCTTAAAGAACAGACAACAACATTCAAAACAATCAAAGATAATTTTGTTACTTTAAAAAAGGTATAAGACTTTCAGGTGGAACATTTCATTTAATAAGATATGTGCAATGTTCATTACTCACAGGAGCAGAATCCATGATGATTTTGACACAGTCAGCACCAAACTTGTTGCTGTATTGATGTAGCAGCCTCTCTGACACTTCGCTGAGAGTTGTTACTTTTGGCTCTTTGTAAACAAACTCAACGCCACTGTCTTCTTCAAAATATGCCTGAAATCACCAATTAATTGTGTATAATGAAAATTATAAATATGTGTACGGGAACTAAATGGCTTCTGATGGAACAGCTGGTGATTTACTAATTATGATACATATGATACAAGCATACGATTTTTGAATATAGTAACACCTTGATGGTTCCAAACTGTATACTTTGAAAGGGCTTTAATTTTGTCACTGTCCATGGCATTATGATGTGACAAAATTATTTGTCGGTGGCATATTATGCAGGATTCAGGCTAATGCAGATCATTTTAAATGTCAAAGTCAATAAGATTTGAAACTTGTAAACCACAAATTCAGTATCTACGTAATGTCACTTCATACCAATTCAGTAGGGACATTTATTGTTACAGTAATACATAGCTCGTTTAGGACTTTGTAATATTTTCAACAATTCACGTAGAAAATTTAGTACAATTTCCTTGTAAATTTTTTTCTTTTATATTTATCATGCTTACATATAATTTGATATTTTGATACTGACATTTTGAAACCCCAATGTATTTCAGAAAATGAATAGATTACAAATAATATTAAAACATTTTATTTAAATTGATATATAAATATTAGCTAACTAATCTCTTAAAAAACTATCAATCTTTGACATAATCTCAATTTTAAAAATTCAACAAATATCGTTTTCAATATCAATCAATCAATAAATTTTTATTGGCACAATATATTTTATACAAGTTACAATGTAAAACAAAATTGGTGCTTCGTCATTTAGTAATCAAAACTAACAATATATTAAAACTAAAGATTATCATTTAAGTATTCTTTTACACATACTTGGTATTAATGATTAAAAATAATTAACGATTAAAGTTAACTGTTACTTTTTCCATTAACTTTCTAACTTACACATAAGTTTTGGTAATGTTTAACTTCTAACTTTAACTAGATGAAAATTTGGTTAACGATAAAGTAACTCAAGTTAGTTTTTCAAATGTGGTAAAGGTGCCCTTTGGTCCGTGGAATGTGGACTTGGGAGAAAGTATAGAAAACTTTAGGTCAAAGACCAGTTGATTTCCTCATCCCCAAATTGTCAGCGGCAAGCAAGGTTACACTGTTTTGAAGACGCACCCCCTCCCTTTAGTCACATTCCACTACCCTATAAATGAAAAAGGTATACCAAATGGGTATACCATTGTGCCCTGTCCCTAGAGTGATCATTATACTTGATTATATAATAAAGTTGGGATAGTCATTTATTTTAACCTTTTTTACTAAATAAATGAAGTGGGCCTAAAAGCCTGTTTATCTTTCTTAAATGATAATATTGTAATTTTAATCATCTGTATAATTAAGAAAATAAGTTGTATTTTGACCTTAATGCTGTCAATATTTTTACAATTAGTTGACCATACATCATTACAGATCTAAAGTGTACTGTTCACAAGTAATTGTGAAAAAATATTATAATGGTGGATCAAATCAACATTTCCCCAAATGTTTACTTTAGTTTAAGATAGGCTTCCTTAGTAAAATTAATGATATTAGTCCATTATACGATAATATGCTACAGAATAAACTATCTCCAAGATTGCAGGATACATTTCTTTTAACTTTTACATTTCAAGTAACAATTTTTAAATGTCTAATAAACAGATTTGCCTTATCGGAAATAGTATGAATTGATCTGCCTCCACTTTCCTATAGATCAGCGGTTCTCAACGTTTTAGCACTGACCCCCCCTTTGAACACTGAAGATAGCTCACGCCTCCCCTCCAGTCAATAATTGGTTGGTTCAAATTAGAACAGTGAAATTATGAAACTGACGATGCTAACTCTACGTTAGCAAAAGCTGGGATGCAAAATAAAAATCCAGATATATTTAAATACGAAAGTTTATGGGATGGTTTTGAAAGTTTTTGTTTTTTAACAAAATATATATTTTTTAATTTTTATTCTTTGTACCCTCACGCCTCCCCTGAAATTCTCTCACGCCCCCCCAGGGGGGCGCGCCCCCCAGGTTGAGAACCACTGCTATAGATCATGATGGAGTATATTTTGTTCAGTTTTTGTTTAAGCTAATACCCATACAATCTTATCAGTGACCCTTCTTTATCACCTTTAGTCTGATAGAAAACCACCTGTCAACTTTTCACAATATAATTTGGCGTTTTTTTATTGTGAACTGAGTAATAGGAATGTTTGGTTCTCGAGAATTTCCTATAAAATCGTTATTGATATTTTACTGTACATGGTTCAAAATGTACAACTTTAATTACAACGACTTAAGTACGATTTTTATAACAATTTTATGAATCAAATAAAAGATTTAATTTTTAAAATTATAGACATTTATATAAAAAAAGTATAAACATTGCTATAGTCTAAACAAAATTTGAATGGTAGGCCTACAAACTATGAGAACCCTTTTGAATTGTATTATATAATAAGTTTTATTTATCTAAGATAATATAAATAATATAATATAGTGGTTAAGCATTTGTTTCTATATATTTTACTGTGCCAAAAACTAACTGTAAACTTTCAATTTCAGTTAATTTTTGTAAAACTTTAACTTTAATCAGTTACTTTCAATTTACCCTAACTTTTAACTTCAATTAGTTATTTTTGTTCAGGATTAACTTTAACTTTATCCAGTTAAAAAAATCATTAACTTTCTTAAGTATGCTTTTACATAATAATAGTTTTTCTCTAGTAATAATTTTTTTATGCCAGTTAGAAAACATTTTTCCTTTAAATTAATAAAATATTGATGAAGTCTATTATACAATTTAATACCCATGAAAATAGGACTTTTTACAGTTACTTTTAAATCATGTGTTGGTACTTTAAATTTAAGATTGTGTCTAGTCTCATATGAATTATCAAATTTATACTTTTCAAAAAGAAGCTCATTAGATTTAACAAATTTCAGTATTTCAAAAATATATAAACAAGGCAAAGTTAGAATTTGTAACTTTTCAAATAAAGGTCAAAAACTGATACGCCTACTTGGATTCATTGCAAATAGTTCTCACTATTGACTTCTGAGCTCTGAAAATCAAAACAAACATTTTTGCAGAACCCCATAGCACAATTCCATATTTTAAAATTGATTGTATGTATGCAAAGTAGACCACTTTACGTATCTCTAATGATGTTGAATGAGAAATATTTTTAAATTCAAATCTGAATGAGTTCAATTTTTTTGAAAGAAACTTTAAATGCTCGTCCCAATTTAAATATGCGTCCAATATCATTCCCAGGACTTTATGAGAATAGGTGCAGTTCAAATGATTCTCAAAAACCACCTTTTTCTCAGAGTTTCTATCCCTGAATTGAATAATATTGGTTTTATCTTCATGAAGTATACAATTTTTTTCAGTTCAGTTAATGAGTCAAGAGCCTTTTTCTGTAGACTAACCAGGATTCTGTTTAAAAAAAACTGATGTGTCAACAGCAAATAAAATAAAATTATAGGGTAATTCTGAGGTTAGGTTATTAATGAAAATTATAAACAACAATGGCCCAAGAATGGATCCCTGACGGACACCATTCTTTACCAAATCCCATTCTGAACTGAAATCAGAAACGTTTCTGGAAATCACTGTTCTTTGTGTAATATAAGAAGACAATAATTTTAAAGTGTTACCAGAAATCCCTACTTGTTTAATTTTACTCATTAAAAGATTATGGTCCACACAATCAAATGCCTTGGACAGGTCACAGAACATACCAGCTGTGCCCCGTGACTGATCCAAGGCCTCAGAAATGCAATTTATCAAAGTTGTCAAAGCTATTTCACAATTCAAATTTTTCTGAACCGATACGGGTGAGATTTTAGCAATTTATTTGACTCTAAATAAAAAATTAGTTTATGAGTGAAGAACTTTCTCAAAAATGTTTGAAATAATACTTAAAAACTGATATTGGACAGATATTTTTTATGTTTTTGCTTATTTTAGATTTTAAAATGGGTTTAATTTCTGGAAATTTAAGTTTATCTGGAAATATACATTGTAAAATAGTTTGATTTATTATTTTTAAAAGGACTGGAGAAATAATATAAGCTGAATGTTTTAACAAACTAACAGGGATATCATCCCACCCACAAGATAGTGTTTTAACAAACTAACAGGGATATCATCCCACCCACAAGATAGTGTTTTAACAAACTAACAGGGATATCATCCCACCCACAAGATAGTGTTTTAACAAACTAACAGGGATATCATCCCACCCACAAGATAGTGTTTTAACAAACTAACAGGGATATCATCCCACAAAGATAGTGTTTTAACAAACTAACAGGGATATCATCCCACAAAGATAGTGTTTTAACAAACTAACAGGGATATCATCCCACAAAGATAGTGTTTTAACAAACTAACAGGGATATCATCCCACAAAGTAGTGTTTTAACAAACTAACAGGGATATCATCCCACAAAGATAGTGTTTTAACAAACTAACAAGGATATCATCCCAAAAAGATAGTGTTTTAACAAACTAACAGGGATATCATCCCACAAAGATAGTGTTTTAACAAACTAACAGGGATATCATCCCACAAAGATAGTGTTTTAACAAACTAACAGGGATATCATCCCACAAAGATAGAGTTTTAACAAACTAACAGGGATATCATCCCACAAAGATAGTGTTTTAACAAACTAACAGGGATATCATCCCACAAAGATAGTGTTTTAACAAACTAACAGGGATATCATCCAACAAAGATAGTGTTTTAACAAACTAACAGGGATATCATCCCACAAAGATAGTGTTTTAATAAACTAACAGGGATATCATCCCACAAAGATAGTGTTTTTCAAACCAAGAATCACCTGAACAGCTTCACTCTCTGTAATGGTTATAAAAGAATTAACCACTTATCTGCTACTCCCGAGATAAGCGTGTTCCGCCTGTAGGGCTGTCACCGCTACTCCCGAGTAAACTCGGTTCGTAGTTTTCATTGTTGTAATATTGGTAAAATTGAGTGGATTTATTGTAGTAATGAATGAAATGAACAGTGGCGCAATCTCTGTTGTTTAGAGGCAACTATACTACACATCCCTGCTTTGTGCTACTATCTAGCGCATATTTTAGAAACCATATAAACTACGTGTCATCCGTCGGCAGTGAAATGTCAGTTGGCGCGTCCGGCGCATGGTGTTTTGCGTTCCTGCTTTATTTATCGTTGTTTTATTGAGATAGTTATTTAGTTTTTGTTCGTGTTTATTTATTATTATGTGTTTGTAGATTATATTGTAAACATGTCTGGTGATCAGGACGATGAGAATATAATAAGAAAATATTTAGAAATTCCCAGTTCGGAACTAGGCCTATATGACGATGAAAGCTTCTCAGATGACCACGATTCTGATGCCGACCCTATTTACATCCTCTCGTATTCTGATATTGAATCAGATAACAATAGAGGCGATATAACAAATAATGATGAAGAAATAGAACTCACACAAAATACCACAAATAGCCCTACTGAATCTCAACTTTAAGTCGTCAATCTCAACCTGCCTGGCCCAAGCACTGTAAGTAATAATGAGGTAAATGGACGAAAACGAAAACGTAGAGTAAGGGAACGACTGCCAAATACTAATAATAAAAATAAAAAAGAGCCCAAGTATCCTCATGTTAGGTAATAAGATAATTGTATATAGTTCATATGTTCTATAGTTGTAAGCATTGAAGCTTGGTATTTCACATTCTCACGGAAACCAAGAGAGAGAGAGGGTTATCTGTCCTCAGAATAGGCATCACGCCACCCCGTAACTCGAGTTCTTATTGGTGGACTAGAATTACTCTCGCCTGATGCGATGCGAGGCGTCGTTTTCACCCCAGATCTCACGGCAGTCTCAATGTGCACACACCTCGCTCGCGTGGTCTCTCTCTCGTCTAGACCTCACGTAGACTCTCGACAGCACGGTACTCTCAACGCTTACGCACCTCTCTCGCGTGTTCTCTTTCCCCAATCAACAATTAGTGTGTGTGCTTTAACTTTTAACTTTGTGCTACTCATCCAGACCTTCAAGAACTTCGTTTGTGCGGTACGTGATCGATCTCCTGGACTTTCGCCA